>CM030012.1:33156819-33654319 GCA_017639485.1 Pluvialis apricaria | reverse complement strand
TCAGCAGTGTTTGCATAAGGAGATCCGGTTGGATTGGAATTGGCCACTGGACCTGTGACATTGGCATAACTGATATTGAGACAGCTGCCACTCTGTGGATCCTCTTGTATCTTCTGGATGATAAGTTCAACAGCTTTTCGGTTTTGTTCAGGTTCTCCACTCACAGTGACAACCCTCTCTTGCAAGTTGATCCCATCAGGTTTCTGGGAAAGCTGCACCCAAGCCCCTGACTGCTCCATTATAGCCTTCACTGTAGCACCTCCCTTCCCTATTATCAGACCTGCTGTGCTGTTGGGAACTATAATCTTTACCTGTAATTAAAAAAAATATATATAAATAATACTTCTGCTTTGTGCATAAACACTATAATATTTTGCTACCCTATAAAAGGAAGGAAAAGAATGAAGCAAGTTAGTTACCATGTTTTTAAAAGAAAAGGTTAAAAAAATATTAAAAAGAAATACAGCTCATCACTATTTTTAATGCTCTGCATCTGTTTCAAATGTACAACACAAAGAATTAAAGGTAAAGTAACAGGAAACCATATTTATCATTCTCCCACGGAATATAGCACTTTCAGCATAGCACATTTCAGACCAAAAGATTAAGCAAATGCAGGTATTATGCTCATATGAAAAGACTGTCTTAGATTTTATCAAAGTGAGAGTTTTCATCTGATTCCTTTCTTTCCAGCTCATGTAGCAAACCAACTTCTTAGACAAAATGTACCTGAAATTCTTTACTTTCCCTTAAAACATCTATAAGTAACAGTAATTTAAAAAGCCCACTTGGCTAAAGCAAATATAGTATAGCATGGACAGATAAAATAGTTTGTCTTGAACAGGACATGATCTTGATTGCTCAACCTGTGATCCACAACAGTATACAGAAATTCATTTTGTGCTACACTATATTATTATTCAGCCTATGGAAATGAAGTGCAAGAGAGAGTCTCTAAATGCCAAAGAATTTGAAAGAATAAAATATGGCATTTGTACATCTTAAAAAGTTCACCAAAATGTCTTCAAATGAGGGTACTTGCCTATAAATCCTACCTTTCCTCCTGTTTAAACAAGTTTCAAACTGATACAACCTCATTAATGTCAAAAAATTTATTCCTTATTGAATTATTGCTATGAGTGAAGAATGACACCCGAGATAAAAATTCAGTGTTTATACATATTTTTCATAGCTTTTGTTTTCAATATACATTTTACAAATGTGTCTCAAAGTTTTAATGTACCATCTGTTTCATGATATTGAATTAATATGATGTTTTATCTTACAACAATACATTTTTAGTAGCCTATTGGTATCCATTCATCCAGGTTTTGTGAAGCATATATGTAGGGGTAACACTTTTCAATTTGTCAATCCTTTCACCAAAATGCTACCTAAAATCTCAGCAACAAGTCAATTCAAAATACAATTAAAATTTTATTAGCAACATTCTCATTTTACTGCCTCATTATAAAGTCAAGCTAATTATGAATAAAAATGCATGCCCTATAAATAAGCTTTTTCTAGTCTTACCCATCTTAGATATTTCCATTTGTTATGATAGCATCAAAATAAAATCTTTGAAAATCCATCATACTAAAAAGTTGTGAAACATTTATATTTTCCACTTTTACAATATGTACGTTAAAAACTGTAACATGCCATATTGTATTTTGCACTGAATTGTTTTACAGAATATATAGATTTTTAAAATTTATTCAGAATTTCATTCACATTCACCGACATCAAAACAAAATAAGTTCTATGGAATAAATAAAAAATTAGTAAGTGCTGACCTATTCTAAAGATAACATAAAAGCATGGGACTGGAAAAACATTTAGCCCACCCATATACAAAATAATCCTATAAAAACAAACATCTCAATATGTGTATATACTTATATACATAATTGTATATACACACACACTGAAATTTTTGTTATATATATTTATAGACACACTCATTTTTAAGTCAGGACACCTCGTAGTCATTTTAAAATGTAGTTCAAACTATTTGGTGATTTTGAGGTGCCCTTTTTTAGTTTTCCTATCAGAAGAAGAAGGAAACCACTCTTAGATTTGATTTGATATTTGGAATCTAGACACAAAATGTATTAACTAATTGCTAAATATAAGGAATGTTCAGATTTTTGTTAAATATATATATTTAAGGATTTTTTTTTTTTTTTTTTTTTTTAAATTAACACTCCAAAAACGCAGAGTTGTATAAAAGCAGTCGCCCAGGAAAACTCAATAAAACTGAAAATCTTTTCTGGCATGGCACAGCTTTCATTATTATGGTTTTGTGCCACATGCTATAGAGAACATTTACCTGACTCCACTGATTTAAGTCATACTAAAAGTTTCTTTGGGAGATTTTGACAATTGTTATTTGCCAGATCCTGCTTGGTTTAATAACCAATGTGCACAGTTCTGACCAAGTGAGGCATATAAATTTAAGAGAAGAACCTAAGAACATAAGAAGGTATGAAAATCCACTCGTATAATCATACACATGATTGCACAGGTAACTAGAATACTTAATTTTAGGGCAGCATTGTAGCACATGTAATATCATAGCTACACATGCAACATATGAAAATCTAGGTTACTGTAATATGGGCGGACTAACTCTAAAGGACTGATGTAGTAAAATAAAATAACGGTTTAATTCAGCCACAAAATTAAGAAGGAAATGTTCTGTATGGGACAACACAGATTTTCTCAATAAGAATCTACTACTTTTCTCACTTGATATCGCAAAAGTTCATTTGGTTCACCACTGACAGCTCTGGTAGTTTGAAAAAAAACTATCTGTCTAGTCAGAGGAAAGATAAAGAATGATCACCTCCTCCATACCCATCCGCTCCCACCTTGTCCAGAAGTGTTGTTGTACTTAGCCATACAAACAACATACAAATCATGATGCATTCTGGAAAATAAATCTTGGATTTGCTGGATTAATATGTTATATGTTTTTCTCCCTCTGAGATAAACAAAAATACCATTTTCTAAGTATCTATTTTAGAAACATCAGATGGTGTGTTTTAACTGATAACTCAAATTGCTTTAGTATAGGAATATACCACTAATATCCTTTCAAACACAACCCCTGCCAGGGTGAATATCTCACCTATTAACATATAAGACATCTTTTTAAAATATACATGTATTAAAGAATTAGACCATATGGACAATCTATTTTATACTAAGATGTCACAGAAAACATTATATTCAAATCAAAATTCAGTTTTAACATAACATAAATACACTTGTACAGCTTTTGCTTAAAACATAAGTAAAATCCTGTTCTTCCTGAAATGAACGGCGTTTGTAATATTTTGAAATATTCAATTGTAACATTCCTATATTTGTGACAATGGATTGAAAATGTTATTTAAAAATGAAGATAATTACTTCAAAAAGCAAAAAATATTTAGTAATTTTTATTTAGGTCATATTAATCATACTATCAAATTGTAATTCTCCAGCTGTTTCCTGCATTCACTTGATTTTCCCTGGTTTACATATTGGAATATCAACTCTTTACGGCAAACATTGGTTGTGTTGTATACTAATACATTATCTAACATATAAGGCCACAGCTGCCTAGGTTCTAGTATAAATGAAATAATGCAAATATAATTTTTTTTTTCTGTTGAAACCTAAAATTCATAAGGGCACTAAGTTAAAAGGTATAACATAATACAACAAAGTTCTCAACTCTGGTTATACAAACAGATATTGAAAAAGCAAAGATTATCAATTTGGTTTTGTTACCTGCACCACCACCATTTCTTTAAGTACCTAACTCCCAGTCTGTCAGGGAAATTGGACAGTGCTTTTACAGACAAGAAGTTCAGAAAGTGATGTAGATGCAGAAGTGAGAAACCTAACTACTACCCAAAATAAGTGCCCTGAGCTATCCAGTAAGTATATCTTTGACTATGCAAGAAGGTTAGGTTTCCCAGTATGTGTGTATGCTCCTGGCAATATTGAAATTTGTGCTGCAAAAAGAAGAGTATCTAAAGCAATTACGAACATAAGCTTAAAGTATATATGCAATTTAATTTTTTTCAAATACTATAGGAAGAAAAAAAAATGGAAGGTATTCAACCTTTATTTCATGCCAAATAGATTTTCTAAAAAATAAGGATTGCAATTGTGACATTTGCTTACTCACAAAGCAAATTAATTACTTCCACAGGCATCACTCTCATCCTATTTGCGTTAGCATAAGCAAATTCAAAATCGGGCTCAGCGAGTATAACACTTCTCCCCTGAAAAGGAATCAAACTATAACAAAAATAAAACAAAGTAATTTTACTGCATATGTTTTCACTAATACATTATATCTCTAAAAGCCTTGACCATGTTGCAACTGTCCAAGAACCTGTGGTGCTTAAGAAAGGCTCAAACCGGAAAGCAGTCAGTTGCCTTCAGTTCCCAACAAAATCAGCAGAGATTTGATGAAACTGCACTACAGAGGAGGATGCTCGGTACTTAAGGCATCTCAGCCATTATGTCCAGAGGACACAATTCAAATTGCTTTAACTTAGCATTAGTGGCTCATATTCACCCTCGCATGCTGCAAAATCCTAGACTCCTAAACTCTGTATCAGCTAATTCTCTAATCCTTCTCCATTTACTGACAACCCACTTGCATAACCCTATGCTGCACTCATCTATCACGTCAGCATCACTTGAAAGTCCTCTGATTTACCAAACCGAAAGTCCTGGCTCAGTCCTGGGAGCTGAATAGCATCTACTGTGGAACGCCAGATGTTTGGTGATTATGCTATGCCACTTCTCATCCCCTCCCTTATGCTGCAAGGAGATAATCTGCACTGAGCAGCTATGAGTGTATATAAATGCATTCAAAATATCTTCAGGGGAAGCAGAACCACGACCAAACCCGCACTGCTACTCACACTAACACCTCATGTCCTTTCTCCCCAGTCCTCATTCCCACTCCTCTTGTGCAAGGTTCCCAACCCTTTCACTTTTCTACTATTTCCTTGCCCTCCTTCTCTCTGATGAAATGTGCTCTGATTATATTCTCACTTCTCACAGTCTTTGGAGGTGGAGGGATAGTAACCACCTTATGTGCCATCCAGCTAATACAAAGTATTTACCTGGCAAACGTAATGGGGGGATGTAATGCATGCTGACTTCATGGCAAGGGTTAGCACTTTATGTGGCTGTTTTGCCAATTAGAGTAATCATACGTAAAGGAGGCCAAAAACCATGGCTTTAAGTTTAAAGCTTCACAGGTGGCATGACACATGCCTTTACTAAATTACACCAGAAAAGAAAAAGTTTCACTGATTATACAAAATGGCATCAAAACTTGGAAAAAAACAAACCCAACAGTTTGATAGTAGAAGCATTTAATTGCATCATCCTTTGCTTATTCCACCTCATAGAATTGTTTCTGAAGAGACTGCACGGAGATTAATGAACCAAGGAGCTTTTTTATCTGTTATTCAGCTTTCCTTTTTCCTCTTTTATTTTCACAAGTTTAATTATAACTCTTGCCATGAATCTTCTGTAATAGTTGGGTTTTTTTTTCCTTCTACTAAATCTTTCAACCACTTGTGTAATTTTATTTTATCTTCTCTTAACAGAGAAACACCTTTACAGCAAAAGGTTCCATCTAATCTAACAAACTCATCCTAATCCGGCACAACTCTATGTTTTAGTCCCTTTAAAGCAATTGATTGTATTCCCTTAAAACTGTATTTAAATTACTATCTTCCATTTTATCTCTTTTTCTGTCCTCATTGCTCATCAGTTACTTCAAACTCTTTAAAACTCTATCTAGCCTCTGGATTCTATACCTATGAAAATGTTATGCTATTTTAGCTGCTGATTAGAGTATAGGCTTGGAGTTGATGAGTGGGTATTCTGAAAACACAAGTTCCCGAAGAGAGCAACCAATAAAGAGTAAGAGCCATCTATTATTTCTCTGTGTGGCAGGCTAAACACACTGCTATGGTAGGCTTGTGTTGATGTGAGCAGTCCCATGCCATCCATCCTTAAACTGAAGTTGCAGTACGATGAAAATCTGGGAGAAAAATCAGGATCAACAAAACATGTGACAGAAGTCTACTGGAATCAAGCAGAAAAACAGCAAAGTACATTACAGGCAAGACGATGCCTGTGTGCACTTAGAATTTACAGCCACCCTCCGTCATATCAGGCAACTCTTGGAAAGTCCCTGGCTACATACCCAATGCCAACCACAAATTCAAGGCAGAATAAGCTACCAAAAGGTCATGAGTCATCCCATGTGTACAGCTGGCAGAAATGCTAAGCTGATCTGGACAGGTGTTTGTTCACGTCAGCCTCCGGCTCAGCCTCCAATAGTAGGCTTACACAGCAAATCTCTACTGATTGCACATGCATACACTCAAGGAAGTTAGTGGAATTTCTCTCAGTAATTTCAACACCTCTGGACTGGGTTCCATATGAATATATGGTGAAATAGGAACTTACTTTTTCAGCGGTGTTGTGCACAGAATAAATTCCTGGTTCCTCAGTCCAAGAATAAACATTTTCTTTACAGAGAAAATGCTTAGGAGGAGTAGAGGTATCTTTCTAATGGTCTGTTTGATATTTATTTAGAAAAATAAGCAAATATCCATAAAAAGAGAAGCAGTTCTTTGTAAATTTACGTCAATCAGAAGGTAAATAACTTAATTAAGCCTAGATAATAAATTAGTCTTCATCTTCCCCGATTACGTTTAAATTCTGTAAATGTCATTCTAATTCAAATTCTCTCTTTCTATCAAAGGATATCTAGAATTGAAATATTCTGTGAACAAGTGCAATTGGATTATAGGAAGAGATTAGCTGCTACTTTGTTCCTCAACATAATGCACATTTTTTTTTCTAGTCACGTTTGTGTTCCTGAGATTTTCTTCTCATCACAAGCAGCATATATACTTGTAGTATTTCCTTCATATGCTTTACCTGCAATTATTGCAAGATGAATGTAATTTTGCTATTTCTCTATGTTGCTTTTTTGTGGTATTTCTTTCCTCACAACTACCGTTTCTTTCAAGTCAATTCAAAGATAAATTAACCTATTGAAAAAAATAGTATTGCAAGTAAGAGGTCTTTCTCAAGTCAAAATAATACTAGATTGTTAAAAATATAATAAATTGAAATGACAGTTCAAACAGATATTCTAAAACAGTTATTTCTATCTGTCAGTACATTGCAGCAGGAGTTTGGGCAAATTCCCACTTTACTGTTTATCACAAGTGTTTATTTTGTTCCAGTTCTCAGACCTCCTCTTAGCTGAAGTTGCATTTCTCAAGGACATTATTTCATTTTAGTCCTAAAAACTATCATGCAATAGAAACCTAACTTCAGCTTAAATGCTCGGGGATAATTTACATCTGAAATCATGAGGCTTAGAACCTTGGAACCAAGCTGGGGAAAGATTTACCAGAGGAAAGAATAATGAAGGTTTCTTTTGCATGAATTGCTGCCTTGGCTTAAATCTAGACCATTCTTCAATTAATATTTCATATTAAACCTTGACTCTTTGAGGGACTGAGAAAAGTATGTCTCACTTATTTTAGTTACTACCTAATTGCACTTACGTGTATGAACATTAAGATTTTTCTTTCATGCTTTTAACTAAAGATGTAATTTGGAATGCAAACTTCTCACAGCAAGGAATTAGCAAATCATGTTTAAACAAACAAAAAAATTCTCTGGTCTCTGCTTTAGTTGCCATTCTGTCACCAGTGTGTGTGTAGGCTCTAACTCATAAATAGAAAGGCTTCTTCTGTCAAAAGCAGTTTTTACTAAATGTGTGCAAATGCAAGTTGTGTACGGAGAGGGAATAATTACTAAAACGATGTTGGTTATACAGGTTTTGATTTTATGAGATTATCTAGTTCCGAACAGAATATTATTAAAAATTTACACCCACAAAAGTCTATGAGTAGTTTAACGAGTATCCCTCATGAAAACATGTTTCAAAAGTGTGGGAACGGAAAAAAACAAATACTCCATGAATTCTCTATGATACACAGTTGTAATAACATAGAGAAGAAACTTAACTTTTCAAATTCTTTTCTGTGTAGCATAAAAACAACATTCCATATTTTATGCATTAATGTTTCATGAGTTTCAAATTACATTTGCAGAGAAGTATAATGTATTTTCAGTAGCTTCATTTATACTTTTCACTTTTATAAATAATTAAAATAAGAAAAAAATGAGCTGGTTACATGCTGAATTATACAGGCGCAAAAAAATCATAGATTTTCACTCAATTGCAGAGTATGTAGTATACATCGAAAATTAGAACTGTGTATTGACTGCACCATTGCAGATGAAACATCTTTTCAGAAGACAGAAAGCAGGAACACTAACTACTCTGGCCAGTAATGACACTTTCAGTGACAGTAGAATGTTAACCCTACCCTCTTCATAAATTCAAAATAGTTCCCCCTCCCCCTATCTAAAATCTCCCTTTTTTCCTTTCCTTATCTAATTTGTTGCACGGTGTTCTATGAATATCTGCCAATATTCCAGAGTCAAGGATGGGTTTCACAAAAGCATAACTATTTACAGTACTATTGAGTATAGTAATCTGGGATGCTTCTGAATGAAAGACACCATATAATTATAATGTAATTTCATTATTGGAATTGCTGAAAAGACACTTCACAATACAAATCATCTACAAAAAAGTAGATAATGTACATTATTTTAAAAACAAATATGCCTCACTGATTGAATCATGAACACTCGCACTGTTTTGCATTAGACAGGATCTAACTTATAAATTCATAAAAGCCACTCCAGATCCCAGAGTGAATTGATCTTCCTGACAGAAATTGGGGCAGAGGCAGTGTATCCCTTCTTTTATGCTTTCACAGTCACAAAAACCATAGAGGTTACTTTGGCTCCTCATGGCTATTAACTCATTGTCCAAAGCAGCATTGCACTGGTTGCTATCCTGAAAAATCTTCAGACAAAAGAAGATAAGATAAAGGACTAGGACATTTCTGTACTTCTCAAGAGAATTCTTAAAAGGCTGCATCCATTAGCTTTACATGTACTCCCCAGTAGCAGATCAGCTATTAACTTGTTCTGAATCATACGCTATATTTTAACTAGAAATCTTATACTTGATGAAAGTAATTACTGGGAGAAATCCTACAGCTGAAATATACAGGAGATCTGATAAGCTGTTAATAGCAAATCTTGGATGGCCTATAAGCCCATACACTTCGGAATCCATTTTCCATAGATTTCAAGGAGACTGAGGCTTCCAATTTTTATTTTTATGGCCCTGGACCTGCAAGTCCAAGAGAAGCCTAAGAGTGTTCCTATATATGCCTTTGACTGGAGTAGAATTTTTCAAGATTA
This sequence comes from Pluvialis apricaria, assembly GCA_017639485.1. Lineage (NCBI taxonomy): Eukaryota > Metazoa > Chordata > Aves > Charadriiformes > Charadriidae > Pluvialis > Pluvialis apricaria. The sequence continues at coordinate 33,644,923 of CM030012.1, read as the reverse complement.
ATGTGCAACATTAACATTACAGAACCTCACAGCTACTCAACAGTGTCCAATTTTCACTATAAACTTTAACGCATGTGGCTAAAATACTCATGATGTGCTTCTAAAACAAATTAATGCAGAAAATGATATGGTGTGGTTATGTCACTTAATTAAATTCAGAGGAAAGGATAGCCAATAGAAATGTGCAAAGGGACTTGCTGTCACCGTGTTAATGACACTTTTCATTGAAGCTGACTAGATCTTGAAAGCATGGAAAAACTTAAAACAGGGTATGAGAAATACATTGAGATATTCATCCTCTGATATTGCTGGATGGATTACAGCATTATTTTAACAGCATATTAAACATACATACATACTAAACATCCAAATTTATCTAGGATTTAAATCCAAATTTAAAATCAAAATCCCATTTCAGCATTCCAGGTAAGAATGCTCAAAATCAGTCTCTGAAAACTACATTTTAAAATTAATCGATCTATCTATAGGACTGATAGGACAAAAGGATGCTAGCACTTCTAATTTGTTTTCAGATTATCTTTGCCACAGTTCATTTCTACAAGATATGTAGCACATGTATTAAGCACTCATTTGGCAATTCAGAACAGACTTTAAGTTCTCAACTCTATACCACCTGCAGAAGGTCTCTCTTTTCAAAGCTGTGGAAATAAGGTGATCCAGCAGAACCATTTCAATTCTGTGGTATGGAAAAGAAGGATTTGTAAGGACCATTAAAAAAAGTCACTTTCCTTCTTGCTCTTGAGATCTTTTTGTAGGGGGTCAAAAGAGAAAGAGTTTGATGATCAGCAACAGGAACTTTATGGTTACTCTTATCAACACATTTGTGATTTCCAAAGGAAGAGGGTAAAGCACTCAGGAGATATGACAGCTGTTAGTCCCTTTCTTAAAACACACTGTTGGTTTCTGTATTTTAATATTTTTCTGCTCACAAATATCCACCAATTTTGCTATCACAACTATCATATTCTGATCATTTGAAAATTGAAGTTTTAAGTGAGAAGCTGTAGGACTGAAAAAATGGTAGAAATTGAAAGAAGGTGGTAAAAGAAAGTGCAACTAGCTTTTACCTAGACTCTGAAACGCCTTGCTATTCTGAACTGAGAAACAAGGCAGGCTCCACAAATACAAAAAACAGTACAGAAACAATACAGTAAAGATCAGAAGGTTATGTAAATTAACATAAAAATATCGAATTTCTTTTTCAAAAGAACTATGGTGATATAAATCACCCTTCAACATTTACTAACAGTTCTCACATAGAAATACAGCAATTTTTTAGTCATTTTCTGTGTTAGATATAGTGATAAATTCTGTTGAATGCTTTGGATTTGACTGATGGCTGATAGTAAACATTTAGATTTTAATCCCTTAAGTTCATCACAGCTGCTAAAAGATTTTAGAACCATGCACCAGTTTTTTCTTCTGATCCTTGCTTGAACTTTGTACATATAGGGATAAAAAATTATTGCTAAGATTTAGCAGTAGGTATAAGTATATATATACATGTATATAGCCATTCATCAGTTGTTTCTCTAGTAGCAATTAAAAAATCCTACACTTTCATGTTGGTTTTTTTTCCTTAACATTGAAGAGTTCCATCAACTCAACTTTTAACTGATCACAGCAACTGTTTCTTTGAGAGCGAGGACACCTGTGGGCATTTACTAGGTAAGGCTGTTTTGGTAGTAATTGCTTAAAAGTTGTGATATGGAATCCTATATGCTAGGAATACAGTCTCTGTTATAAAAAATATAGGCCAAGATGGGATGGATGAAGGAGGAGGAGGATAATTACTGGGAAACAGAGAGACAAGTGAATATACTCCAGCTGCAATACAACACACCACCACTGCTGGAAAAGCATGTGACAAAGGTAAAGATTCAGCCAGTCAATGCTGCTAAAATACCAAACGAGTTTGGTATCACTGATCCACCTCAATCTCATCACTATTTTACAGGACACTACATTAAATTTACTTGTTGCTTAGAAAAAGGACGGGTTTATACTATTTTTGTGCCTAAAACTTCTATTATTTATCAACAATTTAAGTTTCTGCTCTGCATAATAAAAACCCTATGTAATTACACTTGTACATCCTTCAGGATTTATTTAAGTTCACTTTTCCTTTACTGTACTCAAATAATACCATTATAGCACTGACAAACAAAGAGGGACTGGTGGAGGATGTTAAGGTTGGGGGCAGACTTGGCTGCAGTGATCACGAGAAGATCCAGTTCAGGATTAACTGCAGTATGCACAAAATGACAAGTAGGGTTGAAACCTTAGACTTCAGGAGGGCTAACTTTGATCTCTTCAAGAAATTGATGGGAGAAATCAAACAGGAGAGGGATCTAGAGGGTAAGGGGGCTCAAGAGAGCTGGCTGATATTCAAGCACCAGCTCCTCCAAGCTCAGGATAGGTGCATCCCGAAGAGCAAGAAATTGGGCATGGGAAGGAGACCTGCATGGCTAAGCAGGGATCTTGAGAAAAAGGTCAGGTGGAAGAAGGGAGTTTACAAGACGTGGAAAAGGGGGCTGACAACTTGGGATGAGTATAAGAACGCTGTCAGGGTATGCAGGGAAGAAATGAGAAAAGCCAAGGCAGCCTTGGAATTGAACCTGGCGAGGGATGTCAAGACCAACAGGAAGGGTTTCTTTAAGTATATAGGAGGCAAAAGGAAAACCAGGGAAAATGTGGGCCCGGTCTTCAACAAGACAGGTGCTGTGGTGACAGATGATGCAGAGAGGCAGAGTTGCTGAACGCCTTCTTTGCTTCTGTTTTCACTGCTCAGGCCAGCTCTCGGGAGTCCCAGACTTTGCAGGCAACAGAGAAAGTCTGGAGGAAGCAAAACTTTCCCTTGGTTGAAGAGGAACAGGTTAGAGCACAATTAAGTAAACTGGATATCCACAAGTCCATTTGTCTTGATGGGATGCACCCGTAAGTGCTGAGGGAGCTATCAGAAGTCATTGCTGGGTCACTCTCCATCATCTTTGAAAGGTCCTGGAGAACAGGGGAGGTGCCTGAGGACTGGAGGAAAGCCATTGTCACTCCAGTCTTCAAAAGGGGCAAGAAGGATGACCCGGGAAACTACAGGCTGGTCAGCCTCACCTCCATCCCTGGAAAGATGATGGAACAGCTTGTTCTGGGTGTCATCTCCAAGCATCTGGAGGAAAAGAAGGTTCTCAGAATTAGTCAACATGGATTCACCAAAGGGAAGTCATGTCTGACTAATCTGATAGCCTTCTATGATGGTGTGACTGGATGGGTGGATGAGGGGAGGGCAGTGGATGTTGTCTACCTTGACTTCAGCAAGGCTTTTGACACTGTCTCCCACATCATCCTCACAGGCAAGCTTAGGAAGTGTGGGTTAGATGAATGGACAGTGGGGTGGATTGAACAGTGGTTGACAGACAGAGTTCAGAGGGTTGTTAGTGGTGCAGAGTCCAGTTGGAGGTCAGTAACAAGTGGTGTCCCTCAGGGGTCAGTACTGGGTCCAGTCCTGTTCAATATATTCATCAGTGACCTGGATGAAGGGGTAGAGTGTACCATCAGCAAGTTTGCTGATGATACAAAACTGGGAGGGGTGGCTGACACTCCAGAAGGGTGTGCTGCCATACAGCGTGACCTGGACAGGCTGGAGAGTTGGGCAGAAAAAAACCTGATGAGGTTCAACAAGGGCAAGTGTAGGGTACTGCATCTGGGGAGGAATAACCCCATGCATCAGTACAGGTTGGGGGCTGAGCTCCTGGAGAGCAGCTCTGTGGAAAGGGACCTGGGAGTCCTGGGGGACAACAGGATGACCATGAGCCAGCAATGTGCCCTGGTGGCCAAGAAGGCCAATGGCATCCTGGGGTGCATCAAGAAGAGTGTGGCCAGCAGGTCGAGGGAGGTCATCCCCCCCTCTACTCTGCCCTGGTGAGGCCGCATCTGGAGTACTGTGTCCAGTTCTGGGCTCCCCGGTTCAAGAAGGACAGGGAACTGCTCAAGAGAGCCCTCAAAGGGCTACAAAGATGATTAGGGGATTGGAACATCTTTCTTATGGGGAAAGGCTCAGGGACTTGGGTCTTTTTAGTCTAGAGAAAAGAAGACTCAGGGGGGATCTTACAAATACTTAAGGGGAGGGTGCCAGGTAGATGATAATAGTCTTTTTTCAGTTGTGCCCAGTGATAGGACAAGAGGTAACGGGCACAAACTGGAGCACAGGAAGTTCCATCTTAACATGAGGAGGAACTTCTTTACTCTGAGGGTGGCAGAGCACTGGAACAGGCTGCCCAGAGAGGTTGTGGAGTCTCCCACACTGGAGACATTCCAAACCCGCCTGGACGCCGTCCTGTGCAACCTGCTGTAGGTGTCCCTGCTGTGGCAGGGGGGTTGGACTTAGATGATCTCCAGAGGTCCCTTCCAACCCTGATGATTCTGTGAGTTTTTTAACCATTATATGCAGAGGATATTAGTATTTCTATATTAGTATGTATAATATGGTAGGTATAAATTTAGACGTAGACAAGACTCATGAACCAATCCACACTTCTATTGATGAGCACTTGTTGGTGGAAGGACTTGATCTCTCAGTACACAAGGTGGCTCACTGGCATGGAAAACTATTATTGGTATACTGTTTGACATCTAGAACTGGATTTTCAATTAAGCAGGACATCTGCTTCAAAAGAAATGAACTTACGGACAGAAGGAGACAGCTAGTAATGGAAAAAATGTACCTTCCTTTCCAGGACATCTCAGGACTCTAGAAATATTATTTTCTATGAAACAGGAAATGAACGATAATTTTAAAAAATGCATACTTAAAGTTAGACTCCTAGATGCTTATTTAGGCATCTTAATCCAACAAGCATGCTTGCATGTTCAGCAAACCCAATAGCCATTTATTTAGAGGATTTAAAAAATCCTAAATTCAAGCACATACTTAAGAAACTCCTAGTGAAGACATTCTTTGTTGATTTTGAATTACGGCTGCATGCCCGTGTCCTTTTTCTTGAATGTCTCCTTAATAATCTTGCAATGAAGAATTTGTGAATCACTGATCGGGGATATAATTACTCTATGTAAAAACTTACTCCTTCTCAAAGTCCATTATGTAAACTATTCTAACATGAAAAAGAAGAGTGGAAGGTTTCTCGTCAGGTCTATACACTAAACTGTAATGACAAAATGTATTCCTAAAAGCAATATAAATACAAATTACCTCATAATCTCTTTACTTGACTTAGTAAACATGAGTTTTCCTTTAGAGATGATACGATGGTAGAGCCATACAGTTTTAAAAGGAGGAAGAGTTTAAACACTCACAACATCTAGCTAGGCACACAATTTAAAAAACAAAAAACCGCCCCAAAACAACAACAACAAAAAAACAAGAAAGGAAAGTCTTTCTTACCATTCCCACTGACGTAAGATTTGATGTAAAACTTCAGAGAAATGTAAATACATGAAGTAAATCCCAAACCACCTGAAGTATCACTACTATATATACTTTTTAATATATCTATATATTTACACACTTCTGTACTGTACCTGTATACTTCTGTATCTGACTCCATAATACCTGATTACTTTTAAGGAGAAACAGTCCTATTGCATTTAGTATCTAGCCAACAGCTCCAGCTCAGTTAGAGAGTACGGAACTACTTAATCAGCAGTGCCTCTTTAAATCACTTGTTTGCACTTCAGCTGATTCTAAAAACAATAATGAAAAACAAAAGCCAATGAGTCCATATGGAAGACATGCACATATTCCTACCCTATACAGGCACAATGGATGGAGCCATCCCTTACCCCCAAGCCTATCATGTCAGCCATGAGTGTGCTTATACGCAAAACCAAATGAAAGCTCTCCACGTTACAACATCACGGAATAAAAAAAACCCACGCTGTTACAGATTTATTTCACGAGATTCTCCAACCTTTCTTTAAAACCAAATTTCTGCTCTTAACAATATTAAGTTATTTAAATAATATCTCTTTTAACTGATATCTTTTATATTCAGTCTATATTTAGTTATACATACAGAGATAAGAAAAGACAGAACGGGGCATTTTGAATGGTGCACCTTGACCTAACCCAGCACCAGTTTTGCACACGCTCTTTACTCACAGATCACAAAATTCTAAGGTAAAATGAAAGATAAAACTTATAATATCATCAACCTATACGCATCAAGTAAACATGGTGGAATGATAAATTACTTGCTACATTTATAACTAATGAATGTATCAAACACAACCAATAAAGATGATAGAAGATGAATGTACTGTGTCTAAATGAACACCTTTCAGTTTTCATGACCATAAAATAAAATAATAATAAACTCTAACATCGCCTTCTACATTATTTGTAATGAAAAACCTGGGGTAATTACTCTGTTCTTCATTCTTGCCAGCAAAAGAAGGAGGGGGAGACACACGTGAATTAAAATCCTTGTGGTAACCCCATCAATGTCTCAGCTCAGTGAAAACAAGAGCATATTTGTTCATGTTCTGACCTACAGAATGGTGAAAAACAGCAAGAAATTTGGCTTATGCAAAACACATCTAGTCTATCTAGATGAACGATCTAGATTAGTGGTATCAAGGGCTATGGCTGCTTTGCACCCCTGGCTTTGCAAAAGACAACCAGGAGCAGAGGCTTGACCCTTTCTGTATTGACTGTTGCTTAACTACTAAAAAAGAATTTTTGTACAGCAAGAACTACTCAGTGAAATTCCCAGGGAGGCTGTCTCATAGACATCATTTGAGAATTGTTTTCAAATGACAAAGGAAGTAAAGGACAGTTAAAGATAAAACATTTAAATAACCATATCTCTCTAGATCATAAAAAATCTTAAGTACCAGAAACTTTCACTAGAAAAAGAACATAGTTTCACCAATGGGTGGATGTCTTCAAACTTAATAAGCACTACTACAGGACCCTCTAATGCTAACAGAATCTTCTGACAAGTCAACTCAAACCCCTCCTCTCAGAGCCTGACATTATGTCTCTGACAAGGATCAGAGAACAGAACAAGGTAATATCAAGCCGCTGGCCTCAGGAAACATATCAGTAACTACAGCTAAGTGGCTGGCTTAGAACTTCACATTCACCCAAGTCAATTTATGTGTATATGTTTAATTTATATGTATATCTACTTTCTGGTTTACCCTTTTGTAAACTTGTAGTTATACATTTTTAACCAAGATAGCCACAAGGGAGTAGTAACTACCGCTGGAAGAGAAAAAGAACACTTGAACAAGTGGAGGCAATGACAGAAATGAGCAATTATTTGAGTAAACAGAATCAAAAAGATTGATAGGTGCTAACACAGGCCAGTTATGCAAGTCAACCTAGCTTATAAAAAAAAAGCTATAATTACAGAAGACAATTGAAGGCACAATTGCATTGTCCCTGTTAAATGTGAAGATCCTGGATTTAGATCATACCAAATTTAGCTCAGTGATGAAAATGGTATATATTTATTATTAAACCACCTATCTGCAAACCGTACTGTCTCCACACAACTCTACTCTGGGTTACATTTCTCCTTCAATGGGAATCTGTGGAGCCAAATGTCATTAAGGAAAACTATCTGTAAATAAGCAACAACAGCAACAAAAAATTCGCAACTTTTAAGATTTAATTAAACATCACAAAAGCTAGGCACAGGCACTACTTGAATACAGATAACTTGCACATATTAATAATTTTGGCTAGATCACTTGATACAAATGTTCACATGGAAAAAAAAATGACTGCAAACTAAGCCTGTGGGGCATAAATAGAGAGATACATCACCTGTTTTCATACCTATATTACACATGTGTAATTCTGTGAATGCATTAACTTGGAAAAAATACTTTTCCAAGAATAAATTTGGAGTCAGCATCCTCCTAAGTTGGAATTAAATCTCTCTTTTTAAAGATACACTGAAAAAGAATTTGCATCTAACTCTTGCCCTGATCTCAATTCCTATGCACACTATATACATATTCTTCAGCTTCCACAGATTAAAATTTATTTTTATTTTGAGAGAAAAGATACTGACAAATACAAAAATAAAAATGAAAAAATGAAAGCGCTGTCTCAAAATGACATAAAGGTGAGGAAATCAACAGATTAACCAGTTGTGATTTCATAATACATTTGTCCCTTTTTTTAATTTAACAGATGTTCACTGTGAACCTAATTACAGTAAAGTCTTTTTAGACAGAGCTCAATAAATGTATTATATAAATTATTATAATTTCAGAAAGTTTACATAAAACTGTACACAATCTGAATTACAGTTTTTATTAATATTGCTATGCAAGATTATTGCTAACAATGAGTTTTATTTTACTATTTCAACAGTAAAAATAAGTTATATTTCAAACAAAAATATTCTTTTATTAATTTTTAAATGAAAAATGCTCTTGGTGATGTTAAAAAGCCTAATGTTCCTGAGCCCTCTGACATTCAAATTGACAGGTTTATACTCTTTTCTTTCACTTTTATTGATTTATTTTTCTTACCATCAAAATACATTTCAGATAGGTCAAAAAGAAAGGCTTTTTGAATAATAAAAATTTTGTATTTCACAAGCCATGTATTCAGTTAACTTCTTGTCATTGCCCCATTATTTTTAAGTAATTTCTTTTTGGTTTGAGTAGCAAGTACTGAATAGTACATATGTTATGGAATATAATTACATTTATGAAATATCTGCTGTATTAATAACACTCTTAGTTAAGGCATTTTACAGGTCATGTTTTCTGACTAGACTCCTTAGTAAAAATAAACCTAGCAGAAAGGTAACTTTATATTCAAAAATATTTTTATAAAAAAAACATACACAAATTATTGGCATTAGTAATTTCTAAATAAAATTCTTACATTCAGGTTTCAAAACATAACTTTCATCCCATCAAAGCTGTAATATCCCCCTTTTATTATCCTCATTCACATGTGTTACTGTTAATGAAAGGTAGGCATAACTTACAATTTACTTAGAAATTGCATGCAGTAAAGACAACCCTCAGTGTATACATACACATTCTGTACAGCCAATCAGCCTTTACCGTAAATGTTAAAGTGTAGCATTAATTATCTAATTACCTTTGACATAATTAAAACAGGAAATTATATAAACCAGCCTCTTAAATGCTCAAATACAGGTGAAATATAACCTGTGAAATGTCTTTAACAAACAGCTGTTATGTCCTTCTGTTTCTAAAACTGAATGTGATAATACTGGTTCTAGACAATATTTACACAGTTATTTTACTAAACATTTTAAATATATGACAACCAATAAATATTCTGCAAAGACTTGCTTATCTTTTGACTTGATTTCTCTTTTTCTGCATCACTTAAATATATGTGAGCACTGGTCTGCAGAAGATCTGGAGGAATTGTATTTTGCTTCAGTACTCTTTAGTAAAGAATGTCATTAATCACAGTGTAATCTATTTCATAAGCCAGTTTTATTCCATAAAGCAGTAACACTTTAAAAGAGCTTACATGGAGACTGCATTTCAGTATCTCATGGGTAGGGGGCAGCTGTTAATTTATTATCACAATTATTACAATTACTATTAGTAGAATAAAGTGCATCAAAATATTCTCATTACATTTATGTTTTGGTTACGTGTACAATAAAAATAACCATAAAAAGCTGAGAAGCATGGAGATCACGTATTGGGTTACTAGAAATATGAAAGAATTTACACTGCAGTAGAACCGCCAAACTGCAGGCTTTCAGAAACTTTAAAGAAATAGAAATTTTAAACATACTTTTCTACTTTTCTAACCCCATCCAAATCACAGGTGCCAAATTCAACTGAATAATTTGTCATGTAGAAGTGTATTATTGCTGAATAGTGTGAGGGGAAAAAAAAAAAAGAGTCCAGAAAAACTCTGATCTCTAAGGCTACATTTGCTGAGATGCCACTTGAGAAGCCAGAGAAAACAGAAGGCCAAACAGCCAGCAGTCACTCCGTACCCCCAGGCAAATACTCTTCAAGGCTACAAAGTGCAAAGATTCAAATGTAAATCACTGGTAGGTAACAGACCAGTGGACTCAGCCCCTGGGCATTTCTAAGGATGCTTATGATCCTCCCACTGATCCACAATTTGCAAACTATGCCTCTGAATAACTGTTATTACTTGGAGGAAGTCTAATTCATTTTCAGAAGGGAAAAAAGAAACCAACCCCAAAACCCACCAAAAACCCAAACCCAATGTGTGAAAATAACTACAGGCACAAAACTAGGGGAAAATAGTGCTCCTGAATAAGATGCAGTTACACATTTTTTGACTGGAGGGTAAGGGTATTGACTATCTTAAGTCTAGGATGCTGTGCTATGGGCAAAGATCTCAAGAGATGCACCTTACCTCCAGACAAGGAAAAACCTCCTGCCTCTTATTTTCTATAGTGCAATAAGTTAACTGGTTTCTTTCTATGATTTGTACACAAAGAACACTCCTTTTTCACTCAAATCAGGCAGATCCCTACTTAAAAAACTGGTGGGTTTGTCTCACATCTATCTATGACTTCTCACCATCTGATGAATTCTCAAAGCATGCAAAAGGCAGCTGATGCATCTAGCATACAGCCTGCAGGAAAAGTGCAGTGCGTTGCTGCAGTATTCCTACAAACAGCTTGTGAAAGCGATAATGTTTCAGAGGGCACAAAGAAAATATTAACTAACATATGTCCAATGCAGGATCTTCTAGTGTTAGGCCTAACCATGCCTCGCTTACCTCTGACGTGTCAGAAGAATATGGTATTGCCTTTTCTACCTTATGGACTGTGTTGTACAGGATCTATCCTGGTACGACAGTCAGCTTTGTAACCTCAACGTTTCTTTCCATACACTCAAACAATTCTTGATCATATAAATTCTGAACTCCTTAAGTGCTGCCAAATTAAATTCTAAATAGTTTAAAACTTCGAGGCTAACCTTCGTGCAACTGATACAGTACGCAGCAGAAAAAAGCAATAAAGTCATCCAGATTTGCATTCTGGAAATTGCTCTGACATTCTGTTTTCTCTGGGTTGTGCAAACAACAAAGAGCAGACTAAGTGATTCTTCGCCTGTATACCTTAGAATATGGTTGGCTTTCTCCCAGTACTGATTCTGAATGAAACAGTATGTCACCAAACCTGAGTATTAAGGACTCAAAGTCAAAGCTAATCTTGGTTAGACCACAGACTTACATGCTACCAACTTTCACTCTAGCTTACATGGGATGAAACTTGAACGCGGAAATATCTGGCATTTTATAACATGTTATTTATTTTCTTTTTGTATTGATGAAAGAACCATGTTTAAAACCGCTGGATCAAAGAAAATGAAAAAAATAAACACCCCTTTGCACGGGGAATTTGAAGACCTTTGCCATATTTTGGCAAAGAGAAGAATGTGTATTCTCCAACTTTTATGGGTTTAATGATCCTTTTTCATAAGCAGATAGGACCTTTACTTAGTACAAGGACATGGACAAATGCCAAAACCTACATATCATACCTACAAATACCCTTAAATGAAAGAACAAGATCTTCAATTACAGTGTGAGATATTTTTTAACTCTTAAACGACTTGAATAAGATATCTATGCAAGTCTAAAGCAAAATCCATTCAATCAAAAAAAGCCTTATCTTTTTTACATGTTCACTCCAAAATATTTTAAAGTCAATAAACCCCACAAAAATCGTAAGTGTACAGGAAAGTGTAATGACAACTTTTCTCCCAAATTTCGGCATGTTCACAGAAATAACATTGATTTAAAAATAAATTAATGAGATCAAAAGCAGGCTTCATTAAAGTCTCACTACGTTTCTCACTCACGTTTTCTAAATCATCTTAGTATGTTTCCAAAATTCTGCTTTTATTCACTTCTTTTAACAAGTTTTAAAACTAATGACTAAACTAAGGATTAAAACTGATGATAGGCTAAGTCTTCACAAATGCACAAAAGGGGTGACAATGTAGTATCTTGTTAAAAGCTGTTTTCTTAAAAGAAAAAAAAATGTCACTTTGTTTTCTAATTTTTTTCAAGCTTTACTTTTATATGCCTTTTTTTTTTTTCCTTTTCCTCCTGCTTTTTATCTGGGGCGGGGGAAGTAACCAAAAAAAAAAAAACTAACAACCAGGTAGAGTTCAAAACATGACGAGAAATTAATTTATAAGCCATTTATCCATTTGAATAGAAAATAAATAGTAATGTTGTCCATTACACTTCGAAAGTGTATCTTTTTGAAGAGGGGATGAAATAGGAAGCTAACTGATTCTCATTCTTTTCAAGCATAAAATCAAACCAAGATACATGAACGTGGAATCATGTTTTTTACTTACAGGGCTGCAACTGGCAGATCATTCATGACATCCTATGAACGGTATGCCAGTAATATTTGGAGACTTAGCAGTGAGAAGCTACATCTTTCCCTAAGTCTCATGAATGCTCCTGAGAACACTTCCCCTATATTTAAGAAAGTAACAATAAAGAGTGAACCCCAAAATTGCTGTGGTGGGAGAGAGGAGAAGAAAACAAACAACTAAATCAATATAAAGGAATGTGAACGCAAATAATTACCTACACAGTTGCCCAAAGGGGAAAAATTTAAACAGACAATAAGAAAGAGTAAAAAAACCACCCAAATGATTTGCATATAAGATTTTAAAAAATTAATATTTAAAAATCTTTACAGTATCTAAAAAAATTGTATTTTAAGGAAAAGGTGCAAACAAAAGTGCTGAGCTCAGATACTGCAAAATATTGGGAAGGAGCCGTCAAAGAACAAGAGAAATACAATAAAAGTAATGTATTAATTTATGACCCAGAAAAATAACGTCTACAGTTAGTCTATGGAGTATAGGTCAATTCTGCTCAGAGTTTGGCCATGAACTGAAGAATTTCAGCCGAAGAGCAGCAGGAAAGGTTACCTCTGAAGCACCAGAACCTCTACTGGAGTCCTCTCACTTGAACACAGGAATAATTCTCCCTAGCCCTCTCTAGATATGTTATCTAAAACATCATTTATTACATGCTGTCCGCAGTGTGCCATAGGCAACTTGTAATCAAAAAAAGGAACTCTGTCTTCTTATTAAATTGAAACAAAAAGGTGACTTTATAGAGATCTGAATTTACAATCAATAAAACTATTTACAAATGTGAAATGTAAGGTTTTTCTCACATTAGAAAGAGAAGTGTTTTTCTAACTATGTAGACACTTTCATTCAACCTTGTTAAAATGCACAATGTTCAACAAGGAGTCAAAGTCATTACTGGGTAAGTCTACGATAGCAAAAGCAAGACCTAAACAGAAAAGAACTCCGCATGTGAAGTTGAATAAGTATTAAAACTGAAGAGGAAAGTCCTTGATAAGACTTAACCCAAAAGATATGCTATGTTGAGAAATTATGGGAAGAATTTTTCTGTAGGTAGCAAAAGTACACCATAAATTTGAAGACCTTCCAGAAAAAGTCAGCGAAACACAGGGCCTATTTCTTCAACTCTATTCCTCTAAACATCATGATGAGGTTCTTAAAGTTATCATATAGTTCTGAACACCACTGCCACATCAAACCTGATTTCCTTCTCATGCATCTACTTGTGAATAAAAAAAATGTTTTGATGCTATAATTAGAAGAATGTATTTGTTCAATATATTAATAATTTGTGGCCTTCATGTATTTATAATTTTAGAATCCAGCATACCAATTCTTTAGTGATAGGTCCATATGAAACATCATCTACTAGATGAAGTCTCTTTCAAACAGCATATTATTTTTGTGTGTGGAACTTGGATATCATCTTCTGGATGTAAATAAAATGGTGTTTTTTATCAATGACCAACCTGACAGGTTGAAAAAAGGTCAAATTGGTATCTCACAGAGAACTACCATGGCTAATATTCTGAAAAATCAAATTAAAGTAATAACAGTTTTTTAATTCTACAGCATCTTTTATCAGAATGCTAAATAACTTTATATTGATTTTGCTTTTAAATACACAGTACTGAGATTTGGAAAGATCAAGTGATACATCCAGCATCAGTCAATCTGTGACAGACCTAAAAAGAAAACAGATTTTCTCAATACCACTGTAAGAAATGACATTAAAATTAGGGAATTAAAATTAGATGAATATTGCAGTTAAAATATCAGAGAGAGAATATCTTAAATAACCCTCACATCAAATTGTCAAAGGCAAATACAGACCGTATCTCCATGGCCTACGATGGCTATCTAGTATGCTGGGATCATCATTAAAGCTCACTATTTGTACTTTAAGGTTAATCTACTGATAAAAACTTTATCATTTGAAGTTGGACATTATACATATTTTAAAATTCCATGTCCTAATGATAACAGAAGACTAAAATAAATCTTTCGTATTTCTTCTTCCACCTCCCACAACAAATTATATATTAAATATAAGTGATATGAGTTCAACTCTTTAAAAGCTGTCAGTATGCTTTACAGACAGCCTCTATTTTCAGATTCTACCTCTCTAACAGGAATAAGAAGATTATACTTCTGCAAGTCATTTTACAGACAGGGATAGGACTTTTCTTTAAAGTCATAAAGAGGGAGACCATCTACATCAATCCCTACCATTTAGAGATTATCAATTAATCCCCCGATCTCTAGTTATAGGTGCACTATTATATCCCATTGCAAGCTACAGGTTTTGCATAAAATAAAGACATAATAAAAGCCAAAAGTACAAATTCCTGCTACCAAGATTGTAACATCCACATGCTCGTGCTATACCTGCTGGGTACAGTCACTACCAAGAAAACTGGTTCAGTCCCATCATGTAAAAAGGCTGAAAAGTATTATTTGTTACAGATATTGCAGCAACCAGATGATATAGACATGCTCCAAAAAAATGTAAACTTGAGGACTGAGTGAACAAATCCTACACCTATCTGCACTCCACAAAATTTATATTACAATATGTCAAATGATAAAATAAGAGTTTTAGGTGCAACAACAACAAAGAAGCAAAATAGAAGATATAACTGTAAAAAGTGCAAATGCCATGAGAAAAATAGTGCATTTTAAAAAAAAGAAAAAAGAAAAGAAGTTAGTACAGTAAGATAATGACATAAAGTTTGTGATGATAAATCCTATTACATTACTGAGCTTAAGCCTATCTACATTATAAGGGAAGGGAAAAGGACTCCTACCTATCACTCTCCTGACTCACTTCTAAGTGGGAATGTGTGTTTTGGTCTTTTATTCTCTTACAGCCAGTAGTAAAGGTCAGCAGCTGTATCAATCTTATGGAAAAAAGGAGGATTGGAGAAGGAAACATGCAAGGGTTTGCAACTGTATTTATATGTGTACATCAAATAGACAAAGAAGAAATACAAAACTTAGGTTTATATCACTCAAGTTTCTCCCTCTAAAATAACAGTAACATCAGTAAAGTAGGCAGATAAGAAGAAAAAAAATACTCTTGTAAACAAAATATGTAAACAGTTTAATTATAGAAATACTTGTCTGTCTAACATCATTTAACTGTAAAAATAAGTATTAAAACTTGTACCTTTACAAGGTACTACAGAGGAAAAGCAAGCATGTTGTATATGATGTTTATGGTGTTATTCATCACTTTTGAGATGAAATTCCCACTTGAAGTGTACTGTGGAGAAGTAAAATTGATTTCCTCCTTCTGGTAAATAAAAGTAAAGCTATATTCTGCCAGCTCCAGGGGTGTCAGCAGAACAGTTTCACCACTGTAGCTATATGTCTGTCAGTGTTCTGTTATAAACAAAGCTGACAAAGTTCATGAGGGGGTAACACAGAAGCTCTCAGTCTAAAAGTACAGAAAGATTGAGTTCTTTTCAGTGATAGGCAGACAGGAGGGGGGAAAAAAACCCCAGAAGTTATTTGAAATGCCTAATTCTCTTGCCTCTTTGGTTCTTTCTTCCTTGGAAAGTTTGCAGTGTATGAATTTTCAATGTGAACAAAGGCCCAAGGAAGTTCTATTGAAAAAATAAACAAGACATTTATAACAATAACATTGACAGATGTATATTTTCCTGGAACAAAGAACTAAAGAAAAAAATACTTCCAATGAAGAGATTTCTGTTGCACCCATGGCAATTCAGTACAACACAACACATGACAGTTCTGAAGGAACTGTTTTCTTCCACGGTATAAGACATTTTAGAGACTACCCTCTTCTCGAGAATCAGAAAACGAGTAGTTTCAGGAACACTGGATTTTTCAAAAAACAACAATTCAACAAAAGCCGAAATTGCCATACAAAGGAGTTATGATCTCATCTGAATGAAGGCAAAGTGAGTCATTAAAAGGAAGACATAATACAAGCCAGATTTCCTGCCCAGCTTCCTCTGACCTCTGTTGGCAGAGCTATTTTCCTCTGGCGGTAAAATGCGTGCCTAGAAGTTGTTCTGCCCACTATGCAAGCTCTGTCAGGAGAATACAACTGACACGCGTGTACAGCGGGAAGGATCACATCAGGTATGCTCATCAACACACATACTCGACTGTTTTCTAATTGCAATGACTTATGGGGAGTCCTCCGACCCAGTTTAAAAATCTCACTCCAACAGCAACCCAGCATTAAGTATTGCCTAAAGCTTGCTTAATCACCTCACTAATCTTTACGATAAAATATCATCTCGTCACAATTAAAATATTGTAGAAAATTGAATGATCTTAAGCCTGATACACTATTATATCCACACAACAGGGTGTGCCGTGAATTTATCTTACACCTTAACACTAAATTTCCTGACTTCCATCCAGTTAAATAAGTTCTTTCCTGTTATCCTGTGAGAAAACCCATACGTGAATGGTTATTTCTATTGAGAATCATCTTATGCAGCCATATATCAAAACATTCGTTGTTCTCTAATACTCTCCTATTGGGCACTTACATGACTACTGACAGGTTTGAGATTACTGTGTTGGAACCTGTTTTCGTGTGACAGCCGCAGTGCAGATACTTGTCGATACACTGGTGCTGAATGCTAATCACTACCCAGTCTGGGAACAATTGCCAGCTACGTCACTTATCACTAGAATGAACAGAAAGGCCATAATTGCCTTATGTGCTTTGTGCTTCCTGCTGGAATGGCTAGAAACCACTAGGAAATACTAGGAGGGATAAAATAATTATAAAACAGTAGGAATTTCCAGGGTTAATGATAAAAAAAGTTCCAAACGTCTCTTAAGGAACTCTTTACTCTTCTTCATACATACAATTTTAATGCTGTTCAAAAGAGATCTTGATTATTTGTATGAAAACCGAATTGAACACAGTTTATGAATAAAATGCATTAAAAGATGTAATGTGGGATGTAAGCAGGACACAAAGCATACATTTCCTTTAGTTTGTATATTCAGCTATATCATTTGACAACATTCTCATAGAACAAGTTTCTATAAAAGTATTTTTAGCTATTGAAAAGTCATCCAAAGTTTATGCACTACACTATAATTTTGATAATTCAAAATTCATAGAACAGATGCAAAGTAGGTACTTCTCTGATGCTAATTAAACAGCATGCTGAAATAGTATTTCCTGTAAATGAAAGCACCTCTTCCTTTTTCTCCAAATAATGATCATCAGGGTATACTCATAATTTAAAGAAAAAAAAAAAAAGAAAGAAGACACAAAAAAGAAAAATAGTAAGAACACAAGAACACTTTTTTAAAAGATCTGTGTGCTAAACATTTTCAAAACCTTCTAATTAAAATACACAAAACACGAAAATTAAGAGAGAGAGAATAAAGGCTAAACAGAGTGTTCATAAAACAGCCCTAGCTCTTGGCAAAGATTTTATCTTTGTCATTTAATGATGATGAAGCCAAATAACTGCTGCTGGAATGGAAGCAGCCTGATGAAGAAGGCTTTCAAATTGAAGTGAGGGATATCGCAGTTTATATTTTTCTTAGTAGCTCTTCTATCTGTACGATTTCTCTCTAAATTTCATTACTTTCTGCATTAGAGGTCCCTTTCAACAGATCGTCATGTGTTGATCAAAGATATACTGCTTTAATATGCTCGTGTTCTGTTGTATGTTGTATGTTTGTTCATACAGCCAGCAACTTCTAAGCAGTTCACAAAATATCGGAGGATCAGTAATTAATAACAAAGTTAACTTCCAGGGGAAATTAGCCTGTTGTGAAGAAAACTTTTCTGGTATTTGATCTAATTTGTGCAAGATCTGATAGAAGCATTCAGCTAACTTAAATAAACAGATTGTGTGTTAAGAACTGTTTGCACATACTGAATACTTACATTATTTGAACACAAAGTAGATTAAGTTTAACACTACATTAAAAAATGAGTAAGGTATTTATTAAGCATAAATCAGTTCTAAAAAGCATGGCATGAAGTAACTTTAAAAATTTTCATAGGGAAGGCAAAAAGATACACAGTATGATGATTTGTGGACATAATGAACTGGACATATTTTTTTCCAGTTGAAAGAGAAATAAGTGATTGCAATTAAAATACTGCTAAAAGCACAGTTTATGTATTTAAAAATAAGACGTAAGTTAAAATTACTTAGACATGTTTAGTATGTTTTTAGAGAGATTTAATTTTACCTTATTCTTCATCAATAAATTTTCATTTCAAATCTATTTTTTTAATTACATACATTATTTAAATAATGTCCCTATGTTACTGTCCACAAACACATTTCAAAATTCTTAAAGTAAATAAACAAAGAAGTCTGTTTGCCATTCCTAGGTTGCTATCCAGCTAATTAAGCACGGTTTTAGGGGTAATTCCATCATAATTTATAAACGATCCAAGAAGTATATACGTGTGTGCATATATACATAAACATACATAATCCAAGAGTTACTCTGTCTACAAGCTCACCAGCGTGTATCCTTGCTATTTATTAATCAAAACAAATTAAAAAAGACTATTTTACAAGATACTTTGCTTTCATCAGAGATTTTAAAAAGACAACAAAACAAATTAAAAGAAGAAAAATGTTTTCCATTCAATTTACCCATTTCTAACAAGAGTTAGATATCTATGGTTATGGGTGTATATATGTGAATGAACGAATAAATCCTTAACCCACCATATCTTTTTCTCCAGTTTGCAAGCTGTCACCCGTGAAAAGTATGGTGTAGATGGTAGGATGATACTGTACCTGATTGGCTCTGGAGGTGGTCATGGGATCAGATGGAGAGGACTTGGTGGTAGTTGGGGAAGATGGCAATGTCTGGGAACAAAGCAGTTCAGGAGCAAATCAACCTTTACAAGCCTTAGACTGAACAGTTAAAAAAATAAATAAACCAACAAAAGTAACATAACTAGAAAATAAAAATAAATAAAAAATGCCTAAGACAAAATCTTTCTCCTACTCATTGGAACTTAATGGAATTTAAAGTCAATTGGATAAATAATGCATGTAAATATGCATGCTTATGCATGTAAAAACAAATTCATGACTTGAAATCAAGATGGTGAACTCACATAAATACTCAAAAATATGCTGACCACATGAGGAATATATTCTTTCCTCTCTCCTCCTCTTGGGGAAAATGAAGACTATAGTAAACAAAAATTCCAGCAAGTTCAATGAGCACACTAGAAACAGTTATTGGTCTACAAACAAACAGGGCCAATGTCTGAAAGAAGTTAGAGACATTTACTTTCGCACCTTATAATGCACCATTCTATAGCACGGACTAGAGCCAGCAAACTGTGTTCTGTATCTTACAACAATTACACTGAAGCTACTGAGTTTTTAACAATATACTAACTGCTAAAATATTCATTGATAGTTTTTAATCAAGAGGCAGGTGAAAAAATGTAAACATCAATCTCATGATGGATGAACATGCAACTAATACCTTCAGAACAAATTACTACAATATATTTATGATTATCGTTAAAACGTTCATTTAGTTGAGCAAAGGTTAATAACTTATCATCAGGCCTGCGTTCAAAATAAACACAAAAAAGAATTAAGAGTCATATTTATTGATCACTTTTTCTAAATAATATACATATGCTTAACATTAATTCTTGAACATATCAAAAAAGCACTGCTCTGTTTAAAATTTTGATATACACATTTCTTTTTAAAGTATCAGATCCTGACAGAATAACTCTTCTTTTTATAAATGTAGTGAAAATGTAAAATTCCAATTTTCAAAACATAACATACAATACTTATTCAAAGCATGTTTTTTGACATCTTTGCAATATATAAATATTATAAAATATCCAAAATTACACTACTTTTACTTTAAGAAATAAGATGTTAAAATGCTGTACAATGTGATTTATCATATGGTCATATAATTACTAACCCAAACTATTTAGAAATAAATGAAGCGAAATTTCACACTTTCAGCAGTTCTGTTACTTACAATCATTGACAGTCCCTCATAAAATAGGTATACATACTTTTTTGCACTAAAACTCTTAATGCATATGAGAAAGCTGGGACACTGTGAATGCATAAAGTTGTGTATTAGCAAAATATGGGCTTGTACATATGCACACACAAATATTTAACTGTATGTTAAGCAATATGAAGATCCATTTTTTCAACAAGCAGCCAAGGCAGGAAAAAAAAATATTTTAAGAAACACATCCTCATTTTGTGTTTCCAACTTGTAACTCATGTTATAAAACAATAAAAACAAAAATAAAACATATACAACTTAAGCATCAACTGTGACTCTTACAAGAAGCTTAAGTAAAAAATACTACCATGTATAGGGCATTATAAAAAACAGGTAGCGTGCGAAATGCTATTGGTCAGCAGATGCCATACATTTTGAAAATCAAGACAACTATAGAGGATTGTCCCATGTCTTTCTGTACAGAACATGAACTCATTTTAGAGGGACTAGAACTATTTAGAAGAAGAAATATCAGATTCCATGATTGTACAGGGTAACCCTATTCAATTATAGAATTATACTTCTGATTTTAGTGGGATGATGCAGTAGCTCTCTTACCAAGTCTGAAATTGCAATGAACTGATTTTTGTCATTTAAGCTTAAACTAACAGGGGGGAAGAAAACCCCCCAACCAAACAGAATGGAGGACTGTAACTTAACCCAATAGGTTTTCTTTATTATATTTATATACTAAACTCTCATCCCCCCCAAAAAAAATAATTAAAAAATCATTACTGTTCTCCAGCAAAACTGTGAAAATATATTTTCACGAAAATATTTCAGACATGGGATAGTTTGTGTGATAACACCACTGCTAACTAGGGCATACTGTATTGTATATTGTTTTGGTATGCTAGGCTAATTAATAAAAGGAAAAAGAGTTCTTCGTAGGTGTTACTAAATCTAACTAGTGGATTTGTAAGAAAATATGTAGAACACTTCAACGCTGAACAATGACCTAATCACTGATACCACAAGGAATTTAAGAACTGGAAACATCTCAATTTTCAATTCATATCAATCTTCCTAATGCACAGATATGTATGGCTGCGATGAAAAAGGAGTGACTATAATCATTTCAGATGACTCTTGAATTATAATATCTATTTAGTAGAAACATTTCATTGTTCCATTTTAGCAAAAGCTTGTTTAAAATACAATGGAAAAAAGATAAAAACATTTAAAAGCAAAACTGTATTAATGAACAAGAATCAAGTACGGGCATACACATTTTTTTCCAGATATACATACCAATGAAAAAATACTGAAAATAGCAGTAAGGTTTTTTTGGTTTGTGTTTTTTTGGTGTTTTTTCTTTGTATATCAGGTTGGTTGTGTTTAAGGCTTAGTCTCTCTTACTTTGTTTACTGACGTAACTGCTTTTATTTATATATATCTATCTATACATATATATAAATGTATAAAAGTGTGTATATATACATATAAAGAACTGACAGCATTTTGTAAAAATTAATCTCTTTTCATGCTTCTGTATAATTCTGGAGACACATTAATTTATGGAGACACATCTATTTATTTCTTCAATATCAAAGTAACACAAAGTAATTTGTCAAAAATGAAAAAAAAAAAAAAAGAAACACAGGCATTTGGGTTTTGTATTGAATTTCCACTGGCTGATAAGTAATTTATTGATACACTCTCAATCGCTTTGCAAGAACTTTTAGGTAAAATTACTTCTTAAAGAAAGTTGGACAGAGCTCAATAATTCTGATTTATTACGCAGCCTAGAATAAATTTTTTTAAAATTTGGCAAGTGTTTTGCAGTAGGCAAGCACTTGAATTTAGTAGTTACTAGGCTTCTGGGAATGAGATGTATAAAGTGATTAGAAATCATAAGATGAATTTATATTACAGAGTTTCAATTTTTGAGTCTGAAACATGCGTACCATAATTGAAGCTTTCCTGAAACTGCAGGTTGACTCTTGGCAAGGTTATGGAAAAAAGCCAGTCAGAAATTCTACCACACATCACTTCTAAGACTCGCAGGGGTGGGGGGTTATGCTGTGTCTTGAACAGTATAGTCCAAGCCACAGTGAAACTGGTCTTCTCTGTTTTCTCAAATATTATTTCCTTTCCTTTTACTTACGAGACAATGAATGGAAGACTACACCAACAGGTAAGAAAGTGTTGTTGGTTTTTACTTTAAGCTTCCAGAGCAGATGTTTGAGAAAACAGATTTTAGGTAATAAAAAAGGAACTTAACTTTAGAGACAAAATTCTGTTTGAGCCATATTTGAGTTGCAGTATTTTCTGAAACTCCAAGAAAATACTTCTTCCTTGTGTTGCTCACAAGAATTGATTATTCTGTGAGAGACTGCTCTCAGGCTGCACAACATACTAAAGGGTGCAGAAAGATGGTCTTCACACTTCCATGCTTCATATTTTTGACTAACAGAGTGAAGACACAGCTGTATCATGGCAGTATAGAATATATATACTTCATCTGCACAGTGTTCCAAGAGGTCTTTGAGCCCTCTTTCAATGACTTCATGAATCGCCTAATGCAGAGCTATGTGTGAATGACAAAAATCACATCCTTATACATATACTAATAAAATTCCAGTACTTACACCCTAGATAGTAAATATTGTACTGAGACAGTTAACTTAATTCTCAGTAACTATTAGTATATTTATACATAGAAGAATAGAAAAAAAAGGCAGAAAATGAAATACAAGTTGAAAACAGGGTTAGAGACATGAAAGCGTATATAATGAACATCATTTAAATGTGAAGATGAAACTGCATTTACAGCTTACCAATTTCTAGTTTCTCACTACAGGTCTTGCCAAACAAAGGAAGTCTTGGTAATAACATTACCCACATTAAATTACTATTAATACTAAGCTAATACTGAGTTTCAGTCTTGCATATATTAATACTGGTGCTTTTAAATCACTGAAATTAATGCGATGACAAAACTAATTTGCTTAAGCCAATATTTTAATGCACTTTAAGAAAAGGTAGCATCTTTTTTTTAATTGTATTCAATAGTTGAATACTTCTGCAGCTAAAATGAGAAACAGAGAGCACTGCAAGGCCCCATTGTGCTGAACAACATGAAAGACTGACTTACTAGACTTCCAACGGTATCAGAGGTCAGCCTTTCTAAACAGACCACTTGCTTTGCTAAACATATTGAATCTTCTTTTTGTATGCTGTGAACGCCTTTAATCTGTAACTTTGGCAAATGATTCTCATCTCAGTGATGACTGCATAAATACATAACACATTTCAAAAATAAAATTTGGAAAAATAAATAATCAAGGATTAATAATGTATTTACAATCCAAATTGTAAAAAGGCTACTTGGATGACTTCAGTGATCTAATTTTACTTGCTACCTTTTCGCTTCTGTAAAGAACAAATAAAATACATTCTGATGATATTTCATCCTCTTTGCATTTGCTTTTGTGTAAAAGAATACACAGGGCATAGGGCAATATAAAAAGACTAAGAAAGCTCGCATATCTAGATGGAACGCTTACTTATAGGTGTTTATATAGGTAATTCATCTGCATTTATGAACTTCTGGGCACTTGTCTTTGAAAAAGCAAAAAAGTGTGGAAGTATGATGCAAAAGAAAGACTATCTCATGCTCTGCCTAAGGACAAGGAGGAGTAAGGCACTTAAAGAAAACCAGCAGGTGCCATTTGGATCATCAGAGCAACTCTGGATGGAGGGAATGATTTAGGATAAAGATTACAGTAAAAAGGACAAGGAAGAATCAGGAAATTCTTTTTCCTCAAAACTTGTCACAGTAACACAGAACTACTACAAGATCTGGTGCTATTATATAGAAATACCAGAAAACTCAAGTAAGTAACCAGATGCAGGAATCAAAACACATAAGAAGCTATGGGTCTGAGATTCGTGTGAAAAAAACCCAAGTCCTAGAAGGAAAGAAAATGCCACCTTTTGATTCTGGGCTACATTTGGTATTTGGAAAAATACCGCCAAAACTACAAAGCCATCAGAAGGCGTGAGATAACTTCAGAATTTTCTTAAGAATCAGAACACTGCTGAAAATTTCTGCAATATTGAATGCTGCTGTTCATTCCCCAACAAAATCTTCTGTTCGCACTCCACTTTTGAAGCACATGCAATGAAGAGTTAATCATCAGCTACAGAGCGTTCATAAAACATGTTTTCACACACATATTGAGATTATATCCAACACAGGTGAAACGAAATAGAAAATTAAAAACAGTAATCTGGCACCAGAATTAAGTCAAGGGCACATAAGGGACAGGATATAGTATACATATTTTTATGGAATGCTAAACTTTTGCCATGGAATCTAACGTATAGAACTGTCTCTCTAGTAAATAATGGCTTTTTTTTTTCTTTTTTGTCCTCACAAATTTTAAACACACCTGCATATCTTATTATTCATTGCAGCGTGCTGACTGGTGCAATTCTTCACCTATGTTCAAAAGTAAGAAAAGTTTATGAGAAATTTTTGACTAAATGAAGAGACACAGTGATCTACAAAGCTACTTATTATTTACCTCAAATAAAAAAATGTAGAATTATTTTCTCATATGCCGGAGGTTAGTAAGGTTCATCTAGGTGACAGACTTTTGCCTTAAATGGATGATAAGAAGAAAGGCTCATCAGAAGGAAGAGGCATTTTAAGAAACCAATGAAGGTTTCTTAAGGAAGGCAGGACTTGGGGGTATTGGTGGATGAAAAGCTGAATACAAGCTGGCAATGTGTGATCACAGCCCAGAAAGCCAACCATGTCCTGGGCTGCATCAAAAGAAATGTATCTAGGAGGTTAAGAGGTGATTCTCCCCCTCTGCTCTCATGAGACCCCACCTGGAATACTGCACCTAACGTGGACCTATTGGAGTGAGTCCAGAAGAGGGCCACAAAGATGATCAGAGGGCTGGAGACCTCCCCAATGGAGACAGGCTGACAGAGTTGGGGTTGTTGAACCTGGAGAGGAGAAGGCTCTGCTGAGACCTTATAGCAGCCTTCCAGGACTTCAAGGGGGCCTACAGAAAAGATGGGGAGGGACTCTTTATCAGGGAGTGTAGCAATAGGATGAGGGTTCATGGCTTCAAACTGGAAGAGGGTAGATTTAGATTAGATATTAGGGAGAAATTCTTTACTGTGAGGGTGGTGAGGCACTGGAACAGGTTGCCCAGAGAGACTGTGGATGCCCCATCCCTGGAAGTGTTCAAGGCCAGGTTGGATGAGGGTTTGAGAAAACTGATCTAGTGGAAGGTATCCCCCAACGGCAGGGGGCTGTGGAACTAGATGATCTTTAAGGTCCCTTCCAACCCAAACTATTCTATGAAGTCCACCGAGTCTTTATAGTCTGAAGAACTCATCCCATATTAAAAAAAAAAAAAATTCCTCCAGTTCAGCAAATATTTTCAGATCTGTATTCTTAAAGTTGTTTTCAGTATTTCAAAGTTACTTTTTATTTAAAAATTATGAACATTTCCATTTTTCCTGTTGATCAGCATTTCTGAAGTAAAAGTAGTTATTTTCACTAGAAGAATGTGAATTTACAAATCACGTTCAGACATTCAATTTTGCAGATTTTGAACATAATGTCTGGGACCATGATTCACGAACAGAAGTTAAAAACTCATGAAAGGTTAATTAACTACTGGAAAAGCTGAAATGAAACTGGCTCCAATGAAAATATTGATTGGAACTTCTACATGTGAAAGTTTTACGCTAGTTTTTCAAGGAAGAAATTCTAAAACCTTTGTCCGTGCTTCGATAGCTGAACATCTCATAGAATCAAAGAATGATTCAGGTTGGAAGGAATCTCAGAAGGCCAAACAGTGCAAACTCCTGCTTAAAGCTGAGTTCGTAATAAGATCACACATCTTTCTATATAATGCACAGTTCTGCAATGGCTATTTCTGATTCCATGTGCTTCCTGGACAGGCTGCTACAACACCTGCTACCTGTAAAACAACTGAAAGCTGGAAGAAAAATTCAACTAGCACATTAAGAAGCTGCAATAGTTTCTGAAGATGGTGATATGATAAGACCACATTATGCAGCTTTTTCCCTTGTTCATAGGAACTGCTATTAATTTAAATGTGAACTTTAAAGATTTG
Organism: Pluvialis apricaria; assembly: GCA_017639485.1. NCBI lineage: Eukaryota > Metazoa > Chordata > Aves > Charadriiformes > Charadriidae > Pluvialis > Pluvialis apricaria. Next base: position 33,618,398 of record CM030012.1, on the reverse strand, counting down.
TATGCTAATTACAAAGCCGAAACAGCTCAGGCTCCTGATCACTTTACGAAAATTGTATTCTCTTCCCCTGGGTTACAATATGGTCTGAAAGAGTTGCTGTGACACTTCAACTAATAATGAGAGAAAAGGGAAGTTAGATGCTCATAGCAGTTTCTAGGAAGTAAATGGGCACAGGGATCAGTTGGTTATTGTCAAATGATGCCCAGAAACAGCAGATGGCTGACATCTATGAAGATATTGCCTGCCATCCACAAAGAGATCGCCTATGCTACATAGAGATAAAAGATGCAAACATTTGTCAATTAAATATCTATCAGACCTGCTTGGAGACGAGAACTACCTAATATCTACCAGTAAGTGCATAAGATTAGGAGATGTGGACTTATGCAGTGGAGAAGGCTCAAAGGGAACCAGACAGAAGTGTTTGCAAATCTTATGAAGCTGAAAAAGCTGAAGTTAGAGAGACCAGAATGTTTGGATAGTGACTTCTATCAGTAAGGAGAAACATCAGGCCAGACTCAGCCTCCATGTATACCCATGCCTTTCCCGAAGACAGAAAATGCTGAAACTCAAGCAGTCGGCTAAGGGTTTACCTACTGTCTTCACTGAAACTGCAGCCAGAAGATATTTCCTTTCTTAGCTTGCTTCTCTGAGGCGTCAGTAAAGCAGCCCAGGACAAAGAAATTACAACAGAGAAATGAGAGCTGCATGCTCATATAGACATGGGTGGCATTGCAAGGCTTCAACTACAGGTATCTTCATTCATGGGGAGAAAACTACCGTTGCTTTTTGATAGAAACAGCTAGAAAACCAACAGAAATACCTTCAAAGTTCCTAAAGAAGGTAAAATTTTTTGTTTCAAATCATCTCTCAATCTCAAATGCTAAGTCTACTTTCTTCAACCTGCAACATAATACTTTGGGTGGCAAAGTTCTTGAGTAATACTCTACGACAGGAAGAACCACGTAAAAGTTTGCATAAAAGAATAAATTGTAATTCATAAGGCTTATTTTTTGCCAAGTCCAAAATGACTTGTATTATACATTACCCTAATAATTTTAATAAATTTGTGACCTCTCTGCTATTAAAATAGCAACACTGGAGTTCTAGGTCACAATTACCTGTTTTAAAATATTATCCCTTTTAATTTCTTAAATAGAGGTATTATATCTTTCATTAAGATACAGAATATTCTGACATTGGAGGATAGATTACTTCACTGCAAATTCTATCTAAGAACTAAGCTAACAATTTCAATTCTTGGTAAAAATAATGGATTTTAGATTTATTGAGTCAATATTTATAGTGTATGAATTTATCATGAATAGAAGTAGCTTCATTAAAAGAGAAGTTAAATAATTCATTGTCGTTAAAATTCCTCAACATATGCACATGCACATCTCCAAATACTTGCAGTCATATTATTATGCACCTGTATATACACAGGTAATATATTAAAATTTTAAGATGTAGAGCCAGTCACTCAACAGTCTTATAAGTTATACATCGTATTTAGTCTGTGTCTTAACTTCACTGGCAGCAGCTCTGTTCACTAATCTGACCCTCCAGAATTCAGTTTAACATTACAAACATGTAATTGTGTTTAAAAAAACCCAAACAACCCCAAAACAACCAACAAAAACCAAAATCAAAACAAAAAAAAAAGCCCACAAAATCAAAACAAAAACACAACACAAAAACCCCACAACCAAATTAAAAGAAAACCAAACCTCAACAATGTTACAAATAAGTTTTCTGGAGAAGTATTGTGGACAAGCTACAGCAACTTCAGATGCAAGACAGGAAGTAGTTAGGCATGTCACTAAACAGATCTGTAATCTAGTTTCTCAGGATTTTACTGACTTACCTAAAAATTAGCTTCATTTCATTGCAAAGGGGAAAACCACTTTTCATTTTAAAAGAGAACACTTATTTCCCATTGGGTTAAGAAGTACTGACATAAAATCTAACATTTTACAAGCAGAAAAGCCATTCAAAATACAGATCTTTTCAGCTTTTTCTCTCTCTCTCAGGCATAATCATTTTCATGTCTAATAACTAAGAAACTAATCCTATAAAATTGGGGCTTTTCTTTTTCATATTTTCTTATAAATTATCTCAAGTATTTTTAATGTAAAAGTATCATATGTACAGAAAAAATATATTAGTAAATATTAGAAATCATATACAGTGGTTTATGCACGGTTTCATCCATCTAAAGCAGTCTGATCATTCCAAACTCATCCTAGTCAAACACATCTTCATATAAGCATTCTGTGTATGTCACTATACACAAAGTAAAGTAATTGCATACAGTTACCAAATTACTTTATAGGACACTGAATCTTCCTAGTGTAGAAGGACGAAACAATCTTTTCCCATATAGGACAGGTGAGAAACTAAAATCTATCCTATATAGGATAGAGAGACAAGACAAAATTTTACTAATGTTCACTCATTTTTCTTCATCTTTTTCTTATTCAATACAATGGAAAATAATTTAAAATCCTTTATGACACATATTGCACATTCTCCTCAGAGGTCAATTTTATTAAAAATTAAAATTGTACTGAAAAATGTAACGAACTAAAGAATACTAGACTAACAATACCTTGCAAATATATTCTGCATTGCCCATAGATTTTGAAAGAAGTCAGTGTAAAACAGGCATAAAGATGCCAAAAATAACATAAAATGAAATTGTAGAAAACATCAGAAGCAAATTATCTTTATATTTTGAAGTTCTTACAGGTAAGATTTTAAAGTATCTAATATAGGGTCTAAAAAAAACAATTAACATTTTTGGTTTTATTTTATATACATAAAAGTATGAAACATTCAGTTAATCTGCAATTTTTAGAAATGCTAAAGATTTACAAAGAGGTTCATCATTTAAGATTAAAATTCAGCGATCTTCAACTAAAGCCTAGAAGTGTATTATCACCTTATACAGTAAAGAAAAGTTTATGAAAGAAGCACATTAGAGTGTGGCATTGAAACTTATAAAACCCTGTTTAAAAGAACTGCTGAGAAACATGGAACACCTAAGTACAAGGAAAAAGAGGACCAGCAAATTACTAAAGGGTAAAATAACATTTCCTTAAAGAACATGTTATGTTGACCCCTTGCAGCCTTAAAGGTTTAAGACTTCTAAGGAGCTGCTGTGACTCTCTATTCCCAACCAAAAACTCACTTGTTTGATGCGGTCTGGATTAACAGTGGTCTGAGGCTGTAGAATGCTGACAGGCTCTGTCTTGGCCACATTTTGAGGCATTTCTCGAATCTTCTCTGCAATGAAGCCATGAACTGCATTTAGTGCTTCAACTGTTCCCTGGATCAGACACACCCGCTCTGTAGTACCTGCAAACACCGAAAAGTTGATCTGAATAAAGTGGATTCTTCAAGATCCCACAAACTGCATCAATTATTGCATAAAGACGGCACTCAAAAACAACCTTGTAAAACCAACTACCGATACCTCCATAAACAGACAAATGAAAGCAGAGATTTCCAAAAGACAACACACTGATAATCTGAAGATGTTTTAAACAACTCCTGTTTGTGTAGATCCTACAAACACTTAACTTTCCAAGCCAATCTGGATAATATAAGTCAGAAGGAGAAAAAAAAAAAAAAAAAAGAACAAAACCATTAGGTTTTGTTGGAAATATAGTAAATAAGATAAGTGTGTGCAGAATACACATCTTTTAAATTATTTTGGCCTTGTTCTAGATTATTCTAAAATATTGTACAACTTTTAGGTAACACAAGGCTGAACATAATATATACTACATAATATATATTACAGAGGCACTTGGAATAAGCTTTTGTAATGAACACCTGAACTGCAAATACATTCATTTAGTGTAGACATTATTAGATCTTCTCTTAAAACAGCTGCAAATTGTTATGGCAAGACCTTTCAAGGCCAACCGATCTCATATATTTGAATATCCACTTTGTGTTTTATAACCCTCCTACCTTAAAACATACCTGTAATAACTACAATTACGTCCTGAATACACGGAATTTAAGCTGTCTTTAATGTGATTTAGCAGTTGGAAGTTATGAAAGCTTGTACCAGATAAGTAGTCAATACCCCACAAATTACATTTCAAGAACTTCTGTTTAGAGTTATGCTGAATGCCGTTCATGGAGGATATCTAGACTCCACGTGACTAGCTTCTAAGTATCCATGTTCTAAGGTCGTGGGAAAATACTATACACTCGTCAAATAAGTCTCAGAGGTGAAATACATGTGTATTCTATGCATAAGAATACTAGGCCTTTGGTGGCAATGAAGCAGAGGAGGGGACACTTTCCCACTGTACTCAGTCATAAAGATAGGACAGATGCTTAGGAAAAACAGGCCTTGAACACATTCCTCATTCCCAAACTCTGCAGCAAAGCATAACCCTCTGTTTCTCAGCATTTCAGTTTCACCTGGTTTTCAGTTCCAACCATTCTGTTCTGCTCTGTATCATTTCCTCCTTAACTCTCCTCTCCAGTCTGAAGCACATTCTTTTTCTTGTACTGACTGTCACTCCCTCTGCCTTATACCACCATTACTTACTCTCACCTTTAATGTCATTGCCCTTATAATGACTTGCCTGTCCCTGTAGCTTGGGAAAAGACAGTCTGATGTGCCATGTTCATCTCATCTTTTGTATACTACCTCATAGAATTTGCCATTCTATGCTGATTACCAAAAAACATTAAATAACTACCATAGCTTTAGTTCTATTTCTCTAGAAAGGCTTAGACAAAGCCTACATTGTCACATAACCCTCTTCCAAACTGAAATTGTACTGTTTGTGTTACAAAAACCACACCAGTCCTTATTTCTTTGATTTCTTAATTAAAACCATCTACAGGATGGCCAAATATCAATGCAGAATTGTGGAAAAATACTTCATGTATTTTTTGTTACTAGGGTGGGTTTAGATGATTTTATATGGCTTTACTGTATAGCAAAGGATATTTTTTTTTACATATTGGGTTACAGCTTGATATATCTTCACCAGACAAAGAATATAAAACAGTATCAATCCTAAGGATACAAGTATGACACTGCACTGAAACAATCCACGTTCTGCGTTCCACGTATCAAACCACTTAAATAGGTTCTACAAAATCAGTTTTGACTTGAAAAACAGGATCTACCAGGAGCTGGAAAAATGAAACTTAAGAGGGAGTACTGTAGTTTCCACTTTTGTTCTGCAGAAATACCAAAAGAAGACAACCTAGATGTCCAAGTCAAATTGCTTTGAAATTTCATGTAGTACATACTTCCACACACATGTGGAAGTACATTTCTGTACATTTCCAACATACTCAAATTAATGATTTTTCATCACCATGTTTTTACCTTTAAATACCAGTAGAAGAGTTCTACTAACAGAAGAAAATTGTAACATGAATTGTCATATTAGTGTATTCCTGAAAACATAATAATACTGCCATGCAAAGATGTCCCAGATACATATCTCTATTCAATGCCAGTGTGCATTTTGCTTCAAGGTTACAGGGGAGAGAAGCAAAATAACAAATTTGAGCCATGGAATTACCACAAAAGTAAATATAATTTTTGTCATTGACGTATTCCTATTAATTATTATTAACATGATCACACATGAATCTTTTCTGATGAAAAATTCATTCACTTTACCTAAACAACTGATAATTACAACATAATGATGTGGTAAATACTAACAAGTTTGCAACGATTTCTCAAGTTCACAACATGTTAGATGGCCTCATTACCACTGTACAATCTGTATAGAATGACAGGCAATACATAGATTAGCAAAATGGACCAGCAAGGTAAGTAACCCTCTCCCTAAAATTCCCTTCCTATCAATTTTATGTCTTTAGTAATATCTGCTGTTATCAACTAATCTTAATGTACACTCCTTACAACACTGCGACATAGTGTTTAAGAGACACTAGTACAGTAACCTGTCATCTGCAAGAAAAAAAAATGGGTTTTATTAGTAAATGCTTCTTGTCTGCTTCTGTGGATGATCTCTAAAGATTAAATATTTCATGATCTAAAGATGAAACAGCACACCAAGAGCTCTGCCTGCTCATTAACTTAACGTATTCCTGTACACTCGAAATCTTTCAAAGACTTCTTTCTTAAGAACCAGTATCAGGCAATACTGAAATTCAACTTTGTGGAAGAAGCTCTACAGCAAAACTGACAGAATGAGAAACAAACATTTTTTTTTTCCCCTCTATTAAAATGTTTAATTTTTTTTATGTTTTAAAAATAGTTTTACAATAAATAAAATTAGGATTAAAACATGGCAATCAGTTTTCCAAAGCTGTCAGGTTAATAATCCTTAAGATAAAATACAAAGTTAAAATGACTACATTCTTAACAGCAAGTTAGACAAGTATCACAATCAAATGCTTATTTCTCAAGAGCAAGATTTTCAGAACATTTGTGTTCTGTTACAGCGTCTTTTCAACAAATCAACTTCAAAACACAGGTAATTATTTTTTTTTCCAAAACTCTTCATCAAAAAAAGCGAATCTGAAATGACAGAAAATGAAACTCGGTTCCTAGACAAAGCTTTCTTAATGCTTTCTTTTTTTTTTTTCCCTTTTCCTTCCCCCTCCCCTACTTGGCTTCCTCCCCCTTTTGCAAACAACTCCTGTGGTTTCTGTGTAAAGCAATCCAACTCTAAGAAAATGCTCTGGGGAGTCTTTACGCCGCAGTATTAATTGTCTCCTAAATGATGAGATGTGATGTGGATTGATCAATGCAGCTAATGCAAGTGTTCTCCAGGTCAGCAGACAACACACTGAAACAAAACCCCGATCAGGTTACCTCCCAGCCACTGGAGCCTCATAGGGAAAGCACTTAACAGGGACGACTACTGTCAAAACATTTGAAAGGAAAACAGTCGAGGCTAAACAGGAATTTCATTCGATGTGACACTAAGTGACTAAAGGGTATTCTACAATCTGTGTTATTTTAGAAAGCGCAACGTAGTAATAATAATAAAAAAAAATGCTTGATGTCATACTACAGACAAAACACGCTACATTTTAGTAAGTATAAAGCAGGATGCAGTAAACAGAAATCACCGTTCCATGAAGAACGTGGAAAAATTGTGCAATTGTGCAAGAGCACATTTCGCGTAGAATAAGATAGAGCTTTAAAGTGCATCACCACAGTAGCACATTTTCTTCGAGGGTTACGTCCACAACAACAAAAAAAAAGTAAAAAAAAAAAGTGGAGAAATTGTATACATGTACAGCTGGGAATTGCTTTAATCTTCTGAAGTGATGTTGTCGTATTCCTGCGCACAACTCTAATAGCTTTTCACTCAGATAACAGTGTACAATAATTTACCAGAGTCACACAAAAGAAAAACTGCCAGCTATATGACCAACCTGTATAACAAAAATAAGCCTATGAATCACTAAAGTTGGTGAAATATCTGTCATTTTAAAAGCTTTTAGGCTCCATTAGTGTCTAAAGTAAACTGTCAGATTATTTATCATTTTCAGTTGTTTAACAGTTGCATCCACTCCTTTTTTCACATTTCTGCACACAAAAGCTCAGCCATCTATATGCATACTTTTTGGCATACGATTTTCAAAATATGTATTTAAAAATACAGACCTCATTTTTAAAATAGCTGGCTTAGAGAAAGTCAAATTACCAAATAATCAGTGCCTTTTTGTGTGTGTGTGCGCGCGCGCAAACATAGCCAATGTAAAATTATTCTATTTTTTAAATTATTTACAATTCAAATTGGAATTAGGGTCACGTATTGTACATTGTCTTTTACGTATGAAGAGATAAAACATATACAAGAAAAGAATAATTCTGCCACAGAAAATGACCAAATGTAGAGTAGGTGGTCATCATCTCTGTACATTCAAAAACACAGAAAAAAATATTATGTGTGTTCAATAATACTGAAGTCCATGACAGAAGTCTGCATGTGGTTGCAAAACAGGAAAACCACTATCTAAATACATGCTGCTGCTTGATGTTGCTACAATCATTTTACGTTCACTTTTTCTAAGGAAGCCAAGTAAATTCCTCAGTGTGAGGAATGGCTCTACTTTTCAGCAAGTAGAATGTGGTGTCGTTCCTCTTATATCAGAATTAAAATTCAATTTGCATATGTAAGTTTCAACTACTTCTTATCAAATAAAAGAGGCAGAATGTAACTGCACAAAAAAGCCTGCCTGTATTGCTCACCAAAAACAGATTGTTAAAACTAATGGAGAAAAAAGAAATCTCAATCAGTTTTCTGTTTTGTTTAGCTTTTAGGGGAAAATTTTCTGAGCCTAGTTTTCTAATATGAAAACAGATGTGGCATGGGAAGTGGTGGAGTCACCATTGCTGGAGGTATTTAAAAGACGCATAGATGTGGTGCTTAGGGACATGGTTTAGTGGTGGACTTGGCAGTGCTAGGTTAACGGTTGGGCTCCATGATCTTAAAGGTCCTTTTCAACCTAAATGATTCTACGATTCTATGACATAAAATACTCTTTTCCTCTGCAGTTCCATGGGAGAGGAAAAGATTAAACCATTAGCAGCCATCAGGCAATTTAAAAGCAAGTAAATAAAAACCTGTTTTGAAATCTAATAAGTTAGTTAGGCCTAAAAGCTAAACAGCTTGCAATAACTTTATTTTAATCATTCATTTTTCCTTCCACCTCCTTTAACCACCTAAAACTTTACTTCTGGCAAATATCCTTGGCAACCACATAGCACTAATTTTATCAAGAACATTTGAAATGCAGTTGTGAAACTTCAAAACAACAAACCACAAGCTTTTTCTCCAAGAGGGTTGTTATTTACTTATTAGACAACTGATACAGCTTTTAAAACAACCATTAGGATAAATGCTAGAAGATGCAACAGGATAAAGGATGCTGATGCTTTCAGTGTTTTTATTTCTATATTTAACATATATCCATATATGGTTACCATTAAATTTTTCATTGTTTGCTTCAAGACTCTGATCCGATGTGTAAGAGTTCTACTGTATTCACAGAAACACTCAATAAATGTTGTGTGCTTCTGTACATTATGAACCTTAGTTGAAATGTTTTGGGGAACGCATTGTACCTTTCAGAAAGAATTGTCTGGCATTTATATGACCCTATATACTTTTTGTTAGGCTTTTACATCAATCTTAAAAGCATTTGAAAACATAAAAAGTATAATGCATTACCAGCCCAGGGTAATCCCAATACATCCACTAATTAAATCTCCTTATATTTTTCCAGTGTACCATGCCAATTTCTTTGACACTGAAAGGGAAAACCTGACAGAGGAGCCAAAGCTAAAACCTTCACTAAATGAAAGGCTGCGCTACAATCTCTCATCAGCTGATTTGCGTTAAGCATTTGACAACTCACAGTATAGCAGTCTAGTCCTAACGTCCCATACATTTATTTTTGCGACCTGCGATCAAACGTCCTGTAGTGTGGGATTCTATATTACACTGCCAGTCACTGCTTCAGCCTAAAACTGATCTTGCAAAAGCTCTTGGTAAAACAGGACTGCACTTTGACACCATTCCAGAGCAATGTAAACATTTTCAATAGCATGCTTAACTTGAAAATCAGATAAAGTCTTCCTTGCATATAACATTTCCTCTCTACACTTGCATAAAACCTCAGCAAATAAAAGTTAGACAATAAAAATGTTTTATTCAAATGCAGTAGCAGTATTTCACAACACCTTAAACAGATGTGAAAAACTTTTGTCATATAAATGTATATGCATTAAATGCAACACATAAGAACACTCCACATATGTGCAAAGTGTCATAGAAATCTCAACACGAGTTTTCTACTTCGGTCCTTATCTCCCTCCTGTCCTTTTACCTTTGTTTCTTGAGCGAGAATTAATTGGTCTTAATACAGAGCCTGTTACCATATTCACATATATCACAGACAGAAAGATGTCTCTCTCCCCATGCAAAGCGTGATGATCTGATAGACTTCCCAAACTGAAAAGGGAAACAAGGGCTGGTAACAGTTGTAGAGCATTGATGTTCTGCATTTGTTTTCATCCAGACACAATAATTTTGGAACTGTCTGCACAGAATGCTTACACAAATGGGGAGTAAAACTTAACCATCCCAGACTAAAAATTAAAATAGCAATTTTAATAGAAATTAAAATAGCTGAATAAGAGAAAAAAAATCTAACTGAAGAGATTCTATGCAATTGAAAGGAAATAAATATCGCCCTGTAAGAATGTTCTTGGTACCTCTGTTACAAAACCAGCGCATCCTTAACTTTGATTTTAGATTTCAAGATTACTGACTGGATGCGTTTAGCTTAACTAAAGCTCCATTCTTCTTTCAGAGAGAAATAAACTGTTCCCTTTAAAGTTTCATCTGCAATTACTCCTCCTGAAATTCTAACTATTAGTGTTTTCTGCAGCTACGTTATACCTCACATGAGTCAAGAACCTAATAAAAGCAGAAAGTTATAATAAGTGGTCTGTTGCTTGAAATACATTAACAGATATGATGATTACCAAGCACATGCACCTATGCACGTGACTTGCTGAAATCTGCAAAAATCCATGTTAAAACTTGGAGTCCTCTAACATCAGTCCTCTAATATTTTCTCATAAGGTGTTCACAGGAAGCCTTACTAGCCTCAGCAGAAGAAACTGACTGCTGAACTCATATTGACAAAATGTCTTTTAAGTGTGGCATATGGAAAGCCATGCACATATATATGTGTGTATATATATATATACACACCACATATATATATCAGGTTGTTTTACTTTCATTGAATATGTGACCACTTCACTAGAATTCAGAAAATTGAAATGAATCAAGCTGAAAAATTCTGTAAAAGTATGAACCGTATGAGTTCTCAGTTATATGAAAACTTCAAGTTTACAGTCCATTGTGCTCTGGTCACAAAAGTGAATTACATGAATCCAGGTTTAACATAGTTATGCGTCTGAACAAATGGCTTATTCTCATGTGAGACAAACCTAGGAAATTAAAAAGATTTAAATAAAAGGAAAAAAAAAGCCAAACCTCTTAATTATTAACGGCTTAGAAGGGATGATGAGTCATATTACAAAGCAAACAATCCCTTGAATATAAACCATTTTGTTGGATATCAGCTAAGGATTTGATGACGATTTCTCAAAAATTAAATTACATAAAGAGAGATGAGGAATTACTGATTATTATTATACTGTTACTTGTAAGACAGGAAACAAGGATTACAACTACTTTTCTTTGTTTAAGAGTTAGTCATAAAAACCCTGTAGATTCCACTGCAAAAGCTGGTAAATTTCCCCAACACCAAAGGCAAAGGCCAGTGACTTTGTCTTGCTATGGTTTTATGAAGGACTGTTACTCAGATGAGAAACACTCAGAGAGAAAGTGTGTGTGCAAATCAATGACAAAGGACTGCAATGAAAGTAATCACAGCCTAATTATGCTTTCAGAAAGCATGTTTCTGGAAAATAAAAGCTCTAGAACTAAGACAGACCTCAAACCGTGGACAGAAGCACTATGTTTTTATTCAATTTGTTTGGGGAAATCCTTGTCTTACTATATTATTTGTAAATTGATCTATAACAAATAAACTACCGTTTAAACAGACAAAATCAAAAGCCACCTGATACCATCATAACATTTACATCTAACTGTAAAAGCAGTTAGAAAAGGATCAAGAAGAATTTTTACATTTTGCTGCTATTAAATTTTATGTCAGAGAAGAACTTCCCCAAAATAGTATTTGGGGAAACAACACACTATTAATTTTCCTTTCTGACTCCTAAATTGTTTGCTAAATAGGCTAAACTAACTCTCATCTTCAGTTTCCTTAAGTTGGAAAGTGAACACATTTCCTATAGGTGTCTGTCCTCAAGAACAAAATAATGAAAAAACCCAATGGGAATACAAAATATAGATTTGAAACAAAATACAAAATATTTAGATGTATTCATTAATATTTAAATGTTTCATCTATTAACAAAATCAGATGAGTTAGTGGCCCTCAAATTACGTGATGTTCTGTGCTAACAGACAAATCTGCTTCAATTTTTCTCTTCATTTTTTCCTTCTTAACAGTGGTAACAGGCTTGACGGACAGCCACATGCTTCTGACTCATATAAACACTTTTTCAAAAGGAAATGGTCTTGCCACTATGGTGCTTATAAATCTTTTCTAATAATTTAATATAATGATTTGCTTATTCGTGTATTTTTAAGATTACCAAGGTGCCTTGAATGTTGCACAGTTACTATTTTTCCCCTATCAGTGAACAGTAAGCCTCTAAAAATAAACAAACATGTTACTAAAAATCCAATACCTAAGTTTGATGAAAATGTGAAAGTCTCTAATAAGCTAAAGTTCTCAAAATCATTAAAAGAACAAGCACGCACAATACCCCCACAAGACCGAATCTTTTGGAGAAAAAAAGAGCTGATCTTATTTTTGGAAGAGGACAACAGAATAGAAAGAAAAAAATTACCTGTGTTTTTCAAGATATCTAGAATGAATTTTCATATCAACAAAAGCACTTAATATTTTTCATGCAAAGTAATGTTCAGTTGGCAATTACAGCTTTTATGCTATGCTATAGTAATACGAACCTTTGCTAATAGTGCCTCCTACACATATAATTACCAAAGGAAAAAACCCACCCATTTAAACAGTAAAATATACTTCAAAAAATTCTAGGAACTGATATATTTTATAATTTAAAGTGATAACAGTTCAAATCACCAAGGGAGCTTTTCTCCTCAAAAGTATTTCTCAAGTTCCATAGTTTAAAAGCCTGTGAAAAGCTTTGGAAAATCCTCCCAGATAAGGCCAGTTGCTCAAGAAATCAAATTGCCTAATACATTCATTACTGCGTATCTGTTTGGAGGAAGCAAATACTAAATTTCAGGTAAATGAGCTATACTCCAGGTTTAGATTAGAGATTTTATTAATATATTTGTAATTATATGAGTATTTTTTATATACTTACAAATAAACATTGATAGTGATCATGGAAACATTTTTTAAGAGTACGTGTGTTACCGTCAGATGCTTTTTAATTTAAATCATGATCCTTCAAGAAATTACCTTTGTCTATAGTGTTCGAGACAAAATGTAGAGAAAGACACTATAGCAACTGTATCATAAGAATTATTCTACACCCCAGTCCCGAAACATAAATAAATACTCAAGGATGCGTACACCTTATGTTTTCAGACTAGGAAGAACACTGTCCTATCTAACATAGGATGAGTTCCCATTTTGATGCAGTCATTATAACACACACACACACAGAATGGGAACATACAAACACACACATGCAAACACAAACACACTTTTTCATATCTTGCTCCTTCTGTTTTCCTCTCTACCAAATGGTAGTCCAAATCAGTGCTCTGCCCACAGTAGATTTTAGCTGATATGTGTTTAATTAAATCTGTTGCTCTCAGGAATGGACTTCTAGTCCAGGGTTTATACGGAAAGCAGGTAGGAAGAGTCCATGACTATTGCCCAAGCATTCAGTATGCTACACTTATTTTCATTTGTCTTCCTAGCTCCTTCCTGTACTCCCTTTTAGAGCACATGCTGTTGTTTTTTCTCTGAATGGCATTTATAACCCTGTAAATTTATCTTTCTAAAATGTACGCATCGAGTCCAAGGTAGCTGTTTAAGACAGGCAGGGATGTCCATGAACAATGCACCACAACTACCTCAGGATGGAATCAACCCACAAAGATACAAATCTCTCACCTTTAACTACACACAGCAAGCTTAGTATTAGCTTAGATTAGACACTAGATTCCTCAAAGGCTCCCTATATATACACATAACACGGTATTGTTTTCCAGAGACAGCTACAACATAAATGTTGAATTACTTTTAATATTAAAGCTAAAATAACTACTATTAATGCTACGTAACAACACTGAAATCATTGCCTCGGTATAGGAGTAAGGCAGCACGTAAAATTGTTTTGATGCAGTAACAGGTAAACTGAATTGTCAAAAAAAAGAGGTATTTCCCTCCAAAAGCAAAAGCCAGAATCATCTCCATCCGCAAGCAGATTTATACAAATTCACAAATATTTTGGCACGTAAAAGTCCACAACAAAAAGGAGTAGAAAAAGTTATGTAGGCAGAACTGTTTCTAAATAGAACTTTTTCACAGCTTTTTGCACTGGACGATAGCTGCTCTTTCCCTGTGTATCTACCCATCACACAGCCACATATTCTTTTCTCCTAAGCACTCAAAAATTCTTGCTTCACTGATATTTGCCGGACTATTTTCATTCTTGTACAAAATCACCTTTAAAATAGTCAAGGTAGATATAAGGGCCTTCACAAGTTCAGTACCATTGAGCTAAATATCTTGCTGAAATTCATTTTCTACATGTTCAGTTATAAAAAGTCCACAGAAGAGTAAAAAAAAAAAAGAAAGAAAAAGATAAAGCGTTAGGAACCTTAGCTTTTTCTTTAATTTCTGTACCCTTTCACCACCAGAAAGAGAAGCAGATGAACAAACGATCTCCTGCCAGTACTATGGCTGGTCCAGACAGAAGCCTTTTTTATGGGTCAGTCATTCTGCGAGTACTTTCAACTCTTCAAAAGAATAATGCCACAATTTGATGTTTATACAAATGCTCCCCCATTTCATTGTTTACATTATTGGATTTGAGGAAGTCTGGGCAGCTAGCTCGTGCAATTTCACTGATCAAGAACAGGGCTGAAGAACAGGGGGTTTCCCCCTGCTTTTGAAGAGTGGGTCAAGCATTCCTGATTAGAAACTAAGCAGTGTCAGAATTCATCTGGAACAAACGCAATCAAAATGTTAACAGCTAAAACATCATTATCAGATGCTTAAATCTATGGATATTGCCACTGAAGTCATTGAAACTTCATAGACAATGTCTCCAACATAAATCTGACTGCGAGATAAGAACCTGGACTGAATATACTACTAACCTACTGAATATACTATTTGGTTTCATTCTCCACATTTCTGTTCTGTATTAAGCAGATAAATTTACGATGAAGAATAAACCACTGGATTGTTCTAGATAGCCTTAAAAGTTGTACATTTTCTTGCATTACATCAAACTCATAAGACAAATTTAGATGAGTTTGTGTTATTCCCCCCTCTGATGCCCCCTCCCTTTTTCTTTTTTTTTTTATTTTAAGATGGAAATCCTGTAACCCCCTTTTTAAAAACTGAAATAAATACTTTTCTGACAAGTCCTGGTTTAAGATTTTCCATACGTTCTAACCTAGAAACTCTTTAACATCCTTAAATGTGCTTACCATTTACCTAGCGCACACCTGTTAATCTTCCAGTATATCAAATCAGACAGATCTTAATAAGCTAAAAAGAACTATAATTTCTAACATGAATCCATGCAAGGTACTGTCTCTGATGGAGACTGTCAGGATATTAAGCAGTTGGCAACGAAAAATAATAAAAGATGCTACATTAAAACAGGATGATCAAATCTAATCACACACTGACATTGCGATTAAAATACTTTCCATGTAAGGCACAGTAAACATTTACCTTCGCTTTGCAAAGAGAATATTACAACAATGGGAATTAAAGTTACATGTGCCCAAATGCACAAGCAACCTGTATAAAACACGAAATAAACAAACCCACTTGAAACAAAACTACTATATAAATGCCTAAAGAATAAATCTCCCAAGTTAAACCATAAGATCAACATCATGCTCAGAAAATCTCAGAAGTCTGTGGCGAGGAAGGAATCCGCATCTCGGATGACTCCAAGGCAACATAGTTTTTCCACTCCTACTCTTCCAGAGAGCCTCCCTGTGAGCTGCAATTTCTAACAAATCTGCACAAATTGCTTATGCTCAGATACTTCTCCACAGCCCTTCTGTGCAGTAACATAAAATAGACTTCACTGAATTAAGAACCTCACCAGTTCTTCTCTTGAATAGGTATGGAGAATAGACAAGTTCACCTCTACAGATCAGACTCTCTACTGACACAAATACACATAAAATTGTCTCCTTTCTGTGTTCGCCTGAGAGTTTATCTTTATAGGGTGGCAGCAGAATTATAAATCAAGAATGTGAACTTGGAGAACAGTACCTATTCTCTACTAACTCCCTGTATGATGGCCCAGCTCTCCACAATCTTAAACCTGTTTCCTTCCCCAGTACTAAACCAGGGATGCTCACGTAGCTTCTCAACTTCAGCAGCAGGGGAGCACTGCAGGTGGGAATGAGTAGGAGGAAGGGTGCAGTAGCTAATTCTGCTGCTCCTCTCTCCCTCTCCAACTGCAGAACTTTTCTCTTGCTGCAGGAAAGGAGCTGGAACCCAGTGATTCTGTTGAGGTAAGAGACAAATACCAACACCATTTTAAATCTCCCATACCACTCAGTACTACGCTTTCCATCAGACCATTCAGAGCCTTAGGGACAGGCACTCCTACAGCAAGACTAAACTGGCCAGCAAGAGTTTGATTACGAAAGAGCGTTTACGCTCCCCAAACCTTATGAACTCTTTTATCCCCAAAATAATAGCATCAGAGTGG
Source organism: Pluvialis apricaria (assembly GCA_017639485.1). Lineage (NCBI taxonomy): Eukaryota > Metazoa > Chordata > Aves > Charadriiformes > Charadriidae > Pluvialis > Pluvialis apricaria. The sequence continues at coordinate 33,601,843 of CM030012.1, read as the reverse complement.
GTGGTAGTCCTCTGATATGCTTTTTTAATATTGTGACAAATTCAGATGGCATCGTTAACCCAGATAAAGTATAATTTTTCACATGCATCAACAAGCCAAGTTAACCTAAGGCAGGAACGTACATTAAGCTGAACACAAGCGTGAAAATGTTCCACAGCATTTATATGCCTGAGCAGGGGGCAGCCTAACAGCGCCCTCCCTTCTTTTTTTTCCTCAATATCACCTGCCATCTATAAAGATAATGACTTTTTCTTGCCCTCAAAACCTAATTACTTGTGGAGTCTTTAAGATTTCATAGTTCACTATTCACTAGCCATTTGCTCACATCCCTTTTTGGCAAAATAAAATGTCTCTTTGGATGTCAGAGAGAGGACCTACAAAATGGTAATCTGTGGAAAAGGTGTATTGTGATTGCTTGGTAAGGTTAGGAATGTTATTTAAATGCTAACAAGGTGCATTTTCAAGAATACATTTGAAGTGTCACTAAACCAGGAAAAGACTAGCTAAACAAAGTGCAATTTTCCCAATGTGAAAAGTGTTGTATTAAAATAAATAGAATGGGAAGATTAATTTTGAAATTTGTACATCCAAAGCACTGGCAGTTGAAACTTTTAATAACTCTTAACTACCACTACTTAACATCAAAGGAGATATGCTACTTCAAGTATAGGTCGACATAAATTATGTCTAACTCGGCAATCAAGTGGCAACAGCAAAAGTTGAGGAAAAGACAGGAGAAGAACTGGCACCATTCAAATAATTTACACAGGCAGAACACCTACTAGTCAGTAATACATTTTGATAATTTTGACTCAGACAGTCAAAATAATGAACCACAAAAATAAATACTGCTCAACTTTTTCAATCAAAATTTTTTAATTAGAGAATTGATTGCACATAAGCTTATCCATGTTTCATGCCTTTTTTGATATAGCTATTTGAAATATGTCTAGCATATGTTTCTGGAAGCAGGTACGTGCAAAGTACATTTAAAAATATCCCTTTTAAATTCAAACAGATTCAACTACAAACAATTATAAATGAAGAATTGTGTACTACTTTAAGGCAAAAGCCTAGCAAGAAACATTTATTCTAGTCTAGAAATAAGAAATTGCAGTAAATAGTTTCTAATCACAGACAGAAACAGCATAAACAAAGTGAAAACTGTCCACTGATATCTTGTATTGATTTGGACCATGTTTCACTGCTATACACAGTAATAATCTTCTCTGAAACTTTAATTTGTATCTACTCAGAACAAGTCACTAACTGAACAAAGCTTCAGTAATAACAGCATATCCTCTGTTTTCACAGCTTTGAGGCTGTAAGGGGACTGTTCCCAACGCTGTTATTGACCGAGTATATCAGAATTAAGTCAGCTTTTAAAATCTACCTGCTTTCCTCCAAATCCGGTTTTACGTTTCTCTCCGCAAAACCAATAAAACAGACTGAAATAGGAGTGAAATTCCTACTCATTCTGAAATGCATTTTAGCAATAAATAAACAGAGAACTTTAAAAGGTGTATAATCACTTAGTAACAGACTAATACATCCTAGAACAGGAGAAAACAGATGCCGTAAAATCCCTATCATTTGATCATTCATGATATTTTGCTTTAAGTCAAGGAAATAGTTTTTGCCCATTTGAAAAAGAACTTTCCAGCCTAATTAGATTTCTTAATCTTCTCACAGACAACCAGTCTAAATCCATGGATTGTTTACTCCTGCATGATACAAAACGATCATATTTTTTTATCCCCACTCCTGAGAAAAAACAAGATCAGAATCACAACAAAAACAACATAAAAAAAATCCAAGTAATTTTGTGAAGCTGGAATTGATAAAGCCTATTTCCCTAAAGATTTGCATCTTTGTGTCTATGATAAGAAGGTACAGGCTCTCACTGAAGCTTTTCCCAGAGTTGTCGATTTTCTGGGGATAGTAAATACAGGCATAAGCCGATACCTTTCTTTAGTGGAGGACTTCATAGCATCATTCTCTAATCCACAGATGCTCATCTTTACAAAGCATGCAAGAATTTAGTTATCTGAGAAATGTTCAACTCTGTCAAATGTGGCTCATGTTAGCAAAGGTTTCAACATATCAGGTGAGGTAACACTGGGGCTGATCAAATAAATAAAGTGTCTTCCTTAAAATCCCCTTGAACTCCTCAAAATCTATTCAGAAGCAATATAATACACATATACCAATAAAAAACCAAAATGCTACTATTATGCATTTGTGCATTTAGGCTTTTTTCTATGTTTTTGATAAATTAGGACAGGTGCATTTTGAACTTTGCCTTTCAATGTACAAACCTTTCTTGTAGTCACAAATGGTGCACTTAGAAACACATTTAGGAAACAAACCAAGTGTCTTTAAAAGGACTCTTGCAACTCTTTCAAACCCCTCCTTAAGGCTACCTTCCGAGTTGAACTTTTTGACTAGTAAACCAATACTAGGCAGACTAAACTACTGTGTCAAGTGTAGAAAATGGATATTTACTTCTACAAAAAAATTGAAGTTTTTCTGACTACCTCATTCCCATCCACTGAATTTGTATTTCCCCCTCAAAATACATGGAGGAATTTTTTCAAGTGCCATGACACTTACATTCTGGTACCAAGACCACTCTGAACTACATTCATGACAAGTTATATTCTGAAACGAAGAATTATGAGACCATGATCATCCCCCCCAGTTACTGCATTTTTCACAGCTTTTTGTACCACTCCTAAGAAAACATACTGCAGACTGTAGGATTCTAAATATGATTACATGATTGAAATGATGAAAAAAAAAAAATAGCAAGGAATAACCAATGTGTTTATACATGTTCAAAGGTAACAAGTAACGTGGAGTTTGTCAGTCACTACAAAACTGAACAAAAAAGAGGAAAAAAAAGCAACAGTTTCAACAACGGGAGCTCTTCTAACTTGAATTACTAAATTGTGAGAAATACAAATTAGGCAAAGGAATACCTTTTCACCTAAAACTTAAGTTTTTAAATGAAAAATAAGCATAAAATATATCACATTATTCTGTGGATTATGGTAAGCCTTGTTATTTTGTACTTTTTAATTTCTACAGTAGTTTTCACTGCAGCATTTGGCATGAGGCTGTATTTTGTTTGCCTTACTAATCATGAATATTACATAGATTGTGCTCAGTCTTAGAACATGAGCCTTTCTATATTTGTAGGTTTCTTGCTAACGTGCTATGGAATTCAAAACCTATGGGACTTTGGGACTTTAATTTAAGCCTGTGGCAATGAAGATGCAGATGTTCATTTATAAGCAATCATCACAGCTACAGAAGTTATAAGATTAAATTTGAAAAGCCACTTTCCTGAACTTTTAAAATGATTAAATTATAACAGAATCAGTGCTATTTTTTATTAGAAATATTTTTACTCGTTAGCTTTCTTCCAAGTTTAAAATCAAACCAAACCAATTTTACATAGCATTCCACCTGAGCTTGCACCAGGTTAGCATTGCAGATTAAATGTCAGTATTTTATTATTGTAATGTTTGCTCCTCACATACATAATTAGAATATATCATCAACCATGACCCAGTCAAGAGTCTTTTCAGGTTGGCATTATACATTTTATTGTACATTGGCTCAGGTGCAACTCAACATTGCTAGCAGAATTTATTTAAAAGAAACTTCTTCTACCAGTGAATCAAACCAGAATTATAAAGTAGTGTTACTTACTGGTATTATAGAAATGCCTCCCAATAAAGCTATAAACAAACAAAGCAGAAGATTTTATCAATGTATGAGATCTACAGATCTCTGTTGACAGCTACAGATACCAACATATGAAATAGATTTTTTTCACTGATATGATGGGACAGCTGCATACCAGTGCTACAAGTTACTTTTTAAAATAGGATACTCTATTTTGTAGGACTAGGACAGTATCCAGGGTGCAAAGGACTGATCATGACGGAGTCCAGAAACTCCCTGAAATAGGGCCAAAGCTGCAGTCCTGTGGCTAAAGTTCAAAGTTCTGCTCTGTTAGGTGAGACCTTTGAAAGCTTGGCAAGCAAGCTCGCAGGGCAGCATCAAGATGATCAAATAATATCAATAAAAGTAGCATTTTCAGATGGATGACAGAAATAGGATCACATTACCATGGCTCTCTTTCTTGGTAATAAGTTTCCTCATGTGTGTAGCAGCTGTATTGTTTAATTCCTAACAGCTCCTTAATATTTTGTCCTGAGTACAGCCATACTAAAGAAAAGTTTCTTCTTCAATGGACAGTATAAGGATCAACAAGATATTAGGCCTCTACAGATGCCCAAAAGCTGTAAGACCAGAAACATTTTCTCTTACATTCCTCCTCCTTTCCCCAGTGAAATTTTTCTCTTCATAAAAAAATTACCCTCAGAAGGTATTGTTTCCTAAAGCAGGACAAGACTCCCCAAAGACATAATCATCCAGGTTTTGGGATGGATCTCTTTGTAGGATCTTCCTACAAAGTAGCAGCTCTAATTTCCTTTCCCCCCAGATCTAGCCTGTGACATGAAACTCTGCAGCAACAATCCTCAAGGAACTTAGAGTAAAACGTTTAAAGTTTTCCAAAGCAGACAGAGGCTCCTTTCAAATGCAGTTTCACCTTTTCCTTGCAGACACCCTGGAGACTTCCTGCAGTAGCACCAGACAGGCGTAAAATGCAAATAAAGGTGAAAAGACTAGAAAGGAGTGTGCGGTAAGCTGTTGGTTAAGAAAAATGGTATCTTTACAGTGGAATGCCTAAAACTATATGATTTGGGTTCCCATGGAGGCCACAAGCTCAGGTAGGTGAGAATTTTTTGAAGTAGGGGATATAAGGAATTTTCACTCTTGTCTGTTTCTCATGAACCTCTCATTTTTCTACCCTTCAGAAGCTCTCCACAGTGGTGGTGAAAATCAGAGAGAAATATGACAGAAAAGCCACCTCTTTTTTTGTTCTGCATTTATTTACAGTGATGAGCAATCACCAGGAGAACTGCTTTCTGGCTATCAGCTAAGTAAAACATGGGCAGCATAAAGGGAGATTTACAAGGATGAACATGGCATTAGGTGCTGGATACCTCTAAGAGTTGTATTTCCTTATTTGTTACGTCACAACCTCTGGCACACACAATTCAGAATAAAGTTAACTAAAGATTATGTACCTCTCCAATAAAATTTTAGCAATACACAATATTTTATTGTATTACTTGCAGGCAGGTATTGCTTACATTATTAAAGACTGTTTTGTATGGCATGTCTCCATAAGGAAAACTAAGCTTGCATTTTGTGCTTCAACTTCGTCCTCTCCTGACTTAAAGTGTATGTAGAAGAACATGCGTATAAACCTTGAAAAATGCTATTTTAGTTCTATTGAAGTAAAAATGTCAAACTTTAAATGTCATATATCCTGCAGACTGAATTATACAAGTCAGTCTGCTCCAGAATTCTGGCACAGTGATGTCAATTTTCTTTTCCTTACTCAATTTTATTTTATCATTGTGTCCTGTTAGAATTGCATTTCTTTCCAAGTTGACTCTAAGTCAAGTCTTCTAAAGGAAGACCCTTCAAGACGCTTCTCTGATGCAGTCACTAGAAGGTGGTTTTAGTGGTACCATGTAAATGACTACAATGCTGATGCTCATTTGGGAAATTGTCAAATATCACCTAACTACTATCAGATTGAAGGACTTGGCAAGAAATTGTAACATGCAGAAATTTCATGTGCTAGTGAAGAACAGAGGTCATTGTTCCTGATTACGAATCTGAATCTTGCTCAACTATCTAACGCGTATCTGCCTACAATGCATGTCATGCAAAACTCCTAGGAAGCCTGCATCTCAGATCAGTGATAACCAATGAGAAAGTAACCAAAAAAGATCTTCCTCTGCTCACTGAGTCTATGCACAAACATGTAAATCAAGGTTTAAATAATCAAGATTTCTCCACACATATGTTCCAAGCAATGGTATGGCTGAAGAGCCAAGATAAAAAGAGGCAACCCTCAAGGAATCCAGCAGGATAAACTTTTAGAATTTAAAAAAGATCGCCAATCAGATCAGGTTTTCATTTGGGAAATGTATTTGTTCCATAACTTTTTAATACAAAATACAGAGACATTTTTACTATAAAATTCCACTGTATTCTAATCATATTTTGGTATACCCACAGACATCACTTGCCTAAGAGAGCAAGGATTCAGAACTAACTTTTTTGCTTACAGTATGACTTACAGTATGCAAGACAACACTAACTTTGCTAATCAACACTACAGTATCTCATCTAACAGGTCACCTGGAGGGCATGAAAAAAATAGAGCGAACTACAGTTTGCAGCAAATCCACCACAAAGGATTCAGACAGGTTTTTTTGTTTTTTTTTTCCAGCATCAGAAAAAAAGAACACTATATTCTTTAGATCTTGGAGGTTTAGTAAAGCAAATGGATGTTGAAAAGAAAGTAGGGCAATCAAAAATAAAAAGGATGAATGTAAGGCTCTCCTTTGTCTACAGGGAAGGAAGATATTTTTACATAAATATGTATAGATACATACACACCTCTCAAAGTATTTTATAAGTAAAAAAAAAAGGGCTGCTGTCTAAAATTCATTAAATCTTTAATATGAATGGCCTAATAAGAGAAAAAAAAAAGAGTACAAAGAGCTTGAAGTAAAAAAAAAACCCAACAAGCCATATTTGATAACGTTAATATCTTAAGTCTTTTCATATCAACCACCAGGCATTTTTGCAACTACCACTATAAAGCTTCACTGTCATTGTCTTTGACTAAGAAGTATTTAGCATAACAAAAAAATGGCAAGTATAGAAGCAAAACAGCCCAGTAACTGCCACTGTTCCTTTACTCTGCCTAAAATAAATAACTGGAGAGGTCATGATTAAACAGAATTACACTAACAAGTATAGTTCACATGAATATATTTTTACACATATAAACAAGCAGCAATACCGTACCCCCACTGTCAACAAATCACCTTCATTTGCAAGGATGTGAATTTGAGCCACATAGTTCCCTAGTGGGTCAAAATTAAAATGGAAATAAATCAATTTTGTAATTATTAATATAATAGACAAGAGCTAGGGTGGTGAGCCATCAATTCTAATTAAAGGCTGCAATTAAAGGATACTTCAATCAATCATCTCCGTGAAAGTATACTCTATTGATTGCTACATTAATTATTAAAATCATATTAAAATAAAATTCAGATTTAGTTATTTGCCAGCTACTTCAAAATAATATTCTGAGTCTTATAATCTAAATCAATGACATCATAACTTGGACTAAAATTTCTTTTCTTTTTCTGCAAAGAATGGTGTGAGACACTATCTCAGGTACTCAAGTAGTGCAGTAATCAACTACTTATTCTTAGAAAGGATACACAAGATTTTCCTTTCTGCGACAGTCTATGTTACCATTAACTCCTCATGGCGGTCCTTTAGTACTTGCTTTTCCTCTAGCAAGATTTGTCAGAATACCAATTTATGTGTTATGGACTCCAACTATACACACATATCAGACAGTCCTAAACTAGGTATTTTAAGAACTTTTGACACAGAAAAAACAGACCTGGTTGCAAAAGTAATAGGGAGAAAAGTTAAAATACAATTCGTAATTTTGCAGCTCAAATTGAAAAAAAGGCAGATGGAAAGCAGAGTTTATAGTTAAATGAAAGCCCACGAGGTCCTTGACTCAGTCATGTATGCTCCTGTGAAGAAAAAGAACATAGAGAAGAGAGTAGTTGAAAAGATAATCAAGTCTGCCACAAGTTAGAGCCAATCTCGGTTAAGAAAAGCATAGAAAAGATTGAAGCAAATATGCTGCCAGACACAAAAGCAGCAGAGCTATGGGTGTGGCAAGCAAGAATCGTGAAAAACTGCTTCCCACCTTAGCTCTTGCATAAAAAGAGCTTTTTATTCCGGGGTGATACAGACACAAAAAGCTGTTTGCTGCATTCCAAAGTACAGATGTTATCAGTATTATCGTATGCAGTTTATTAATATCTGCAGTAAGCTGATGTAATGACAAGAAAGTAATTTACAGTTAAAACCCTCATGATTTCAACTGCACAAGTGCAGTACCTAGTGTATCAACATAATTGCTTTGTTACCTTACCAAAACAATCTCAAATATTATTTAAATACAGTTTGAAACGAAAAGACTACCAGATGTTTTCAAAGACCACAGCCCCTTCACTTTGAGAGAAATGAGTTACAAATGCTAAGAATATCTCCTTAAAAATCTTGATTTTTGTAAAAACCTCCTCCAAATTGTCAAATTCCACAGTTGATTTTAAGCTGGTAATTGTACCAGCAGGCGGCCAGGCTACAGAAATCTATGACAATAAATCTATGGATTTATGACTGCCACCCACTGCTACCGACTGCTCTGCAACTACGGGCTGTAATCAGAAGAAAAATAATTAAAACACACATGAAGGGAGAAAAGGAAGAAAAAGCAAGGAAAATTGTTAATAAAAAAAAGTACCTTATTTCACTAATCCAATGTCCATGCTAACAGAAATGAAAGCACAACCAGCCCCTAGCAGCCAAAAATTCCAGGTGCTTCTTCAAAAATAAAGATCAAACTTCACAAAATAAAGTAAGGCTTTAACCAAAGAAGCTAACTAAATATCTACCAATCAATCAAAACTTGTTTCTCTTAATTGTGTTCCACCAACCTTAGCTTCCTTTGAAAGTCAAGTAAGTAACAGCAGGCAATAGCAGCAGGTGAGAAGGAACAGGCAATGGCAGCAGGTGAGATTAGCCATAGATGTCATATGCTGTCTGGCTGAATACATAAACAAAGGTTTCAAAAACCTGCTATTGATTTAGACTCGCTAAAATCAGTCTACTAAAACCACTACAAAACCGTTTTTTTTTCCCATTAAGTATATGTCTCTTTAGAAGGCAGAAATCAATGAATTACCTGCTGCCTTTTATAATAATGTCCGCATTTATATGGTGTTAATTGGCTAATATTACACGCACAACATATCACCTAATCACATCTAACAAAGACAAATACAAAGAGTGGCGGAGACAATTACCTATACTGATTTATGATTTCAGACAAAAATTTTTACAATGAATATCAATAACATTGTTCCAGATCACTTATCCTTTGAAATACCTATTTAGAAAATTTAGGCAACAGTTGATGACAATTAATAACTCTTCTCTGCAATCAAAATTTCTTTCTTTTAATTATCATAAAATTATCAGTGCTTACTAAATATCACTAAAAATTAAGAAAAACACAACAGTAAATATTTTAAAGAGAACCACAGTAATATATTAAAATTTTTTACAAGCACAAATACATTAGCATCAACTTAGCCATTGAACTTCCTTGCCAGTGCGAGAAGAGTGTATATGCATTTATATAAAAACAGTAGGTCCAAAAAAAAAAAAAAATCTTTAAAATAATTACCCAGAAAAAAACAGGGCATAACAACAAAGTAACATCTACTATCAATTTCTGCAACAGAACTATTCTGCTCCTTAAAGTGCCTCAGACTCTAGGGAGAGGATTTTAAGAGCAGTTACATTTGTACAGTTACTGATGCATTCAGTTTTCCTCACAACAGTGATTAAAATGGCTCAGAGAAAGAGTAATTATGCTGAATGTAGTTAATCATCAAGGATTAGGCAAGCTGGCTTACAAAATTCTGATTTTTTCTATCATATGAAACTACTTTAAAAAATTAAAACTAAACAATCTGATTCCACCAGTTATTGACAGTCCTTAATTTTCACTGACTTTGCCATGAGATGTAGGCAACCACATGAAGCCCAAGATTTATAATTGAATAGACCAGGAACAAAACCTGCTTACCTAGTCTTACCATAAATTTATACCCCATCTACACCTTGGTAATACTTTTATATCTCATTAACCAAAGGGGGTTTGGTGTTTTTTTTTGTTGTTGTTGTTTTTTTTTTTTTAAGTTGTGGGTATATTTTTTGTCTTTGGTTTGGTTTTTTTTGTTTTTTTTTTTTTTTAAATCAAACGTTTTTAAAAAACTATTTCTAAATCTGTTTCTACAGTAGCAGCAATTTTTAAAGAGAGACACAATTATTTTTGTTTGTTTGGTACATTACTTAATAAGCAGACCAAGAATAATTACTAAAACCAACAGTAATGATTCTCAGCATATCTCTCTATCTTTGAAATACTGTACAATTTATGCTAAGAAAAACAGTAAATATTTGAGTATAATTCTTACCAGAATACATTTAAAAATCTAACCAGGTTTGTTATGTTACAATTCTTTTTTAAAATCGTTCACTTTTGGTAACTGCCTTTTCATAAGGGTACTTGGCAGAAATATATAGACTATCACTCCAAAATTCTTTTCAAAGCCCTCTTATTCTGATTTAATAGTATTCATTTTATTTATATTGTGTTTATTGTTCTCTGCCATGATATACAGTATCTGTCAATATTAAGTTACAGCTGGCTAGTTGGTCAGTTTATTTGCAATACCAATTCATAGTATTTCATCTATCTTAGCCTCTATGTACTATTTTCTCCTAACAAACACCAGCATTTCTAGAGTAAAACACCAAATCCACTTTACTGAAATAACTAAGATTAGAAATATTTTTTCGAATGAGGATTTCACTAGATAGTTATAACAGAAAACGAACATCTTAAAGTTAGAAAGAATTAAATTTCAAAATAGAGTAAAAATGAATCTTACATACCATAATACAGCATATTTTTTTGTCCTGATAAGGTACAAACAATATTTTAGCTCTTGGCAAACAGGCTGTTGGCAGTGGATCGTTACACTGTGGATGGGGTAATCTGTATCTACTTCAAGTAAGGCAGTGAAAGAAAACAGAAACTGATGAGAGCTTTACATTTTGCAGATTACTTGAAATAATCAGACCATTGGTGAGTTTATGAGTAATAAAATGTAAATATCCAGTAATTCCATGTGTAGGTGCAGACAATGAAGGTCCCGACAGACATGTGGAGGGAGCCTACAATCGGACAAACAGCTAAATCAGTTATTACCCCAGTTGCACACAACCCCCTTCTGTCAGATGCTGCTGCCCCCGAAACAGCGGCATCTGATCAGATTAGAAATGAACTCCTGAACCTTCAGTTTTCAGCCTGTCGTATCAGGATAAACCAAAATTGGAACTGGTTTACCTGGGCTGAAATCTGTCGTAGTTCAGGAGCTGATTTGCGAGTGGATCATATGCTGCTGTCTTGAGGACAGAAAGGTCGATCACCAGGGCTGTAGGCAGCTCTCTGATTTTTAACCCCTGGCCACGTGTCTGTCAGAGCCTTAATGAGAGAGAAATGTTTTAAATGCACAATCAGAGTAAACACTAGAAATCTAAGAATTACCATAGCGGTTAAAATCAGTGGTCTACCAGATCTCGTACCCTGTTCCCAGAGGTGGCTAGTGTCAAACATTTAGAAGGAAAGCACAAAGAAACCCTGTGTTAGGTACATATGAATTACAATCAATTTTAATTTCATATCCTTTTACTATTGTTTACCTAGCTGAGGTACCTAAGCAGATCCCTCTCTACACACTTTTAAACATTCATCATCTCAACAACAAAACACGAGCACTGAGTTTGACACATTTGTATATGATAACAAAGGCTTCGGAGCTTTCTAGAACAGAAGATAAAATCCAAATAATTTTCTGTCTGACACATGCTAACTCTCATCAACAAAACGAGCTAATGCCAACTTTTGAAAGATTCACAATTAGACAAAATTTTGTTGAGAAAGTAGGGAGTAAAAACCGTGGTGGAAAAGCTCTGTATGTAAGCAGAACCAAAACTGAAATTACAGAAGCACTATTCCACAATCCCATTCAAGTCATTTTGTTTTAATTATTATTTTCTACTCTTTTAGTTTTGCTATATTAGATACAATGGAAACTATTATTAAAATTCCTTTAACTTAAGATATATTGTTCAAAGTTTGCTGCTGTGTACTTCACCATCCTCCTTTATCCAAGTACCTCTTCCTTTCTATTTATTTTATTCTTACTTTAGTTTTGGAAAGAATTGACCCTAGTATATTAATTTATTCAGCAAACACTAAGAAATAGATCTGAACCTGGAATTTTTTTAGGATGAGAAATGTCTTTAAATCTTTAAACCTCAAAAGCGTTCTTCTGAAATGAACATCAGGAACAGTGAATATAGCTTACGCTTACACTCACACACTGATTAAAAGCATGATCATAGCAACAGTCATTTTTCAAAGTAGGATGAATTTACTTATTGCCCTGACAACGAAAGGACTGTAAAGGGTCAGGTTTTGTAGAAAGAGTTTCAGTGGTCTAAACAATGAATTCACTCCCTGTTTGATATTATCTCCAAGCCTATTCAAAGCAGTTGGCAGGTGTGAACTAAGTACTATAGCATATGTTTCCTGTTGTGCTGCCTTTTGTTCATGTTGAACCTTATCTATAGCATATAAACAATAAGAGACTCTTACAACCATTCATTCATTTAAAAAAAAAACCAACCCAACTTTGTACAACTGTATTTAGTTTTAAAATAATAGATAAAAGCCTATCTTTAATAGCAACATATTTGTTCCAATTTATGGCAACGGGCTATTCTTCTTGATCTCCCAGAAATGTAGCTGAGCAGCTCTGCTCTGAAAGAAAACACAGTAGCTAAAACCACCTAAAAATAGCTTCATTTTCACAGAAGTATGATTCTACAGTTCTCTATCTGTTGGCATTCAACCAATCAGGTAGTTTTAAATCATATCAGTAAATTAAAGAAATGCAATCTGATTAGTGCAATATGCTCAAGTGATTCACAATGAACACAGACCTCATACATGCCCTAGTTTCCTTGAATGGACCAAGGTATTAATTTCTTTTTAAAGGAACAGTGATTACTTTTTTTCTTCCAGAAAATAAAAAAAAGTAAAAAGTGGTAACAATCAGCAAATTTATTTTCTCATTGCTCTTTTAGGGTTGTGGGGTTGTGAAGTTTGTTTTGTTTCGCTTTTAACAGACATGGTTCTACTCGAATAAGTGTTATTTTCGGATGTCTCAGTGGAGCTGAGCTGACGACCTTTATATTGTTTTTGAAAACAGAGCACACTCATGATAATTTTGGATTAATAAGACTTAGGTTTTAAGCAGTGGGCTTCTGAATTGTTTCTAACCTTTAAGCTTCAACATCAGGGTACACTGTGGAGTGAGTCATACCAGCATTCTAAAAATATGTTTTGAACTCAAACATACTGAATTTTTGCCAATAATACATTATTCACATATGTTGAAACTTACTTACTTTCTAGATGAACTAGAGCTCTCTTCCACATCAAGAGATTAATTATCAATCACTGCTCTAATTTAATGTCTGTTAAAATTCTAGGGTTCTAGGAAAGATCTTTTCTGCACTGGTTTTATGATTTAAGTGCAATTATAACCGATTTCTTTAAGGGAAGTCAGAATTAGGCTCTATTTAGCAGTATGGCAAACAGCCTTTTTTTTTCCTCGCTCAAAAGAGATGTCCCACTAACCACGTAATAACTGCTCAAAATCATGAAGCCAGTATCATTTAGCTCTACATTTCCTTAAGTGCAATGGGAGACACATGAACGCTTTGTAAGAGAGAGGAATCTAGTCATACTAAGTTTAATGTACTTGGTATTACTTGGGGCAGAGAATAGCAGCCTAAACACTATTATCTAAAGAAACTGGTTTTACGTATTGGTCACTGGATGAGGGAGAATAATGCATGGGCGATGTTCTAATTCCAGTGGCAATGAATAAAGCGAAAAACAAAGTGAATATTATACAGGAAAACTTTAACCTTCTCAAACTCTTATCAGGTAGAGACTATAGTATCAAGAATATATGTTTCTAAAACACTAAATACTTGTTTAAGATAAAAAGCAATTTAAAAAACTAATTTAGAACTTGAAATTTAGTATTTGAATTCAAAACCTCAAAGTTGCAATAAAGCTCCAGTTAATATAAATGTAGACAAAGTTTACCTGAGGTTTAAAATTAAATTGAGCTCACTTAATGGGGCTACAACTGAAAATATCCCCCCACCTCAAGATGCTATTAGTGAGTTTTAATTTCTTCAAAACAGGCATCTGGAAAAACAAAGGAGTCAATTTCTCCAACACAGCTTGAAAGGTATAACAGTTGAACAAATCTGGAAATATATCAAGGTATAAAAGGTGCTTCTCTTTGGCTGCTGATGAGCGCATAGAAAAGCCATGTCAGGTGAATTACTTCTCTGACAGTTCCAACCAGCAACCAAAAAGTCAGTCCTAAAAGACTAAGTGGCAAAATCATGTTGCCTCAACAGACGAGTACTTCACTTATTTCATTTTGCTTTCTCCACTTAATCAGCCATTTTTCAATACAGTGAAGGATCATACTAGTGTGATGTCATGCTGCAGAATGAATAATGGCATGATGAAACTAAAAATTTTGAGAAGTAATTTTAATATTTCAAAAGGAGCCTCCAAAAAAATCCGCAAAACCAATGAACCGATTAGCTTTCAAATATTTAGCAATCTCACTCATTAGTCATGCATATTCAAATGCAGATTAAAATCAAACTCATCTAATCAGCTATGCTAAGGATTTTAACTGTATGCAACATGTGACATTGTCTCACCTACATTAACATTCTATATGGAATCCCCAAACTTTGTTTCTTTTCTGTGACTGGTAAGTACAGGATAGGATTGTCACATTTGGTTTCCTCATATTTTTCATGTTTTTATGCTTTATTAAATGAGGTAAGTGCCTATATAGGTTTTTAAGTTTATGCAAGTGTGCAACCACCTTTGTAAAAAAAATACTGTATTCATGTTATTTTACGTAATTGCTATGTTTTAACTTATTTTCAAGACACATTGAAATGATTTCAAAATGAGTATATTAAAGATGAGATTTTTAACTGCCGTGAAAAATAAATAGACTGAAACTATATTAATACAATACATGAAAAACAGTTCCCTAATACTTTGGTGTCTTCATTCCATAAACAGGTCACCGCACAACTAAGTGGAATTTGCTGGATAATTAAGCACATAACTATATAAAATACATTTTTTAGAGAGAGAAAAGAAAGCTCACTCTAGCTGTTAAATGATTATTAATTGTTCACTGAGGAAAAGAATTTCGTTAAATTCAATACTTTCTATTTTTTTAACGTTAGTACATATGCAACTTTTAACCAGATATAACAGCTTTTATTTCTCTTGTTCATTTTCCTGAGAAAATTCAAGTTGTTTACTGAACTTTCAATACAAGTATTATTAAGAGGATGCAAACGCCCTTTATTAACAAAGTAACTTACTCCTTTAGAATGGTAAGGCAAACACAGTAAATGCTGTTTCAATGAAAAGATTTTGGTTTTGCACACATGAGAGTATTAAATCCTAGTTAAAAATGCAAATCTCTGTTAGTTTCCATAATTGTATATCTTTTCAAATTCCTGTTCTAGTTGTGTCATTCTTTTCACATCATCTTGTCCAAAACTGGGTTACCATCAAGATAATTCAATTTAAGTTAAATTACTTAACAAAATTGGTCCTGTTTTACCTCAAACCAGGACAACAGGTTCATTATCCATTGTTTGAGCCCCAATAGCCACGACTAGTGATAGTAGACTACTATCCATTCATCTGTACGGGTATGTAAGAAACATACATTTTGTCCATGGACTTCATAGCTCTTTGCTTCCACCGTAGCAACACAGTATTTCAGCACTGGAATTTGGGAAGCCCACAGCGTAGTTTCACACTGTCTCGTCCTCACCTCCCAAGCACATTCTCTGCTCCTCCCACGTAACAGAATTCTTTCCATCCCCTGCAATCCTGCATCCCCCACTGCATTGTCCCAGGCTCCCCAGCTCATTCTGAACATCACCTTCCCCAGATAAGCCTTACCCTGCATACAGTTTCTTCCTTCCCCATACTGCCTTGACCTAATGGTGAGGATCAAAGGTCAGAGGAGGGAAAATTAATCTCCCCAATCCTTACTTCTGTGGCCAGAACCATAGACTCCTGTAGCCATGTAGCCTACTCATGTGTCCATGAACAGACACTGCAAGCGAAATGGTATTTTGCTGTAGCTATAATGGTCTAAGGACACAGGTAAACCAAGGGTACGGTAGGCTTTTTTTTGGTTTTGGTTTTTGGGTTGGGTTTTTTTTTTTTTGGCCATTGGATCAGCTGGTAAAGTTGGGGGGAAAAAAAAAAAAAGAGAAAGGCTGTTTAAAATAAAGTTTGTCCTGCTGCTTCTAGAGAACAGTCTTTTCAGTTCAGGTAGTCTTAGAACTGAACATATGAACCTGAAAAAACTAGCTGAACCACTAGGTTCAAGTCCAGCTGGAGGGCAGCAACTCACAGTTCATGTAACCCAGGGGTCAATACAGGAGCCAGCACTCATCTTCATTAGTAGGGAAATGAGAAAACAGATATTTCATGAAGTTAAAAGCAAGCAGTGCAAAGTCCTGCACCTGGGGAGAAATAACCCCATGCATCAGCACAGGTTCGGGGTCACCAAGTTGGAAAGCAGCTTTGCAGAACAGGCCCTGCAGGTCTGGTGGACACCAAACTGACCTTGAGCCAGCAATACACCCTTGCAGCAAAAAAGCCCAATGACATCCTAAGATGCATTAGGGAGAGCATCACCAGCATCTTGTCAATGTGTCTACCTGGCAGAAGAAAATAAAGAAGATGAACCCAGACTCTTTTTAATTGTATCCACCAAAGGACAAGAGGCAATGGGCACAAATTGAAACAGGAAATTCTATTTAAACATAAGAAAAAGCTTTTTCCGATGTAAGGGCGATAGAACACAGGAACTGTCTGCTCAGAGAGGTTTTGCAGTTTTCATGAGTGGATATACTCAAAACTTGACATGATGCTGTTCTAGCTGACCTTGTTTTGAGTAGCAGCCTTAGACTGAATAATCTCTAGATGTCCTTTCCAACTTCAACTATTCTGTGATTCTGTGTGATCACAGAAAAATCCAATAATTTTGTAGCCAAAGTAACAAGTATCTAATGACCATATGTTAACTTAGTTTTTTATAAGATTTATAATGTACAAATTTTAACAAGGAAAACAAAAATACATTTTCTGCATCTACATATCTGCCAAATTTCTAGCTCCTGCTCCTAAAAATGTAATTGAAATGCAAATGTGTCTTACTCAACAGCTATACGGGTTCTTTTTTCTCTATATAAAATGGCTGTAACAAAGTAAAGGAACTTTTCAAAACGTACACTATATCCTGTATGTATCAAAAGGAAATTTCATTCTAAGACTCTAAGTTGCTGTTAATACAATCTTTGAGGATAACTGAGAAGTATCTTTCCGATGGTGACTATTTTTAAGATGTGTTAACAAACCATATAGCTTAATGGTTTGCATGAAGAACACCTAAGCATCTCTAAGAATGCCAAGTATCCAAAGCAAAGCTTTAACTACGTAAAAATAGTAGTTAAGAGCATAAAGAAAATCACATTCTTAACTACTGCAGCTATGCCAAGAAAATCCTCTGTGCCCAGAGTCTTAATGATACGCATTATGTAATTTGGGAAGATTATTTAACTATAAGAGTTCAGTGACAGACCTACAAGATTCTTTTCCCAGTATACACTCCGTACACTGGAACTTTGTACATTGGCATGTATTTGAATTAGGTCACTTAGAGCTAACTTGAGTACAACTAGCAATGTGCTTGCATTAATATATCAGCTCAGAAAGGCTCATTAGCCCTGTTAAATAAACACTAAGTTGTAAGACTGTTTTTAATCAATATCAACAGTCATCTTAAAGGGGAAATACAGGTGCCTACAACTCAATTAGGTTTGTCCATGTTAGAGGCTACAAAGAAAGGTTTGTATACGTGTTTATTACACTTTTCCCATTTTCTAATCAGTGCTGATAAATGTAAGACCAAACATAGGTGGCAGGTGTTTCTTATGGCCAGAGACAGAAAAGCCATTAGCAACTAAAAGCAGCATCTTTAAACATGCAGTGCTGAGCACTCTTAATGCTCCACCCATGATTAAAAAAAGGAATCCTCCTTTATACACTCTTCTGAAGTTGTAGTCGTTAGTAGCTATCTGTAAAGGAAAGCTGAACGCTTACCATTAACATACCAAGCACGATTCCCTGAAATTGCATAAAACATACCCTCTTGTTTAGGAGCAAGAACTGCATACCGAGTCCCTCCTATCCTAACCAAATCCACATGTACTAAAGAGCAGCCCTGAGCTCTAAAGTAAGTACTCAAGACCTGACAATGCCACCGTTAACGATTTAAGAGGCCTAACAATCCTCACATTACTTCTCTATCTTCAGAGATTAAAACTTAATTTAGGGATTTATGTATTCACTTAATGCATTTAAAGATTCTACTATGAGTGAATCAATATTTTTCAAACGATAGACGTAATTTTAGAATTTCATTGATGTTCAATCTTCATGTCAAACTTAAGGAAAAGTTCCCTCAAAGTACAAAAATAATGAACCTTTAATCTGTCGTTTAAGATTCCAACATTCAGACTTTACTGCTATTCATACTTCTCCATGCAACTTCACCAAATGTGAAAAATGTCCTCAATTAATGAACTTCCCGTGCATTTCTTCAAATTTATCAGGTATGTAACTAATTGAGGACTGACTCTCATGAGGATAATTACCAAACCACATCTGAAATGAAGACACCACAGAAATGTAGCCACCTCCGCATAGGCAGATGTGTTAATATCTTCCTTAACAAAAAAAAAAAAACAACCCAAAATATGCAATCAATATGTTAAAACCTACCAAATAACGTGTAGGTTTTAACAAGTAGTGAGCAACTCGGTTCAGAAGTCAATTTCTAAAGGCCTGTTTGTCACAATTCAGTTAGCTGCTATCTTAACATTTATTTTGATTATACAGAAAAAGGAAAAGAATGAATCAGTTAACTTCTCCCAGAAAGACCTGGCTTCTCCTCATAGCTATATCCTCAGTACTGGCCAAACCTTCTTCCCATTTGAGCTCTGCATTGAAATTTTTTTAACAGAAGTAGTTGTTGGTTAAATTTATCTTAGACTGAGGTCCATAAAGAAATAAAGTAATGGATTATAGCAATTTCTTGTGATGCGGAACAGAACTGAAATTTCAGATTGCTAGATTTTTATACTGAATAAATAAAAAGATATTTTAATATAGAAACATTTTTCATTCAAAAGCACAACGTATAATTTCTCCAAATAAAAAGACATAGCACCTTCAGAAGCACAACAGGATAGGATGATTTGTGTATACATCGCTGGGGTAGGACCTATTCCAATCCACCTCACAGTATAACAACTGCAACAAACTCCCTATGTACCCAGTACTTTCAAGGTACTTCCACAGAATCACAGAATGGTCAGGGTTGGAAGGGACCTCTGGAGACATCTAGTCCAACCCCCCCTGCCACAGCAGGGACACCTACAGCAGCTGCACAGGACAGCATCCAGGTGGGTTTTGAATGTCTCCAGTGTGGGAGACTCCACAACCTCTCTGGGCAGCCTGTGCCAGTGCTCTGCCACCCAGAGTTGTTTTGTTCTATATTACAAAAATACAAAATCCAGTATTTCAAGAATAAACTGTCTGGCTTTTCTTGTGTCAAGAAACTGTGCAGCCACCCTCACGCACGCAGCTGTTCTGTCACATTTTCTTTCAGCACACAGCCCACAGACATTCGACATTTTCCTAAGGGTAACTAGCCTAAGCGGGAGTTCAGCAGCTCAAGGAAAAGCAGCAATTACGTTTATCAGGGATCCAGACTCGCTTCCGGCTTTTGAAGCCCTGCTTCCTGTTTGTGCATACGAAGCGCTAATCTTTTCCCACCACCTGCGTGGCAATTCTGCTGCTCCTCAATGGGATTCCCACAGCGGGTGAGTGCCGTATCAACAACGATCATGCCGCAGGTCTAAACGGATTCGACTTCTGACATACCTTCCTTGTGGAAATTTTTACAAATGGTGAGCATGGTAACCTACATGAGCATATTTTAAAAGAAAGAGCTGTTTAATACAAATGGCGAGGATACAATACGACAGATGAAAAAAATTCTCACCCCAAAGTCTGGGCAATCTAACGTAAAACTCAAACAGCCTGTCCTGGTTTGAGGACACCTATTCAAAACACTTATAACTGCAGAAAAACACACAGCGAACTACTCCCTCCTCCAACATGTATTCAGATGGAATTTTATTTTTGGTCACTCTAAGGTTCTTTGTTCCAGTTTCCTGCCTAGATTTCCCCTTTTCCTGTGCCAAGGCAAGCAGTTAAAGTCAGGATGATCAGAAATAAACTTTAGAAGCAGCTGTTACCACACAGTTCGTTACATACTAGTAAACAAGGTGATTGTGTGTTTTCCTGACGATATGCAGTTAAGTCCTACTGGAATTAATCCTAGGTAATCATAAAGCAAAAGAGAAAAGCTAAAGCATAAAAAAATGTTCATAAATACTGCCATTAACTCTCACATCTACGGATTTACTCCATAATCTCTAACCATTTTCCCTTAATAATTAGCTGTTGCAAAAAAAAGTTATTTTAATACAACATTAATTTTTTGCAATTAAAAGACAAGAGAAGTTAAAATTTCTTACAGCAGCTTTTATGTGCTTATGTAACAGGCTATTTCAATAATTGGTTGCAATAGCAAATATTTGTTACACTAATTAAACACCAGAATTTGAAAACAGAAAAGTCAACCCATGTTACTAAAAAATTGGGCTTTTCAGACTTTCTGGAATAGCATGCACTAGATTTTACCTAAGATTCCCACTAACAAATGCACAATTTCCCTGACTTTAGCCC
Organism: Pluvialis apricaria; assembly: GCA_017639485.1. NCBI lineage: Eukaryota > Metazoa > Chordata > Aves > Charadriiformes > Charadriidae > Pluvialis > Pluvialis apricaria. Next base: position 33,580,983 of record CM030012.1, on the reverse strand, counting down.
CACTCCCTTTTATCTCCTAATGCCTATCAACAGAAACTAAAATACAGGGCACTGCACTATCTACGAACAGCAGCAAAATGTGTAAATTCAGGCTTCCAATTGCAAGTTTTGTTCCTTATGGTCTTAATCATTCTGCTGCATGAGTAAAATTTAAAAATATTTCAACTTTCATGCTGCCCACCTGAATTAAAAAATACCTTCTGATGGGTATTGCCTCTGTATCTTCTATTAGACGTGTTCGTGTAATTTCTCCCTAATGATACATGGTCGAAATTTTCAGTTTAATGCATGTTTGGCATATTACATTTTCCTGAAACAGTTATGGTTGGAATGGGAGAGAAGAAGGTTGCCTGCCTGCTATGCTCTGTTTCAGAAGGAAACTTCTGGTAAGAGAGGGCAATTGCTCCCTTTTTAGACCCAGAATGGTCTGCTCCTGAAATGACAGGACTGGAGAGCAAAACAAGCAGAAAAATCCACCCTATAATCTCACAGTGAATGAGGAGTAGGTTCATTTTCTACTTGTTTTGTCTACCATGTTTCTGCCTTCAGGTCTATGTTACCTTTATTTAAACTACTAACTATTCAAATTTGTTATTTTCTTTTCTTAAACAATATTAAGAAAGTTTTAAGACTCGAAACCCACAGTGTATCTTGTATTGCATGCAATTATGGGGGGCCGGGGGTATATAGTATTACCTAAGTCTGAGAATAAAGTATTTCCCAGCAGACAGGTAGCAAGAAACAGCTAGGGACAGACTGGGTCAGTAACCCGTTCAGCTCCACGGGGAACACACATTCTTTCTCCTGCCCATACCAGGTGTTTTGGCTACCTTTTTTACACCAGCACAAGTATTCCTGTGGCTGCAAAATGAATCAGATAAGCTCAGTGATCAGCTTGCAAACTAATCCTCCTAACTCCCTTCAAAAAAAAACCAAAAATGATTTTCAAATGGATGAGTGAGCTGATGAGACCTACTGCAAAGCTGGACAGATGCTTTTGCTGATGCAAAGAAAGAACTGAAATGCATGGCTTGGGGCAAGACTACCTTTTTAGCAGTGACATTTAAATTAATGTCAAAGGACCATGAAACCACTCCACTAAGCCTCTGGGGAAAAAAACCCTCAGTTTCAGTTCTTTAATTTAGGTGTTCTATATGTTTCTCTCTACAGAAGGATGAAGTGTTAATTACTATTCCAACTAGCCCCACTTGAACTCACTCAGTGTCTCACCTATCTGAAAGAGAAGAAAGCAATAAAGATTATTCATTATTCTATTTATTCTTGGGAGTGGAGTGAATCTCATCCATACTGCATCATTAAAAACCTTGCTTGAAAATATAAAATGTAACTGTTCAAGAAAGCTCTTGCAATAGCACAGGAGAACTTCTCTGGTTTGCGGGCATATTCCAGTGATGTACTAGGAATGTGTCATTTCAACAGAGTATGCATGAGTCTGATACTTCACAGTAGATGGAATATTATCCTTTTGGAACTGCAGAAAAAAGTAATAAATTCTAAGTTATTGTGCATGCTCAATATTGCATTTAGCCTGATTTGTAGGGAAATCAGATTACTAGAGATGACCACAAGCATTTGCAGATTGTCTTCAACAGTTTTAAGTTATTCCGATACCATAAAATGCAATTTAGGAATATTGCAGAATAAGTAGATAAAGACAATTTTTGTAAAATATGTTGAATATGAAATAGGTATGAAAACTGGACTATTGCTAAAAAAGTAGGAAAATAAAATTACAATGCCTAATAGTTAAAAGCTACACTTGCACTTACACTTGAGAGAATTATTTTAGAATTTTTACAGAAAAGGATCTTCAGTTAGGTTTTCACACAATTAAATAAATAACAATAGAAAACCTCACAGAATCCTCTGGTTCCTTTGAAGCACAGTGCAAGAAAAAGAATTACCATGGAAACAACAAGCACAAAATTGTGATAAAACCTAGGAGAAATTCCATTGCTTATCAGCAATGAAGGAAAAATACTGTAAAGGAGCTACAGTAACTAGTTAATGTCCTCAGTCTTTCAAATATTTACTCACATGAGTACACGTTATTCAAATGAGTCCTCCCAACTAAACTCAATGTGACTCAATTTATATACATTTTAAAAAAAAAAAGCTTCATCTCCAAGGTGGAAAAAATACCCCCCAAAATTCAAAATATACAGGAATTAGTAATTACTATGTAACTGCCAAAGGCTGTGCTGGAATAAGATGTTCTTTATACATCTTTTTCTATTTATGGCATTTTGTTTTTCACATGTATATATTTTACAGAATCACAGAATGGCTGAGGTTGGAAGAGGCCCCTGGAGATCACCTAGTCCAACCCCCATGCTCAAGCAGCATCAGCTACAGCAGGCTGTCCATTTCAGTGCTGCCTTTTTTTAAAAGTGACACCTTGTTCATTTCAGAAGGAGCTACCTGGTTAATTATTTTAAAGGGGAAGTCTTCAAAAAAAACCCCACCACTTGTACAATGAAAGAATTAATCTTACTTTAAATTGCAATTGCCATTTACATATATAGTATGCCTGAGAACAAAAAAAAAAAAAAAAAGGAAAAAAAAGACAAAAGTTCATTTTGATGAAAATCATTTATGTTTTTAATAAGTCGCATTTGATCCCTGTAATGTTATTTTCAGGTTCCTGGAATTATTTTTCTGTAACATAAAAATGCATCTGTCACTTCTAAAATGAAGTCATTATAAACTGAAGAACTGTACACTGACACATTATTAAAAATAAAACAGGAACTCTTTTTTTTCTTTCTTTTTGCTTTCTATTCTTCTAGGCAAATGAATACCGTGAATAAATCTTTAACTCACATATCCAGGCTGCATTTGCATTTCAGTATTTTTGTGTAACATCTCAAACCTGCAATGTTTTCTGCTTAATGTAATGATCAGAGTAATTCTGAAAGTCTGAATTCTCATAGTATAGTTCCAAATCAACCACCTCTTTTTGTTTAATTTTCATTCTCTAACTTTGCTGCTTTTACATCCATTTAAATGCTGCCTCCAATTCTTTAATTTCTTATTCTACACAGTCCTTTCCCAACCTTCTCTTCTTCGCTTTAATTCTGCTGTGGTGGTTTCCTTCCTTTACTGTACCAAGTGAAATATTTTCACCGTGTAATTTGTTTTGCGTTACCAGCCTGGCCTTTTACTCCCAGTCATGAACACTCGCTCATTTGCTTATTCCATAAGTATCTGTATATTCCTTCCAGTTTTGTCCTCTCATGCTTTGAAGGACCTTACAGTTAAAAAGACAAAATTAACATCTTAACATGTATTAAATATCTGCGTTACCATAATTCTTACTACCCAATAATGTGTCCTTTTAAGACATCTGTCATGGCTAATTTATGCATAAACACCTGTCTAAAATAATCTTCTCATCTCTTACTGCCTTCTCTCCCCACCTACCTCACGATCATTTACCTGTATTTTGTTTACAATTTAAATTGATAATTCAGTGGAGCCAATTTTATCACAACTGTTTTTGGAAGGTCCTGCTCTAGTCGAGACTTCGGGCACCGTCACAGCATGAATAAGCAGTTAAAGATATTTTCTTAAAATGGGTCAAGGAACAGTACCCTTGCTTTAGAGCCTCTTGTTACTGATTTGTGTCAATAAATCCCCAAACATTGGCATTTCTCCACTTAGATTAAATCATAAGGGTTGTTTGAATGGATAAGCGCCGCTAAAGGCATAATCCAAAACAGAATTCTAGTAAGAGTTCAGCAGACTCTGCATTAAACAGTATGTCTAACTACAGACTGTTAAACGCTACACTTAGTAACAAAACCAGATAATAAACCCCACAACCACTGTCCTAAGAGATTAAGTTTAAATCAAATGACTCTTAATTTAATTTAGTACCAAAATTATTTTTGTGTGCTTATGCGAAAAGTGCTTGTGCTATACCTTCATACCGTATGCTCCCATTGTGAAGCAACTCACATAACCCTTGCAGATTCTCTCATAACCAAATCAATGGGTGAGTCGGGATTACAGCAAAGATTATTGACACCAAAAGTAAAACCAGCTCATATATCACGATAACCTTCCCTCTTACAGGTAATGGTATACTTTTCTCATCTTTTAGTTAAAAAATATATCCCTATGATAAACATCTGAGACCCCACCTGGAGTACTGTGTCCAGCTCTGGATGCCCCAACATAGGAAAGACATGGACCTGTTGGAGCGGGTGCAGAGGAGAGCCGCAAAGATGATCAGAGGGCTGGAGCATCTCTCCTATGAGGGCAGGCTGAGAGAGTTGGGGTTGTTCAGCCTGAAGGAGAAAAGGCTCTGGGGAGACCACACAGTGGCCTTCCAGTACCTAAAGGGGGCCTACAGGAGAGCTGGGGAAAGACTTTGTACAAGGGCACGTAGTGATAGGACGAGGGGGAATGGCTTTAAACTGGAAGAAGGTAGATTTAGATTAGATATTAGGAAGAAGATTTTCACTATGAGGGTGGTGAAGCACTGGAACAGGCTGCCCAGAGAAGTTGTGGAAGCTCCATCCCTGGAGGGGTTCAAGGCCAGGCTGAATGGGGCTTTGAGCAACCTGGTCTGGTGGAAGTTGTCCCTGGCCATGGACAGGGGGGTTAGAACTAGATGATCTTCAAGGTCCCTTCCAACCTAAACCATTCCATGATTCTATGATCTTGCCTAAGAAATTCAATAAAACTGACTGTAAAAAATACAAAACAGTGTAAAATCAGAGAAAAACACAATGATCAAACTCATTACAGATCCCCTCACTTGCACAGACACATATATACTCCCCCCCCCAAATATGTATAAGAGCTTAAACGCTTTTTGTCTTTTTTTCAAAGTAAATAAAGAGCTTTTTCCTATTACAGTTTTGGAATGAGGAAAAATCATTCACAATCACTATTTAAATATGGTATTGATGAGATCAGGTGAAAAATGAAATCAGCTAATGATTTCAAATTTTAAAGCTGAACATAAACCAAACTTCATTAATAGGCAGGGTTGAAATTTATATAAAGGAAACAAAAGTAGTGCAGTCTTGCTTTCATCCTATATTTTGTCATCAATAAAGAAAAGATTAATCCATAGGAAATTTTGACCATAGATCTAATTACAGATTCTTCATGTACTGATTTGAACTGGAAAATATCTTCACTAAAAAGTAAGCTGCTATAACATCTAAATGGAAATTCTAAATTATAATACACAAATGCATCATTTTGCATGCACAGGTAACCTTCAGTTTAATTTGAACAAAAATAATAAAAAAACCCAAAAAGCCTAGTATCTCTATGTTCTAGTAAAGACCTACCAGAGAAAGTTTTCACTACCCAGATAAAGAGCAGTGGCTATGCAAGGATTTGAAATCAAAACACATGAAGACTCTACTGGAAACAGGAATGGAAAACCACAACCATCCTGATGCAGGGCCAAGTAAAGCAATAAATTAGACTTAGGTCAAACCACACTCTAGAGAGTTTTAATTTATACCATAAACAGAAACAAAGTTTAACAGATTTTGGCTTATGCCAAGTGCTTTGATCTTTCAAGAAATCTACAAACATAGATCTAAAACCATTTAATATTGTTTCATAAAATATGAAACATCATATTAAATGACTATACATAAAAGCCACTCTAGCTTGTTTTTTTGTAAATTAAAGCAATACATTCCAGTTGAAGTTCTTCTAAAAGCTGTGGGCACACAGAATTTCCAACAATTATTTTTAGAAATATTATCAAAATTGTAGAAAAATAAATCTTCTTTGGCAGACAGTAGTCACAATGGAAAACATGAGTCCATATTACTTTACCTTTCAAACTAATTCTCAGCCTCAGTCTTCAACAAGCAAAATACATCTAATTTTATAATCAAAGAACAGATGATTCTGGTTTTGTAACAAAATTATTCAGGAAAAGACAAGCAAACATGAAACTTCGAGATGAATTCTACTGAAAGCATTTCTCTAGGTTTTTTATGGTCTTAAGGTAGTTTTTGCATTATTTAACTTTATTTATTTTTCCAAAAACATAATGACAACTGTGGTACCTGAAAGTAACCATTATCAAATATACAGATGTTTTAGAGAAAACTCCCCTAAGTATTATCTTGGATGAGATTTTCTTCCAAAATAATCACTAATGCATACTGTAGCCAGGAAGACAGAAAAGCAGACAGGTAAGAAAGAATGTTAAGGTCCGTCTGTCCTGAGTGGCAGAGTTCAAACTGTGCAACAATCTACACTGCTCTGTTACAACACACAAAATATAGTGTTAAGGAAACAGAATGAAATACACATAATTAACCTTTAGTGGTTACCTCCAACAATGGTGACAATATAGCCATTAAAAAAACAAATCAATACTGCAATCATACAGCAATATGGACACACTGTTTTAATATTACGGCTCTGACTAGTGTCCCTGAAGTCAATTTTAGTGGTTTTTACTACACAATTTGTTTTGTTTTTGCACTGAATTTTGTTTATAGGAAAACATCATCATCTATTGAGAATAATAGTTTCTCACTCTCTAACATTTTATTACAAACCACAGAGGAATGTTGTCTTTCCTACAGCAAAGAAAAAAAAACCATAAATGAGCAAACCGTATTCTTCTAGTTAAAAGGCATGCATAAGACTTCAGTCCTCACTACAATTAAAGGTCTGTGCTTAATTTCAAGATGACAACTCAAAGTAAAAATTCTTTAAATGGCAGAAGTAGCTTACCATAAACACCAGCTCTACAACCCCACTGGGATTTTCTTCTACTAGTTGCTGACAAACAAAAAGCTTAAGAGCCCTGGTTTCACTAGGGCTTTGCATAGAGATACCCACCTCAGTAATAAAAAATTAAAATATATTTTTTAAAAAAATCAGACAGTTGCAGTTTTCTTGATACTTTTCTAGATTTTCTCCCATATAACTAACCATAGGAAATTACAACCACAAGATACTGAGACAGTTTAGTGCTTTAGTGTCTTAAATATAAACGGAGAAGATGAGCATAGGAAGTGAGCGAAGGCAATATCTCAGAGTCGCAAATAATCATTTGGGGAGGGCATTAACTCTTTTAAGACTTGTCAATACTGACAAGTTTTCATTTGCAACTGTATATTGCAATAGGACAATGAACATAAATTATCAATAAGGAAAATGTGAACACAGATACTTAAGGAATTCCTTAATACTCAACTTGCATGCACATTGGATATCATCCCTTTTTCAGTAAAAACAGTTGTACCATGACAAAGTGACCTGTTGCAGAACCCAAGGATTCCTAAATGTACTACATAGACAATGAATAACTTACTAGCAAGTGGAAAAAATGGTTGTAAAGTTCATACTCACATCTGTATAATTGTGTTTCTAATGACGAGAATGAAACATCTATTTACAACACAAATATCCAATGCTTGTATGCCTTTTGTTCTCAAAAGTTGGTAAAGAAAATCAAAGACCCAACTTTTCTTTGGAAAGAATGGGATTACATGGAACTGGTTAGCTGAGTACAGACCTACTTAACCTACTCAATTGGACAGGAGTAAACATGCAGAAATTAGGACAAGCAGGTAGACAATGACATTTGGAACCTTTAGGCGTGAGAGCTACTGGAGTAACAGTTATGAAACACAGACATGCTGGTCACAAGCTACTGGAAAGTAGCCGAGATACTTATTCAGAACTTGGCGCTACTGTATTTCAGCTGCTCACATCCTTGCAGTAGAAGTAGAAAGGGATCGTGTATTTGAATATTTTCCTGACAAATGATAAATAATATTTAAAAAAAAAAAGGAAAGAAACCACATCTGCAAAACAGTAACAAGCAAATATGTAAACAATAGAGAAAAAGAAGCAAAAGAAAATTGGGCAAAGATAAGCTCCTAGAGCTTGAGCTTCTCCTGAATTTCTTCCAGCACGATATTATGCATATAAATAAAGATCAGTAAAGTAGTCTAAAAGCCTTCTTTGTAATCTGTCAGAAATTGTTCTCCTGACTCAAACATATTTCACTGCCTTGATCAGGAACAAAACCAGTATGATGTGTAAATCAGCCATTTCTTGTTGGAACCAAGAATGTGATGTGTGTTCACAAGTCACTGAAAATTAAAAGAAAAAGAAGTCCAGCTCAACACTTACGTTTCAAGCTAAAACATCGTAACTCCCAATTCCATATAATTTAATTCCCTCTTATAGCATTTCTTATTCAGTGTTCTTATTACACAACACACTAGAAATGTGCTTTCCACACTTAAAAGTGAATACTGGCAGGTGAAAGCATTTAGGGGAGAAAATGATTTCACAGAATAACAACACTTTAGCTTACAGAATTCACCTGCCACATCAGAGAGGTGGTATGTCTCTTCTCATTCACCTATTGTACCTGTTATAGGTTTAGGATAGAATAGGAATAGAATAGGAATAGAATAGGAATAGAATAGGAATAGAATAGGAATAGAATAGGAATAGAATAGGAATAGAATAGGAATAGAATAGGAATAGTGTGACTCTGAACATAAAGATTAATTTAGGTAAGATTCTAAACCCCAAGAACTAACCTCCACACTCCACCCCTCAAAAAGGGGTAGGAGGAAATGTTTAAAACTATTGCAATTATTTGGGTTTATCATCACAGGAATTTCTACAGACAAAAAGAAAACAAGGCTATATAAAACTAGACAGGATACAACATATGTTGCATTTTATAGGATATCATCAAGGGTTCATATTTGAGGAATCACGGTATTTAAAACAAAGCAAGGGTTACGTATGAATGAGAAACCATTTAAATTTTGAGCAGAGTATGATTTAATATTTTTATTGTTTTATAGAACTGAAGAATGTTGTGACAGATTTTTTTTCTTCAGTACTGACAAACCTCTTCTGCCTTGACCACATGATAGTGGTTTACACTTTAGAAGCCATGACACCAAACCCAAAATGAACCCGTCTCTTTTTTTTCAATCAGGAAATCCAAGTTAGCTAGACAGAAATTACTGAATGCCCCAAAGGAACTCCTGTTAGTAGTGATATATATAGTATAGCTTTAAATTACATCTATATTATTTTAAGTATTGGAGAGGTTGTGTTTAGAACAGATTACATGCTCTAATGATTCTTCAGCTTCAGAATCTGATGAACAACTTGAAAAGTCATTGGGAAAAATGAAGCACAATGATTTCACTGTGACAAATAAGCTTAGTGTTATTGAGATTGTTATGTCTCCAGTAAAGACAAGGTCTGGAAAACAGTATTTAGATTACAGATATCATTACCATGTGACATATACTGAAAAATTCAGAAGCTGTCACCTGTAGTGTACTGAATGATTTCAAGCTCCTCTTAAAGGACAAGCAGATTGAAGACATTCTGCATCTTGTTTCAGGTGGCTTTTAAAATGTTAGGAATACAGAAGACACATCTGACGCCAGCATACCCATTATTTGCTCTGACAAAGGAAAGATTTTCTCAAGCTCATTTTCACAGAAGAACACTGGACAGACTGGAAGGAGTGTGTCTTTTCTTGTTTTGTCTTTAGAGAAAGAGTAGTGACAACAGAACAGGTAGTGCTATCAGTTTTTAGGTCTGTGTGGGCATGAAAAAAAGATTCAAATTCCTTGAATGGAAGTTTCTGAAAAGGCATAAAAAGATACTGTCTATTCAAAACCAATACAATTAGAAAGAGGACATACTTCATTTTGCCCAATTAAAAAAGTTATCCTGATGCAATAAGATTTTTTTTTCCGCCTCCAAAAGTGCTTTGGTGAGTTTCCACAATCAATGGAAAAGCAAAAGTGTTACTCAAGGCATAAAGCTTGAAAAGAATCCTATGTAGCATTGAGCAAGATAAATAAATTATTATTTAAGACCCAGTGGATCCCAGGTGAGAAATTAAGAATATCTATAAGGATCATTTTAATAAACAATACAACAGGCTTTTCACATGGTGAAAACCCCAAAATGAGACTTTAACTATGCAAATTAATGCTGCAAGTTCCTCTGAAAATGAGCCAACAGATTTCTAAGCAGCAAATGCTCAAAGGAACTCTAGTAAGCAGGCTCCACTCCTCAGAGTCCAAAGGTACCAGACAGAAAAGGAAGCTCTCCAAAGATATACAGATGGTGGAAAAAACAGTTCGGGTTGGCAATGGAAAAGGTGTTCTGACAAAAATAAGCACAAGGCAATAAACAAACCTAGAATAATTCCACTGTAGAAAAACATTCATGTTGGTGTAACTTCAATTTACATTTTCCTTCAGTTTGTGATGGACTGTGGTAAACATTATTACTTGGACTACATTAAAACAAGTAAGTGGAACTAAGATTGGATCAGTAAGGGTTTTCATACCATAGGCTTTAATACTACCACTCTCTTGAGCTGCTAGGTGTAACAAACAACACTTAAACATTCCTTTGTTTAATAAAACAAAATTGAAAATAAACATTAGCAGAGACAAGACTGCACTGTCTTGTAATCAAAGGACTGGAAGTTAAACATTACATTTTACTTATAGTTAAACTTCTGAGTGAAGGATATATTAGACTGACTTTGAGAAGAGTTAAGAATGGACATTTTTACCGCCATGCTAGTGGGGGAGAGGGGATGCAGACAAATGGAACTGTGCGCAGAGAAGTTGTTTCCAGCATTTTGAGTCCTTCAATGCACAAGGAAACACAATTTTATCTACATTCTACGTATCTAGGCAGAATTATGCCAGACATACACTATTGGATCAGATCCACAATTCAGCTCCTAACACAAATATCATAGAAGACACTGAAAACCGTCTAACACATCAGGTGAAAAAGAGTAACAATAATTGTTCCTAATTCAGATCATATATATTTCAGAAAGCCTCAGTATGTCACATTGACAGAGACAATTAAAAGGTAACATAGGGAAGAACATTCAGTGTACCTCATCATATCCAATCTCTTTTTCCAAAGCTTACTGAGAAAATTATCTCATAATAGCCAACAATACTGCTTGCAGAAAATGAGATGAAAACTAGAAGTGTCAAACAACACAATGTAAAGCCCAAGAAAGTGGTATGTCATGAATATAGCCTAAGAAGAGGAAGACTGCCTTATTAAAATTAAGACTGTCCAATGTCTCTTAAGTCTATCTGGTTAACCTCACTTTCTACAGCACCTTTCATTGTCACTTACAAGAGTAAGAACCAAACCATACAAATGTTTATGAGATCTGGAACAACAAAGTCCCTAAATCTATCATGGATTTGTTCAGCATCACACCTGACATGCTCTTCCCAGTAAAAAAAAAAAAAAAAGGGTGAGATCCTGCCAAAATAACCCAAAACCCAACAATGCGGCTGTGACAGCATCACCATGAAGATGCCCACAAATATTCTATTAGCCATGGAAACAGCTACATGAGTTAAGAAGAAAAATCTTTTTCTGGCATATGTACCACAAGCCTGACCACAGAATAAGCACATATTTAGCTACATAACTACCTGACCTATTTCCTCTTCAGAACTGACATATAAAGCAATCTCTATTAGGCAAAATTTGTAAATATGAAGGCCACAGCCTCAACTAGTGAACTATTCTTGGTCATCAAGATCAGCTGGCAAGGACCAGCTTTCCCTGTATCCTAGTTAGTTGTTCCCAGTTACCAAAACAAGACATCACATTCAAATTAACTACTGGATAAAAACTTTGTGATGTCCTGACGGCTGTGCCACGCCATAAATTGTTCAAGGGCTGTTGACGATGGAACAGAACGCTCTGTGGGAGGAAAAACTACCAGTTCAGTAGCAGAGCCACCCATGCTTCAGTGCCTGAGGAAGCACTCAGGCATGCTTGAACTTGCAGGCAGCCACAGCCGAAGACACAAACTTTTGCTTCCCAGCCCCCCTCCTTTTTTGTAACTGTAAAGGGGATTATCTCACCATTTCACTAGGATGTTGAGGTTCTTGCTGTTATTTTTGTTCATAGCCTTTTTTTGTTGGATGTTCACGTATTTAGGGTGCGCCTTTATGAAATAATACATGCAGCAATCAGCTTATAGTTCTGTGGTCTTGACTATTTTAACTCTTTTCTCAGGACCTTTCACTAGGGATCACTACTACTATTCCAGAACAAAAACAGCAATTCCTTACATTTCAGAACCCCCAATACACCAAGTACATTTCTTATTCCTTGGGTCTTAAAATAGGCATTCAATATTGTAATAACTTATCCACAAGATCTTCATAATGGATTCATTCCCTCCCCTATCACTGCCATTGCATCTTAGTTCTTAGGATTAAGGGTTTCCTTTCCCACTTTTGGAAAGCCATCTGATGTGAAAATTAAGACTTCTGAAAACCATGCTATTCAAAAATTGAAATAATCCTATTCAATAATGAACTTGAGGGCACTGAAAACCTTTCTTTTCTTCCCAAAAAGGCTTTTAAACTATCACCGTTATGTTCCCACTCCTCTCCTTTCTTTCTGTTCTTAGCATTGCAATATTTCTGTAACACCATTGGTATTTGTTTCTATTTACTTCTAAAGGATGAACACACCCTTTGGATCCAGTAAATGAAATAGGTGTCCTTTGTTGACATGAACAAAACAGTGGTCAACTGCTGTATCTGGAGAAATACTAGAAGATGCAATGAATTTGTTAAAACAACTGTGCGGCAGCACAAAACTTAAAATTATAGTAAAAATCAGATAATTCTGTTAAGCATCAAAACAAGAAAAATTAAGACTAAAATTGCTTCTTAAATTAAATTTGCGTATTCCTTGTCCCATCCCAGAAAGCAACTATAATTTTCCTGATTCATACAACTATCACTGCTTGGGTATCTCTACATAAAACACTCAAGCACATTTCCTCTAATTCATTAACATGCTGCATTACAATAGAATGATTTGGGTTGGGAGGGACCTTAAAGATCATCTAGTTCTAACCCCCCTGCCATGGGCAGGGACACCTCCCACTGGACCAGGTTACTCAAAGCCCCATCCAGCCTGGCCTTGAACACCTCCGGGGATGGGGCACCCACAACTTCCCTGGGCAGCCTGTTCCAGTGCCTCACCACCCTCACAGTAAAGAATTTCTTCCTCATATCTAATCCAAATCTACCGTCTTTCAGTTTAAAACCATTATCCCTTGTCCTATCACTACACTGCCTGAAACACAATCCCTCCCCATCTTTCCTGTAGGCCCCCTTTAAGTACTGGAGGGCTCCTATAAGGTCTTCCCAGAGCCTTCTCTTCTCCAGGCTGAACAATCCCAACCTCTCTCAGACTGTCCATGTAGGAGAGGTGCTCCAGCCCTCTCATCTTCGTGGCCCTCCTCTGGACTCACTCTAACAGGTCCGCGTCCTTCTTATGTTAGCACACTGTGTCCAGAGATGGACGCAGTACTCCAGGTGGGGTCTCACCAGAGCAAAGCAGAGGGGCAGAATCACCTCCCTTGACCTGCTGGCCACACCTCTTTTGATGCAGCCCAGGATATAGTTGGCTTTCTGGGCTGCAAGTGCACATTGCTGGCTCACGTTGAGCTTCTCACCAACCAATATCCTCAAGTCCTCCTCAGGGCTGCTCACAATCCCAGCCTGTATTTGTGCTTGGGATTGCCCTGATCCACATGCAGGACCTTGCACTTGGCTTTGTTGAAGTTCATGAGGTTTGTGTGGGCCCACCTCTCCAGCCTGTCCAGGTCCCTCTGGATGGCATCCCTTCCCTCCAGCATGTCAACTGCACTGCACAGCTTGGTGTCATCGGCAAACTTGCTGAGGGTGCACTCAATCCCACTGTCCGTGTCACCTACAAAGATGTTAAACAGCACAGGTCCCAATACCGTCTCTTGAGGAACACCATTCATCACTGGTCTCCACTTGGACATCAAGCCATTGACTGCAAGTCTTTTAGTACAGCCATCTGGCCAATTCCTTATCCACCGAGTGGTCCATCTGTCAAATCCATGTGTCTCTGCTTTAGAGTCAAGGATGTAGTGAGAGACGATGTCAAATGCTTTGAACAAGTCCAAGCAGATTATGCCAGTTGCTCCTCCCTTATCCACCAATGCTATAACCCTGTCACAGAAGGCCACCAAATTTGTCAGACATGATTTCCCCTTATTGTATTGACTGTATTGTATTGGTTATGGTTACACCTTTTGTTACACCAGTTCTAGTCATTAATTCTCTTTAATTACTACGTGTTTTTAGAAACAGAACCTCTATTTAGAAGAGAAACCACCATGCTATGTGCTGGAAAAACATAAGAAGAAATGGTCTGCTTCCTCTATAGAATAATAACAATACCCAAAAGGTAAACATTTGAAGATAAGAAAAAGTAAAAACATTGACATTTTTTGCATGGGGGTATCACTGAGAATTACACGTACACAGAAAGAACAAGATCCAAACAAACCCATAAATTCATATTTGGATGAAGGATTAGAAATATTTGTAATAGCAGCAACTTTGAGATTAAGTAGTGGTGCTGGCATTAAAATAAGTACTTTTTTTTAGGGCTATTTCTTCTATGCTTACACACACCAAAAAAACCCAAACTGTCCAGCCACAGCTATTATGAACATGAGTCAGAGTTCACTCAGTTTTTACATCCAGGACAACAGTTTCATCCTAGTTCACCAGCGCAGCCTAATATGGCAATAAACAAGTACCAACTTTGCAAAGATCTAAGAACTTGTCTGAACTGACAAGAAGTAATAGAGCAAGAAATTCAAGGCACATAGTCAAGTATTTGTCTACACTGACTCGACAGGACATACAGGTTTTATCAAAACTGAACAGTTTCTGAGTTTTCTTGTATTCTCTTTCATTTTACGTTTAGAGTTTTCCACCATTTTCCTTCCAACAAGCTGTGATGCAACTTCCTTCACAGACATGCATCTTGGGTAGACATCTGATTCTGCAATTTTTAAAGTATTAGAAGCAACAGAATTTAGATTTATGAATAAACAAAAATATTTCAACATGCCCTGTTTTTGGTTTAAGCAATGCTCTCTGTACTTCAGATGAACTGTATTGACTAATGGAAAGGTCCGGAGTAGATTGATGGAAGTGATTATCCCTCTTTATTTGGCAGCTGTTACACTGTTTTTAGAGTACTGGGTCCAGGTTTGGGCCCTCCAGTATGACTAAGATGTTGATAAACTGGAGGAGGTTCAGCAGAGCCCTACCAAAACAGTCAAGCGTACAAAGTACCTGCCCTTACAAGGGAAAGCTGAGGGAATTGGCCTCTTTCATCAGCCCAGAGAACAGGCAGCTTTCAGGAGCACCCCAAAGCAGCTCCCTAATACCTATAAGGTCATCAAGAAGATTGACTTATACTCTTTCCAGTGGTGCATGGTAGGACAACAGACCATGGACACCCTTGAAACGAGAGGTTCAAATTAGACATAAGGAAAAACCTTTTCACGGTGAGGACTGTCTTGCAGCAGAACAGGTTGCAGAGAAGCTGTGCAGTACGATAAAGCTATCAGCAATCTGGTCTGCCTGCAGCAGTCTTTCTTGCCATATTTTGATACCACCTCTCCCTCATCTACAGTGCAAAATTTTTTCTCATAGTATGTGGGTACAAATAGGATCTGTGAAAGTCACACTGATTATTATTAGGAAGTCAGGCTATCAGTATTCCTTTTTCAGCTATGCAAATCTAGTGTTGAAAATTATCCAGGAATAATATTCAATGTTTTGACATCTCCCAGTCCTTTTAGATGAGAGCTGTAAAGAAGAATATATGTATTGATAGAAAGGTATTTAATTAGATGACAAAGATAAAACTCAGTGCAAACAAGTGCAAGGTAATCCATGGAATCTGAACTGCTTTTAGGGCAAATACAGATTATAAATAAACTGTAACTTTTCTGGAAATAAACCTGGTTGTCAGTGTCAATGAAATATTTCCTCAATGTGGAAATACAGTTTAAAGAAATGTTGGTACGGGAGGCGTAAGTTAGGAAAAGTAGAATATTCTAAACTATGTGCTATTGCCTAAATACTAAATTTTATTTTGACAACTGCATCTTATGTAGACAATACTAAAAAAAGTAAAGATCAAAAACTTAATACTAAAAGAGTCTAGATACATAGTTTCAAAAACCTACAGATACAGTAACATAACAAAGAGCTATAAAAATTATTAGGGCTACAAGCCAAACAAGTTTTTTAATTTATATATCTCAATAAATAAATTGTACAGCATTAAAAAAAGAAAAATAAAAAAACAGTATCATTTTATATAAAAACAGAAAAATAACAATAATTGTCTTGCAGGATATAAAAAAGGATAGGTATTTTAAAAGGTCATTATACTAGCTATACTGGATATTATAAAAAGAATATTTACCCTTACACAAAAGCGTATGAAATAGAAAACTTCTATTTTACAAGTTCTATGATATAATCTAGGACCATTTCAGTACTTTTCATCAGTATCGAGATAGATTAAAAAGGTTAACCTTTTTAAGTTTACTTTGATGTTATACAGTATTATGTTTTCTATATTGCCTCTTAGGTAGTTTTTGTAGGATTTATAATCAGTAGAATTACCAGGAAAGATGAGATCATAAAAAGAAATACACTACTTATAGTAATGATTCTAGGAAAGACTGCAAGATTACTGTGTAGACACTAAGAGGAAAATTTGTTAGATTTTTTTAGATTTGAACAGCATCTACACTGTAGTGGTAACAAGGTAATAATCATGTAAGATATACTAAAACATGAACTGTTTCTGACTGTGGACTTTTACACTATGTAGTAGTAACTCACTGGTCAGATTAGAAGACAACAAAGTTGTACCACAGTGTAAATGATATGAAGAATATAGCATACAGTTCTAAATACATATGCTAAACTATTTTCTAATAAGCTACTAAATTAAAATTTGAAGATTCAATGATGAAACGGTAAATTAAAGAAAATACTCTGAACAAGTTACATGAAGGAGACTGTGAAAGGTTATGTTCTAATTAAAGAGCATAGAGAGCCTTTGCTGCCTCCTTTCCAAATGGTTTTCAATAATGTCTTTTCCAAAAGCTTATTAGGAAACAATACTGCTACAGAATAAGAAGTGACCTTACATGGAAAAATTAATGAATTAAAAGGAAGGAGGGAAAGACTAAACTATCCATTCTCACAGAGAGATCACTTATACTATTATATAGGGACATGCAGTGAGGGATCTGGAAAATGGGAGCAGACACCAGTACTGAGGATTCTGTAACGTGGATGAAGACTATTAGGCAATAATAATAAATAATAATTATGTACGTCACAGTAAAGAACCATAGAAGGGTCTCAGGACTAAGTGACTGTGTAAAAGAATGGCAGATGACCTACATACGCAAATGTGATGTACGAAGGAGAAAAACAATCCTAATTTCACACATAAAAACAATGGACTCTAAATTGACCATTACTTCACTCACTCAGGAGTGAAATTTTGGATTATAACATCCATAAAAATGTTGGCTCAGTGTTAATAGTCAAAGAGGAAATAAAATGTTAGGAATTTCTAAGAAAGGAGTATAAAACAGAAAAGAGTATGACACAACATACAATGACATAAAAGGTTTATTTATATGCTTAAACTGTATTCAGCTCTGGTCCCTTTGTCTCTGAAGGATGCATTAGAACTGGAAAGGATTCAGAAGAGACCAAAAGGACAGTTAAAGCTATATGTTGGCTTCTAATAAAAGAATTAATGTAAGCTTACACTCCTCAAAATCTGGAAATTACTTGAGCTAAATGTCAGATGTCTGCAAAATCATGAAGGCACAGGAAAGGGACTGATTCATCCTCTCTTCTAATACAAGCACTAGTAATTTCATGGAGTAAGGTCCAAAAATAGTTAAAAGGACACTGTGGTTCTTTTGTAAATGCTCATTACTAAATAGAGTTTCTGTCACCTTTGTACACATTTCACTTTGTCACAAATCGGCTTGTAATAGGTGTATTACTGAAGATGAAAATCTGCAAAAACTTATAGTAATGCAGAAGGCTTTAATCACAGATTTCAGCAGAACACAATCTGCATACGTATTCAACTTTATTGACACATATGCAATACAGACATTCAAGCTCAACACATGGTACTGTCCTTCCTGGACATGGAGGTTTTCCCTCATCCATGGCTTAGGAAAGCAGCAATCATTATACAGCCTGAGTAAGCTATTATTGAAATACCATTTGTATTTTACACATTGTCAGACTTTGTGTTAAAAACATAACTCAACACATGAAGTGTAATTTAAGGGATAATTATTCAGAACATCAGATTTCATTAATCAGTACAAGGTCATTGCAAAATTGATCGGGACAGACATTAAGTCTTCTAAGTCATTACACAAGAAGATAGAATCGAGGAATCAAGATATATCTCTGTAACAGTAGAGAGAGAATGTAAAGTATGCATACAGATAACCCAAGTGCTATTCCACTTACATGGTACAGGCAAGTTCTTCAGTTCTTTTCAGTTACAGTACCACAGTATCGTCAGGGTTGGAAGGGACCTCTGGAGATCATCTAGTCCCACCCCCCTGCCACAGCCAGGACACCTACAGCAGTTGCACAGGACAGCATCCAGGTGGGTTTTCAATGTCTCCAGTGTGGGAGACTCCACCACCTCTCTGGGCAGCCTGTGCCAGTGCTCTGCCACCCTCAGAGTAAAGAAGTTCCTCCTCATGTTAAGATGGAACTTCCTGTGCTCAAGTTTGTGCCCGTTACCTCTAGTCCACAGGTAGTCTGTGCCTACCTCTAGTCTAGCAAGACTTTTTGACTACCATGAAGCTACCCTGAACTTGAAGGAAATTCAACCTACTTCGACACATTTTAAAATATAAATCAGTTTAATATATCAAGAAAGTTTAAAAGGCTATAATTGCCAGCAAAATAATGTAAATTTTTAAAAGTCATTATCAAGCAGGAAGTCTGACATAACTATACTCACACAAAATACAAGTACGCAAAACATAATATGCTATAACTGTTTGAAGTTAATAAAAAGCAAATGTGTAGAGGCTTTTAAACGTATTAAATATCCAGTTCAATGACTACAAAGTTAAATACATGAATGTAAAAGCAATGCTCTGGAAAACAGTTATAGTAAATATATGCTCATATGCAGTCCATAAATAACAGTAATTTACAAATACTTAGAATTATTTTTTCAATAATGTTTACATCAAGTACACTGACTTTGAAAGAAAATCTGAGTGTCCTAACAAAAAAAAGTCTGCACAAAATTAAGTTGTTTAAAAGAACTGCTGATACCAACATTTAAAATATCCTATTATATATACAGATACTAATTTCCCACAGTACTAAAAAAAAAATTAAAAAAATTCAAATCTATTACAGAACACTCTAAAGTAACTTTTCCATCTTAAAGTTAAGAAAGTTTGTTAAAACTTTGCATGGAAATGATAAAAGATACCAATTCCTTGTGGAATTCCTAGTTAAAAATATATCTTTGAGGCAATTTATAATACTTTGTAGAAAGTTAGTAGATGCATGACTCTACTTTTTTTTATGTCTAATAGGTTATGAGCCTTTAGTTATCAGATTTCATCAACTTTATAAAAATACATCCCTCCAATGTTACATAATGATAAAAATATTAGTCCGGTTTACATTAGCAATTGTTCTATGTTTATCATCAGGCAGTTTATTTTAGGTTGAAATTCTTTGCTGAAAACAATGAACCTGACCTTGCCAACTCCTCCAAAAGCATTTTCCTGTAGTCAACATACTTATTTGACAATTGATTTTCTTCTTGTCACACACACGCACGTAAGTTTCTTTGGGTCATATTGGTTCATTCTTTATGGTCCTGCTGCATTGATTACCTTAACTACACTAAAGAATCTATAAACTCCATAATCTAAGCAAACATGTCCACTGCTGTTCAAATTCCTACAGAACAAGCATTATCCTTAGAATAAGAATTTTATAAAATGAGTACAATACTAATTTTTTAACTTTCTGAATGTTTTGTTATGTAGCTTTGGATGGGATGATGAAATAGAACTGAATTATTATTAAAGTTTATGCTATTTCATTAATGCTTACTGTAAAAATCTCAGTTCAATAATATTTGGGTGAAGCATCTCAATGTTTACATTATCAATTTTGTATTGATCTGAAATAGAAGTGAAGCTAGCTTCACAAATGGCAATCACTTAAAATATCTTAATTAAAAGTAATTCAAGAATGTTTTATTTCATGAAATAATAATCTACTAGAAGGATTTATGAATAGAAAATATTTATAATTTTTATATATTGCAGCATTTCACAACTATGGAAATATCCTTGACCAACTGGCATCTTCATTTTCCATTTCAAGTTTTAATGTCTGCTTAAACTATACACACAGTGAGACTTCACACTGCAGTAAAACCTTAATCTCCACACAGCAAGTCTGCTTTCTGCGTTCTGGATCTTAAATAACTGATTTAATAAACAGAATTTTTCTTACTCTTATTTCTGTCAGTCCTGAAGTAATAACACAGCTGAGAAATCATTCCAGCCTGTTCATCCTGAAGAAACTTGCTCAATAAATATCAATAAATTAAGCCTTATTGAAAGTTGAAGAAATATTGCTCAGAGCAGAATTTGTTTAAAAATTACCCTTTATAATTAATTAATCCATAATTTGTGTAATAAGCCTTAATTTGGGCTAGGAAACTTTTTTATTTTATTTTTTATCTTTTTAATGATTGAGTCTTTAAAGTCATGCTTGGTTTTCAGGAATGACAGGTAGAAAGCAAATTAAAAAAAAAAAACAGAGCCTCCATGGAAATCTGATAAAGTCATTTCACAATGCCATCTGTCAGTATAGTGCTCCCATAGTAATTCAAATATTTTGAAGTGGGATGAACAAAGGCATTAGAAAGGAAGAAGAGCTCTTTCAGCTGAACTACAATGATTGTCAGTTAAACACATATGATTAGCATTTTACACTGCACCATAGCAGACAGACTGTTAGAAAAGTTAAGTTACTGTCTAAAAGCAGAATGTTCCTTCTAAGACATTTCCACATGTACCTTCCCCTAATTTCAACAAAAACTCTAAATAGTATATCAACTAGCAACAAGTTAACAGAGCAGACATAGACACATTCTATTTAACTCTTATTAAAAACATCTGTCCCCTAACGACCAGGTCTGTTTCATCTAAAAGTTCATCTTTGAACCATACAAAAGTTGAAAGCTCTAACTGGCATTGAAAGGGGGAAAAAAAAAAGGCAAGAAAAAGGTATTTCTAAGTAACACATAGGTTAATTTCAAATTTCAGAATGAATGACAATTTCTGAATTATAGGGTTTATTTTTACAATATTTTTAAAAAGAGTTAAGCTACAGTTACTTAATCTCACATTTAGAATGGATGGCCCCATTCTTTCACTGCAATCTACTGTAATATGATACACACAGGACAGTTTATTTTTAAATGCAACCTACAATTTAGTCCAATACATATACATATTCATTAAGTCTGATCAATCTAATCAAAGATGTCCTTGAAAGTATTCTCAAGGAAGACATTAAATCAGCATAAAATGACTATTATAAGCCACATAGCAGAAAGAAAAAGAGGTTACTGTATATTGAAACACTTCTTAACCACTATGAAAACTCAAAAGTTTGTACACTTCTAGAAATGTATTCTAAATACCATGGCCTTGCAAACTAAGTTCTAATGTATGAAAATACAGAATAGAAACTATGTGTATATACCTGATATTCAGATATAGATGTATTTCTGCACTAAGCCTGAAGTATTTTACTTAAAGGTAAAAAAAAAACTTTCATTCTTAACATGACTAATACACTAAACATTAAAACTAAAGTATTTGAACATGAGAATTTTCATCTATTATAAAGAAGATTACTGTAATCTGATTTTATGTGCTGCACAGCCATTTTCCCAATTTAGTTCCATGGCAGTTATTAATGCACAAAACTCAACAGAAGTCCACAAAGCATAGCTTTCAGAAGACTAGCATGCTGTTTGTATGTGATCAGTAATACCTTAGAAAAGAAAGACAAAATATCATGTATATTCTGTGCACTTACAAATTCTATTACATAACCACAATGTAATGATATTTACAGTACATACACAAAGTAATCCTTATTACTGACTCTTCTACACAATCAGAGCAACAGGACAAAAATTCTGCAAATGGAAAAAAAGTATCTCTTTGCATTGATAATTTAAACTCATCAGTAGAACTGAAGGATGAAGTTTATTCTCACTTAACATTGATTTTATAATTAGCTGCTCATATTCATATTAAGATTCTTTCCTCTTCCCTCTCAACTTCCCTCACAACTGAATCTCATGGCAGCAGATACTAATGGAAACATGTTGAACTACACTCTAACAGAAAAGAGATTGAAGAAGATGTTTAAAGCAATAGGAGAAAAGTATCGGTGTTTAGAGAAAAAGTGAATGCATGCACTTTATGAAACAAACTATTCAGATATTTCAATCTCATTTTGTTTTTATTTTTGCATGGTTTACTCTTTAAAATCAGAAAGGGAAAGTGGTATTAACTTGTAATTCATAAGGTACAGCATCTTTTCAGCTAAAATCCTTGGCATTTATAACGTCACAATCAAGACAGATTCTATGAATAGGTTTGGAAAAGAGTATAAAAGCTCAAATGTTTTTAAGAAAAGCTTTCTTCATGTAAGGGTTTACACAGTTCGGGGCAATTACAGTTATTAACAAAGGCTCTGAGTCTAACATGGTAAAATTCTTTCTAGGAAAAAGAGTTCAAGTATAGAAAAAACTGATGCGTCGGAACAACATTTTGCATTTGACAGGATATAGAATTAGAAGCAATGAAACCGAAGTGGTGTAATCAGAGAAAGATCTCAGTCAAATGACTTTGGAAGTAGCTTTTTGAAGAAACAAAAGTACCTAGATAAGGCTCTGATAACCTATAAAGAAGAACAAGCATTTGAAGGTTTTTACAAACAAACAGCGAAGTTTAGACACACGCAATCTAAAATTCCATAGATTGGCTATGCAATTTGACACAAAAATTACAGTCTTGTAAAGAAAGTGTAGGTTATCCACAGTAACCAAAAATAGGTAAGAAGGAAGTGTATGTGAAGAGAACTGTGATCAGCTTTAAAATTATTTATTCAAGTTCCAAGTACAGTATCTATAAGAAGATGAGCACAGTCAAGACAAGACGTCCTAGGAATCAGGGACAGGAAAACTAGATATGTGAGTCATCACAAGAAAAAAAAAACCACAATCCTTACCAAATCCGTGTGTAAGATCACTTATATCAAGTAAATGAAGAATTTTAAGAAGGAAATCTCTGGCACACAGACTGAAATGAGATGATGGCAGGCAATCTACCAAATAATATGAGATATTTGAAGACAAAGTTACAAATGGATAACAGTTTCTTGTGGTTGATCATGACTACAGAGCCATATTCAGTAACTGAAATGAGTGTGAACAAATTGTGTGCATAGGTGGTTCAGGAAGAAGAACAGAGAGAGGGAGCAAGAAACAGTAGAGTCACACAGTTTTAACAAGAGGAAATCACTAACTAATAGAACAAAACCCGTAATGGATGAGCTTCAAAGAAAAGGAAGTTAGGATTAACTCAATATTGGTATACACCATGTACCCAATTAGGTTTATGCAATTACTTTGTATAAAATGCATTAAAACGCAGAAAAAAAAATACGGGCCTATGTTTGCCAAACACAAAATAACATAAAACCCCACTTTATTTCTGGGGATTGCAGATAGGAGTTAAAAAAAAATGCACTGATATCCTCCATCTGACATTACATTTACGAATCTGCAGAAAGAGTTCAATAAAAGGTTATAAAGCTGGTCATAGTTCTTCATGCTCATCTTAATTAATGAGTCATCTACAAATGCCAACTAAAGAAAAAAATACCAGTATAAAACAGTTCCTGAACTAAAAGACAGTCTTCATGTTATATATACATTCTTCTAAATCTGATGAAAACCTGATCTTAATTTTTCATGCTTTGAGTAGTTTTACAGAATGAGTTTGCTATTATACCTGAAAATATGTGTTTTGTTAGTGTCACTGCTGACCTTAAGTGAGTACCTATAAAAATAGAAAAAAAAAATCTTTTGGGGTCTCCTTTGACATTATAGAAGAGGAAAAAGAAAAGTACTTTCCTTCAAGCTACAAAGTTTGATAAGCAGTCAAATTTGACAAAAGTAGTAAGCTCAGGCAGAAGAAAACAGAATCAAAGAAAAAAATCTTGCCATATAATTGAAGTAATTATTGAATTGCCTTTTTTCACTCCTTGTTTTTTGCAAGGGCATAATTTTTTGCCTCTACTCAATTGCTACTTATATTATTGTCAGAAACATTCACTGGAGTGGAAGCAGACTTATTTTTATTTGTTGAATCTCATGTTAGCCAGCGAAATGCAATGTTAAAAAATAACAAACCTTATTAAAAATGAAAAACAATTTTATTACTGAACCCATAAGCCCACATACAATGCAGTATGACAAAATATATAGTCCTAAATTGTCTTGCTATCAGATGTGCACTGCTAACACTGATGAAAGCCTATTTAATCTGCTAGATTTATTTTAACATGGTTACTGATATGAACAAAAGTGGCATAAAAATGAAGAAATTAGACTGTAAACTGAAAAAAAAACCAGAATAGGATGATGTAATATTAGAAGAATTTCTCACAAGAATCCTGTGCTGAATTAGAGCAACTTTCCAGCGATATGCCATTTCCTTCCTGTGCCACTCCATACTCCCTGAAAATATATAAAACGGAATGGGTTTTACAGTAGATGGAGTCATGTTAATGTTCAGTTACTCTCTAGGCTTTATGATTCCTTAAGAGCATACCACAAAAAAAAATCTTATTCTACAAACAAATTTACTTTTTGCTATGATTCTTCTCTGCAGAAACCATAATTGTAATTGTGATAGTACTGCAGACAAACCTGATGCTACCAAGATACGGCCAATGAATGTACTGGAACAACTGTCTGCAGCTCACCCTGTGCTGAAATACTTTTCAGCAACATCACACTGTTAAGAATCCCTCTAAAACGGAAAAGAAAAAACAAAAATCTCTTTTTTTAAGAATAAGCAAGACTCAAAATTGAGCTACATTTTCTGAGGCAGAAAAATCAATGAGGAGAGTTAACTTGATTTTGGAGCAAACTTATAAGTACATGGAATAAAATTTTGGCCTAATTTACATTAATTGGATATCATTGACTTCAGAAATCTGTTGTCCAAGTCAGACCCTAAGAAAACACTAGAATTGAATTCCACACAGTGTCATCTGCTTACTAGAAGCCAGTATTTCAGGAAGCAACCTGCAAGCAACTCCAAAGTATCTTCCCCTTATTCATATCTACAAAGCAAGAAACTGTAAATGTAACCACAGAACATCTAGGAATGTTTGGCAGAAAATGGTCTTTGAAAATAGATCTAAGGTCCAAATTCAACATTTTAGTATTTTTGTGTACCAATTTGGACTACAGAGACTTTAAGTATCAGTACCTTTACAGGATGGGAATTACAGCTGCCTGCCGCACTCTCCTTCCCAGCAGTTATCAGCCAAAGCTCACATTTCCAGTCTGTGATATCTGGTAAAAAATTGAATGGAAGGCCATGTCACTGCTCTGCAGATTTCTGAAACTGAAGTATCTGCTTTTTTTTGCCTATGTAATGACTACAAGACCTCATATGCTGTCTCTTCTCTAACAAGCATATCAGATTTGAACTAGTTCTCTCAAGTCTAAATGAACTAAGGGTTTTAGGAATGTACGGACTAATACGCTTTGCAGCTCATATTGAAAACTAGTGAATACCAGAAAAAACTCTAAAGCTATATTCAGTTGTCTGGAAAAAACATGCCACCTTTGTTTAACCAGTATACCTACAATAATCTTGCCAAGGAGAAATGGAGACTTTTTAACTTCCAATGCACTCTTGACCTAGATGAACACACCAAAGGCCTTTGATTTGTTCATCTTACTAATTGTTCATCCACTATGAAAGGGATCTAGAGGATTAATGTATTAGCGGAAATGAAGAGAAATTAAAACAGAAGTTTAAACAGAGCTGCCATAGGAGGACTTAAAGGTAAAATTAGATTCCACAATGGAAGATGATCCTTTAAGCAGAAACCGTACAAAACATCCCTGACAAAACTGGGAAATAGAAATCACAACAATTTTTAGATTTGTATCTGCTATCTTGAATCTCGTGTAACAATTAAACACTACACATCTTAAAGAATATTTATACTCACAGGGCTTTTTTGGAACTTTTGATTTGGTAGTAGGAGTTCTGATTTTAGTTTATTTTTGTAATACATAGGTACAAAAAACATAAAATGCTTGTTAAAAATAATTCTACTAAAGTTTTGCAGGAAAGTAAATTACTGAGATTTTCTTGTCTCAAAGTTAAGTTCTTCGGTTAATAAAGAGAAGCACTGTATACTAATGGTTACTACATGAACAATCAAATCTTTAAGGGGAACGATTTAAGAGCTATAGAACATTAACACCAAGAATTTTCTTCTCTGTACTAGTTATGCTCCAACTAGACTTAAGAATAAAAGCACAGGCTGCATTTTGGTCTAACAAATCCAGATAGTCTCCATGAAAACAATACACGAGTTAAAAAGCAGAAAAAAGATCTTTTGAAAAAGTGAGTCACAAACTTTTGTACATATATATATATGAATAAATTTTCTGATTCTGTAAATCTTCCTTCCAAATAGGCAATCAGTAGCTTTATCAGATGCTCCTTCAAATTTCAAAACTTTGCAAGAGAAGGCAACTGTCCAAGCATTAAATCCATACAAAAATGCTGTTACTGCTGTAACTGCAATAGAAATTGAGCTAGTCATGAAACAAGGAAAATATTCAGAAAACTCGAAATTCATATATAAAGAAAATAGATAAAATGATGTGACTTTACTTATTTTTTAGCAAAGCATGTACGTAAAGTGAAACCATGTAGGTTGCTGCATTTAAAAGAAGAGATTAAGTCCTCTGGGCTGGGGATTTCTTCAGTTCCAACAACTGCTTTTGGACAGTTCTGTTTTTTGACAGTAGAGACAAAAGCCTTCTCAAAAGTTGCAAATAATATGCACATTTTCTTTTTAGGTATGATGGTATATACACAATGATTTAGGTTAGATGTGTGTGTATATACTATATATGTATTTATTCATTCTACAGGTTCAGTAAATCAGCTGAAAAAGTTTTCTTTTCCTTATTTTTTGTGGGAAGTAAAATCTTTTCTCTTGGTAGAAAAAGTAGTAACAGCTCAGTATTACTACCAGTACCTTCTCTATATTCAGTAAAAAATTAAAAAATAAGAATTACTTTGATCATAAGATCCATAGTTTGCTTCACATTAGTTGTTCTGTAAACACATTGGATATATATAATACTCAAGCTTAATGAAGAAATGCTCATATCTAGAATTTCTCTCCAGAAAATTTTAAAAATATTTAAAATATTTTTAATGCACATTTATATGTCATTTAAAATGACTTGATGGAATTGATGAAGATGGATGTCTAGTTACCTTACCTACTTTGACACTTCAGGACTGTCTTTCATAATCCTGCAAATATCAGTTTAAACTTCACATATATCATAAAGTGCAACTCCCTCATCTAAGTGTTTATGTATAAGTGTGGTTATAGATTTTAATAAAACATTGACTATGCACTGCCTAATATTTTACTAAATGTATGAAACTGATGCACTACTTCAAAAATGGTTACTCATTATAATAACAAAAAATTTATTTTTACAAAATTATCAAAATGTTATATTTAAACTTGTTTCAGATCCTATTAAATAGATTTTTTTGGGGGGAGAAATTGGATGACAAAAGATTCAGGAAAGATAACAGTAAATGTCTGGGGTTGCAACAATTTTCTCACATTTTTTCTTCAATATTAAAATGGATACAAATTTGAGGTGAAAGTACTGAGGAAGGCAATCTTTCAGTGAAGGAAATATCCATTTAAACAAATACAAACACCACCATACTACAGCTACTCCATTTATTAGAGAGGAATTAAAACATTTGGGTACTCATGTATTTATTCCTAACACTGTTAATATGGCCTAACAGATAGCAGGAAAAATATTTCTGTAGAGAAGTTCCATCTGTTTCTCCAATGAACAAGCTAGAATGCCATAAAAAGGAACCAATTTATATATTCTATTGCAGTACTACAACTATTTGCAACTTTCTCCATGAAGTTACTCTCTTCTGCACATAGCAACAAACAGAATTTCCTTCTAAGGGTTGTAAGGTTATATATCCATTCCACCATTTAAAAGAGACTTAAGTTGTTGGCTTGTTGTTTTGTTTTAATTGGATACCAATTTCCATAAAAGTTTTAAAAGAATCTATTTTTTTATCTTAAAAAGAATACATAGGAAAAAATAGATACATACACACATATAATCTGAATTATTATATTCACTGACAATTTCAGTACACTCTTATATTTCCCATTGCTATACAAATGAGTGGATATGCTTTATTGGTTACGTATCCTGCACTTTATCATGTACTTTCACAGTATGAAATAATATTTTTTAATATATCACAGTACATGTGAAATTTAAAAATATTTAAAAGAAGGGATTTGATTTAATTTTCCCTTAATAAGCATGGTTTTGCAGAAGTGAACATAGTTATTTTTGTAATTGGCGTCAGGTATTTGATAACAGATGACTGCTTCTCTCTTTGGCAGTATTTATTTAAAATGAAGAGACAAATTTGAAGAGTAGCAAAGATATACAGCCTACAGTCCTTTTTATTTTTTTACACCTAAAATTTTCATTTTAAGAAAGACTTTGGGGCTGTTTCTAATGCAGTATATGGTATTTAGGTGCAATGGGGGGCAAGGGGCTTTTAACATTGAAAAAGATTTTGAACAAAACAAGCAACAGAAACCCTTGCTAAACATGAGGGTACCTTCATAGTAGCACTCGAAGCTCTACCTCTACAAAGGGTCAATACCTACACTGAGAATTTCAATTTAATGATTTATTTTTTTTATTTTTAAAACTCACACTAAGAATCTGGTACACCTGGAAAAAAGTAAGATAAGACAAGGGACATGAACATACATCGGTCATTCTTTAGGAACGTACATTGGTCATGAAGAACAGAAGGAATAATCAGATCAAGAGCTCGAAAGGAAGAAGGTAGCAGGATATTGTGTGTAACTGCTATTTTTTTAGAACTATGCTCAATGAGCATACTCAAACTCACAACCTTAGGTTAATGAACCCATCAAAACAGAACTGGCAGCCTATATATTGGAAGTCCAGTTTGAGCTGAGTTCCTTAACATCAGTGTGGCATTAATGACTTCACATCCAAAGCATTCCCCCCTAAGAGTTAGACTGCTGAATTGCAATTTAGTAAAGAATAGAATGCAAATATTCACAGTCATGCATTAGTGGCAATTCAAGTGCATTCACTTCATTTTTTTTAAAAGTACAGTTCGGGATAAACGACACAAGTGTATTTCAAACATTTTTTTAATCATGCTGATTTTCTTGCCACGTTTGCTTTCTACTTCAGTAATAAAGAAGAGTTGTGCAGTATTTCCTGTTTCTCAACTACTAAAATCGAAACAGAAGAAAATAATTTATAGAAGACAAGGTCCACATACATTAAAAATTATTTAGCCTGGCTGCTCTTACACATGTGAATAGAAAGCAGAAAAAGGGAGAAAAATTATTGTGGCGTTATTTGCAGCACTTAAGTTCTTCATAACTAAAATGTAACTGAACAGAAACTGTTTCACTTTGTGAATAAGGTCAGCCAAAATTTTGTAGATGCAAGTGGGAAAACATTTGAAAGCATTTAGTTTGCAACGGAACTCCTACTTTTATATAAATATGAACATACATATGCGTGCAATTTCATATGCTTTTGGAAAGGCATTTCAGTAAACCTTTTAAACTCAATTGTCTAACACAATTAAGTTTGTTTAATTACAAAATTAAATTGTCTAAATTGTACAATTAACTAAAACTAAATTAGACAATTTAGTTCTCATATTTAAAGCAGAAATTTGTACTGTAGAAGCGAGTCTTGAAACACCTGTACAGTGTTTTGAAAGCAAAATGTAAAGTTATGTAAAAAATAACCACCCTATTATTTCAGAACCCAAGACACACAACCAGCATGTTCATTTGCAATCTGCCTTAGAAAACAAACCGTATGACTTGACAATAATTTATTTTAAAGGCAGGGTTTTTTTTACCATTCTAATATGAAGACATCCTCCTTAAGACATTGCATGCTGAGGAACTAGATTTATAGCAGTGTTGCAAAAATATGCTTTTAAAGATACATTAATAACAAATTTCCCCACAGCATTACATTGTAGTCTTCCGTATTCAGCTAGAAATACTAGTGATTATATATTTTTATGGCTTTTATCACTACATCGTATATTGAAGATCTGGAAGAAATCAAACACTAACACTCTTATTCTCTTCCACAATAATACATTCTAAATACCGGCAAATGAGACATTCAGTTGAAGACTAAAACTAAAACAAAAGTTGCTTTTTTGTTCTACTACAACACATCAATCATACAACAGTTGCTTTTCACAGTAAGGGCAGCTTGTATTTCAGTTTAAAAGCTACTCCAATAGCAAAATCATGAACTAACGTGCATCCATAAGGTACATATCATATGCTTATACGAGCCTGGACTTTGCACTATTTACCACCTCTATTCATTGTTAGACCACAAAGCTTTCATCTCCTGCTTTGGGACAGAACAAGATCGTACTCCGTAACATATTTCACAGAGAGAAAGTGCATGCAAGCATGCACAACGCAGAATAAAGTCAAAGAACAAACTGAAATGTAACTGAGGCAGATGCAACTATAAAGCAGAGATGCTGCCCAGCCCCAAATCCAAGTTGAGATACAGACTGTCAGGGTGACAACAGTGCGAGCTTTAAAGCCTCATAAGGAAATTCTTATCTAAGTCAGGACTTAGTGACATGGTCCTCCTCTGCTGCTCCAACAAGTTTTTTTTTTTAAACTTTTTTTTTTTTTTAAAAAAGGGAGACTAAATACCCCTCAGTAAAATAGCAACTGCTTGGCAAAGTATATCCAAAGTGCGTACTGCATGACTACGAAATTCACCAAGATTCAAGTGAAAAAAGATCTGTAAAAAGGTCAAATCAGAACTAGAACTCCACTAAACTTAGCATATCACTACACAGACTACAGGGTTTAGGAAATGAACAAACTAAAAAGCACCAACACATTATGGCCATATAAAAATGCTGCTGTTTTTAACACAAGGATCCAGAAGCAGTTGGTTGGTTGTTTTTTTTCTAGTGACAGCTAGTGGCTACTCATATACTACTTAACAGATCAGAAACTGTCTACAACTCACATGACAATAAGCCTAGGATGCCATGCTGTTTGGGGGTTGCTGGGAAGCTGCTTTCATTTACCTAGATTTTGATTGGAGGGTGCTGTTAAGGTGAGGAGATTAGGGGATGACTATCAGACTTTATTGCTTAAAGTTTCAAAGATATATCCCACTCTGATACCTGAAAATCATACAGTTTCAATTGCTGGTGACTGACGTTCAGCTTTCCTTAAGGACAGAGAAGTTTAATGCATTTTGAAAAATTGTTTTTAACAAAAGTTGAATGTATGGACTTTATCAAAAGTAGATTAGTGTTTAGACAACTTCAACTATCTCAAGCTTAACACTAGTACAAATGAAAAATTTCAACACAGGAGATAATGATAATATGCCTGGAAGATGGTAGAAGCATGATGAGCTAAAATGTATTTTATTACATTTCAGAAGTGTCATTAGTAAGAAAGCATGCTACCATCAGAAAGCATGCAAAATACATTTATACTCATGCTTGTACATTTCTAAACAGGTAAGCAGCCATCATTTTAGTTAATCTAAAAAGATTTTATAAAAAAATATTTTGATTTGTAATTGCTATATTCTTGTTTTGATATATTGATAATTCATACTGATTTTTTATATCCGGAAAGGTAATAGACAAAATTATTATAAAAACACACTGTTTTTCATCAAGTAGTAAGATAGCGTATTTCTCAATGTACCTTACCCCAATCCAAAGTGACCACTGGATTTTTTTTCAACATATTAAAATCAGCAAAGTTTGTATGAAAAAAAATATTCCAAAACACTTTAAAATGATCCCATTGCACAAGGAGAAGTCAAATATGGTAATTTACTGCAATCAACACGATATTAGAACTAAAAGCATATAAACGCTGCTAATCTAAAATAAAAAGCATACTGCTGTTTTACCAAAATTTAAACTGTGGTGGTTTCAGCTTGTAATAGTTGTATCTTACTTAATATAGGATACCTTTGGCTTTGTGTATTTTTATTTATCACTTTATTGCACATACATTGCAATAAAACAGAAGGCTTGGAAAGTCCTTGCTCTTCTGTTATTTTCTATCAGCCACAAGAACTAAGAAACTGTCAACCTCTGCCTGCTAAAAACAAGTTCGATATTCTATTACATAGTGAATTTGAACTATCATTAGTCTACCATTAGTAGGTAAGAGCTGATCTTGTCACAGTTCAAGCTGAAATAGCTCATACTGCTAATGCTTTGAAGACTTCATTATTATATAGTATTAAATATTATCTAAAATACTTTCTCTAAACTGAAAAGTAGTAGTATCTTCTTAATTGGTTTATCTGGCATTTAGGTAACTTTCCAATTACCACAATTTGTTACCCATGTACAACACCCAACTGCTTGTTATTAATTTGGACAGCCAAGGGAAAGCTTAAGTACCAAACAACCATTTGGTTATTTGAGACTGAATGCTCACACAGCCTAGAAGATGCCACTCCTAACTAGATTCAAGGACATTGTCAAAATAGAATGGGAAAAATTAGAATACCTTTAACCACTAACAATACTTAATTGTCAAGAAAAGCATGGAGTTCTTTATGCCTCAAGGCTACAAAGTGTGAGTAATTGCAAAGAATGAATCATAGATGGGCTGCTAAGTGCATCAGCCAATGATTATATGCAAGATAATTATGATCTTGTTACAGAGGCTATTAAAGGAAAGTAGAGTTGATAATTAAATACTGTATTACAACCCTCTGAAGGACAACCTTGTCAATATTAGTTAACTCAGGAAATAAAAACATAGCATTTTGAATGAGTCTTTTCATTTGTAAGCAGCAATAACTTATTTTAACTTTGAAAGCAAAAATCTAAAAAAAGTCAGAAAAATATACCTGTAAAATTTGTTCAACATTGAACTAATTTATGAGATGACAATAATATTAAATCTTAACTGTAGAGTACTTTGAAGACACAGATATTGTATTAATTGACATACTTCCGATGCATAAAAGTCATAAAGGTGCTTCAAGACACCTTTATTCACGTGCTATAGACATCGAAAACGTTATTTTTTTAACATAAATTCTGTTTTACGCAGCTTAAAATCATGCTTGAAACATTTCCTCGATGAGGTATGCAATATGTAACATATAAACATTTAGAAATATAAACATATGCAAATGAGCTTTCATCAAGCCTACTGATAGTTCAACAGGAAAACAATATTCATATGAAATGGAAGTTGGAAACAATTCTTATTCAGATTGTTCTAAAGACACTCAGAAGTTAGTTGTGCTGTGAAAACTTGGCTAAACATTGTATTACCTGGCCATCCAGTGTTCCCACTCAACTAATGTTTGTTTCACACTGTGAAATATAAACACTAGTTCTTCCAAAACAACTAAATAGAATCATTTCATTATCTTAAGATAATGAAGCTTAACTGGAGAAAATGCACTCTGTTACAAAAAAAAAAAAGAGTCACCAGTTTTAACAAATTAAAAGTAAACTTGTGGTGCAAGTGATGCATCCATGGACACCCTAATTAGGAGGACAAGAACATTACACTCAGGAATAGTTAAGAGCAAATATAAAATTCTCAAGACTCCTGCTTTCACCTCTAAGGTCACGCCATGCACTAATCCATAGCATTTCACACACTGAAAACCATCAGACTTGTTACTGCAATTTACTGAATCCAGGTAACAAAAAGATTATTCATTGTGAAATTGCAGAAATCCATTTTTTCACGAATGCAAATAAGTGTAAGCATGTTACCCTGATAACACTCTCTACACCAACTTTACACCATGTAAGAGTCAAATTCAAGGTCACTGGCCAAGCATTCAATCCCTTTGAAACGGTTTTAAGCTACTTATCTCTTTACTAATATTTTTTCCCCACAAGTGTCAAGCAGCTGACCAAGTGTGGCAGACAAAATGGAGACTCATTTAAAAAAAAAAAAAACAAAACCCACACATGTAATTCACTCTTGCGAATCACACATCACAGACTCAAAAATAAAATAAGCTTAACATATGACAACCATTTTTGTATAGTCATATCTGGATGGAAAGAAGTGCAGGAAATCTTAGTTTGGGTTGTTTTTTTTTTTCTTCTTCCTGGAATTAAGCAAAATGTACACAATAACTCAACAGGGAAGAGCTGTAAGGTTTGGCACCACTTAAGATAGCACCAAACAAAAAGCAAACTGTAAAAGTCACAAAATCTTAGTGTTTAAAAACCTAAGCAAGTTCATTTTATAATGATGAGCCTATATTACTTCTCTAATCACTTCTGAAGCAGAAGTTATTTAGGCTAGTTAATGAATAGCCTCAAGTGGTAATTCCAGTCTTTGTTTTATATAGGATTAGATGAATGCAGCAAGATCCAAGATAACAGTGACAACTACTGGATACAGAGAAAGTATTCTAGTTAGTACATGAGAATTCAGAGGGAATGGATCAAGTGCAAGCATGATGGTTTATCTTAGATAAACCTAGATAAAATTCTAAAATTAAGTCTCAGAAATCCTATCTATTCCTGTTTCATTTATCTGACTACCCCTTCCATGTTATATTGCTGTCATTAGAACAAGGTTGTTCCCACCCACATCTTAATTTCTGTGAATATCAGAGCGGACATTGAGGTAATTTAGCTCAAACATGTGAAGATTCAAGCATCTAAACCAAATATTTTTCCTAAAAGGCCAAATATGAAAAGGTAAAATAGAATAACCTACCTAGATAAAAATGCTAACATTCAAGTTATCAGGTAACTTTCCACAAAATGAGAAATAATGTGTTTGTTAATTAGGCCTTTAGTATTAGAATACATCTTAACGTGGCTTTACTGCACTAGTTAATAACAGAGCTTCCAAACAGAGATCCATTAGCATACTTGCTATCAAGTCTAAACAAATTCTCAATAATTATCACTGGCCAATGCAAAGTGAAGTATAACTTCAACATACCAAAGACTTAATTGATCAAAGCCAGATGAGTCAGCTAGAGAAGGTAGGACACTTGCAGACCTCTGTCATCACTCCAGAATACCAAATTAGTATAAATCTATTCAGTATACCCCATGAAACATATGGAAAATTGCTCACAGTAAAATTTAATTTAAATCTCAAGTATAACTAATGAAAATTGGATCCATTACTCAAATATTATACCGAATATTTTGGTGCTGTAAGTTTTTCGCAATTACACTTACAGAAATGCAAAAATTATGCTGCACTGGGCTCAGAAGTTAAACTTTTGAATTTCCTGAATTTATTTATCTGCAGAATCTTTCATCATTGATGCACTGATCTCACGTTGCTTACCAAATGACCATGATTTTTAACAAACCATCATAAAAAGAGAGATATATGTAACTGTCAAACCATCAATAGTTACAGGCAAAAGGCTTCTTCACATTGTACTGTAGAACTAGTAGAAAACACATACTATAGTGATCCCACAGTGATGATTTTAAAGTGAAAGTGGAGACTCCTAGCAAAAACTAAGTAATATACCAAGGTACTTGCTCATCTCCCAAAACTTACTGGCAACTTATTGCCTTCTGGCAAGTTTTCAGGCAGCCTTAATATTAACAGAGTTTATTTAAACTTTCTACATGTGAGTTTCTGAAATGGCAATGACCAATCATTGCCATTTTTTTTTGCCTTTTTGTAAACTTGAATTCAATTTCAAAACTTCAGTCTCATGTTTGCTGCTAGAATGTGGCAAGTTCTTAAGCAACATTAAAGAATCTACACAGAAAATACAGATTGGTTCAGAAGAACAGACAGACAAGTGGCAGCGTGTGGGAAGGGAACACAAAAGAAGGCTACTCTACAAAATCACGAGTACTGTATCTTCTTCCTTCAGAGATATTCAGAAATTATATTGCACAGGTCCTCTATAGCTGTTCTCCCTTTTCTATGGCAGTTCTACTGTAACTGTGTGACCTTGGTTATAGGTAGGAAGACTCCATCACTCCCTTTATGCTGTGATTTTCTATATTTTCCATCAGTCATCTAGCAGTTATTGCATGTAATCAACAATAGGTTAAGAATACAATATTAATATTGCCAGAAAGGCTTTTGTATTTAATTCTCTGCCTGCAAAGGAAACAAATGGTTTTCCTATTTTAAGCAGTGTAACAGCTTCTGAAAGTCTCCAATGGGACTCTCTTAATAGCAAGCTTCTTCAAATGGCTGTGCACCTGTAGTCCATTCACTTTATAAATAAGCATATAGCATCTACCCCAGAGGATTAAAACTTCTAACTTAATTTTTGAAGTGATCTGAGACTATGCCTACAGTAAGCGGGCTTTGCCATCATTTAATTACTAGACTGGACTGGATACAGCTTATTCTGCAGAACGAATACTATTCCGACCATAGTTTTGATACATGCTCTTAGCTAAAATGTTAATTTTTATTGTATGATTTGGCCCTTGTCATCTTGCTTTTGTAAGCTAATTTTCAGAATGGAAGCTCTGATGCAAGAACTGTATCCTCACAGCCAAGTGAAATTATCTACTATCCTGAATGCATCAGCCAATAAAATATTTATTTTTTTTAAATTACCAAAGACTACTTTTAGAAGTGACTCTATAGATTATTACAATTCAGCTAATGGGGATCAAAATTACACATGAAGAAAATACACAAACTTGTGCTTTTGACAATAAGTACATATTAAATATGCATATTTCAAATAAAAACATAAAGTAAATGTATAAGAAAACACAATCTGAGAATGTAAAGATTCATGATCTCTTTCTATATGCGTGCATCATTTAAAAACAGGAAAATAAAGAAGTAAAACTAAGATTTTTAGTTTTACATTGGACTATCATTGTAGTACATGAATGCATGTTATTATTTTTGAAAACAACTATTAAAAAATGAATGTAAGTTCATAAAATAAGTCATTACAACAGTCAACATTTCTGTATCAAATGAAAGATATGGACATATCTGCTTAATATAATAAATCTAACTCTAAATCAAAACTGCATCCATCCTATACATGCATCCATGTGTGTATGAAAGAACGCAAGACAGAGCACATGCATCTGCATCTAAAAGACTGTATGCAGGGCTGCTTACTGGAGAAAATTCAGCAACTTGCATAAGCGTAAAGGGAAAGGTATGTTATCAATAATTATTGAAAGTGCAGAATTCTAAACACAGCATGCTACCACTTAAGACTACACACAAGTATACTTTAATGTCCTCTGTGAAATCAAACCAAAAAAATAGCAAATGCATGATCTTTTCTCACAGACTTTGTATAAGCATTTTTTCCATGCTGCTTATACAGAAAACATTTAATTAATATGGGACCTAAATAGATGAGTCTAACCACATGGTCCAAAATCAAACTTAAAAACAAAGACCAACAAATAGGTCCAAGGTATCATTCAAGGGAGTTTTCATATCAAATGGATTTCTTCTGACTTGCAACTTATTTCTTGAAGTCATCAATACAATATCATGAAGATCATCTATACTATATCACTTTCATTAATTCAGGCTCTCAAATTAATATCCCACTGTCTGCTTTCATTAGGTCAAGATTTTGAACACAGGTGCGGGGGGAGAGAGACTATTGTTCTTACTCCTATTTATTCCCACAAGCAGGTGATAGTATCTCAAAACCCAAACATAAACCAGTTTATGCAGGTTTGGTTTGGTTTGTTTTTTAATAAATCTTATCTTAATTGCCACAAGATGACCAGCATTGCCTGGTAAAATCCCAAACCACCAACATTAAAGCAGTCATGGCTTTATTGATGCTGCAGTCCATACTCAGTGCAAGAGAATAATAATGAAGTGCCATAAGTGTAAGAATCTAGCTCCTACTGAAAGCACATGAAAGGTTCTAATTAGTCAAACAAGAATGGGTTATAAATGCAGTTGCGCAAAATCAAAGTTAATCTTAATGAAAACAAAAATGTCAGATAAAAAGTGTGAAAAATTTAATTGCATGCACCTTACAAAACAAGGTGAGCTAAATCACAGTTACAAATTTTAAGATATTTAAAATGGCACTTATCCGTGGTATTTAAATAAAATTAACACCAAATACATAAAATATAAAATAACTTCAATATTTATTTACAATTTCAGGCCATTATTTATACAGAAAAATACATTAATTTCCTTAAGCGAACAATTCTTTTGAAAGGGGGATGTGTTAGATAACTGATTTTTTCAATCTTGAGTTATGCTCCCCTGCTAGTATTCAAATATTAAAAATATTTGTGAACCTGATGCAAGTACAATACCAAACAAAAATTCTCAGTGACTGAAATTCTAATCATTTTAGCTCCTTCGTAAAAGTGTCTCACAAATTATCACAAATGATTCTCTGATCTTGGGATTTGATGAATGGTTTACAGAAATGAGCTAAAAATAAGTCAGTGTTAAAAGGTAGGGTTGCCAGTTCTTTCATGGTCCCAGAAAACGTAGAGGAAGTTGGCAGGATCAGCTCAGCTCCACTGTGCTCCTGAAAAATATAAAATACCAGTGTCCACTGGATCATTGGGTCCTTAGCACTCTAGTACTATTTATGAAAAAGATTTTGGTGATGACCGTAATGGTGCTTTAAAATATGGAATAAGACAGATTTGTCAGTAGGTGTGATCTTTCCTTTTATGGTTTCATAACCTAAATACACATTACTTATAAATGAAGGGTAAGTGCTTTGCATAATGCTAAACATATTAGGACCTCACCTTTGGGCATAAATAGAGAAAAAATGTTAGGAAAAACTGAGTTGAATTAAAAAAAACAACTAAGTGAAGACTGTATACACCTGTTTCATTCCATTTTTATCTAATGAAATTACATTTTAAGTGTTAATCTCACATATATACCAGCAATATCTAATTGAAACTAAGGTTGAGAGCCTCCAAAAGGCTCATGAAAACTCTCCCCTCACAATGCAATCAAGTAATGTAATTCCTTTGATGGCAGCAAATACAAGCTTAATAAAAATACAAAGCACTGACATCTCACTATTAGTATCTAGGTATGTTAACTAAACCAGGACTTCAAAACATCCACGGAAAACTGTCAGGGGAATCTGCATCTGGAGATGGCACCACTAGAAGTCCTGCTGGACAAGCCCTCTTACAACTGGAATCATAGCTGAAACTGTATCAGTGTTATACAAGTCAAAGATTTTGCCAAAAAACTCTGGCTTGGAAAAAGGGCTCTAAAATAAAAATAATACAAATGAAAAATTCTAAAGAGCAGAGTCAGAATACTTATCATTCTGTACCTCCTCAGCTACTGTCATCAAAGCAACAAAAGTGCTTCTGTACACAGAAGCACACAGATTCAATAAATTTGTTACTTAACAGCAGTTTCCTAAGGAAGTCCCATCAGTATTCCATTTACTCAGAACTGGCCAAATTCTGTTGTGACCTAAAAAGAATTTACCTAAGTTTGAACCGGTCTTTAAAGATGTACTTAAAAATCTGTAAAAATAGGTACATATTTTGCTATACAAAATATCAGTTGCTACATAACAGTGCCTATTAAGAAGCAAAAACATTACAGGAGAAAACTTAAACAAAATTTGCATACATACCTCACTTCACAATAAAGCACATATATAATGTTATATCCTGTTAAGATACTCAACTGCAATACAAATTTAAAACCTGGACTACAGTGTTGTCCCTGATCAATAGTGCAAAGCAGGCAGATATACCAAGCAAAATGAAAAAAAAAAAACCTTTTAAATATTGATATTGAACTTAGTATTTAAACTACCTCAATTTCTCTGCCAGCACTAAAATAGTCATGTAAAATTATCTTAAGATTCAAATTTGGTTTTAAATTAAGTTTTACTATCGCAAGAAAGTGTACCACACTTCAATTCTGCCTACTGAACAAGAAAAATGTACTAATCTAACCTCTCTCATCACAGTGCATCACAAAACACAGATACTACAATGCCATGAATTTCTCAATATGCAAAGTGAGTTCCAGAGCTTGCATATTCTTTTTGCTTTTCCTTTTTCGGCATCCGTCATGGGAATGCCAACAGGTAGATAAAAGAGGCCGCAAACCTAATTCACACGACATGGCAACTCCTTGCTTACCAACTGCAAGCAGATGCTTTAGCAGAATAAAAAGCTGTGTATAAAAGCTTCTTAAATTTGGAAAAGTCTTTCGAATTTGAAAGGAAAAAGAGCACAACTTCCAATGTCTAGACCCTCAACAGAAAAGAAAAAGGACTAACCATAAAACCAAGAGATTTAAGAATAAGATCATCTTCCAATTTCATTCTATTGGTTACATAAAGCAATTCAATTTGATTTTTTCAACTTCCACAAGCACCAAATTGGGTGAAATCTTCACCCCCACTACAGTAACAGCTAACACATCAAAAGAGCTAGGGTTCTACCCTGTAAAATAGTCATAGCACAGTTTAATAGCTTGAGTGGTATTAAAGTAAGTACAAATAACTCTAAAAATGCTCTTCTGAAATTATAACTTCTTGGGGAAAAAAAACAACAAACAAACAAGCACAACCAACATTTCAGCTGAGCACTGAGTGAGTTTTTAAAGCAAAGATAGTGAACCTCACAACATGGGGCTAATTGTTGATTGCCAGAACTTACTCAGCGCACAGCCTTTACTTTGAGGCACTGATAGAAAACCGGCTACAACCTCATGAGTTATCCTCCCAAACTATTTCCAGCTACTGCCCAAGAGCTCCAGCTCCTTTCTCATTTTGTGACTTGAGTATCATGGTCCTGGGTGATTGGCTGTAGGTGGCTCTGCCTGAGCAGGGGGGTTGGACAAGACCTCCAGAGGTCCCTTCCAACCTCAATTACTCCATGATACTATAAACAGGACTGTATGTCAAACTTCATAACAGGTATTTAAATACAACAAAATAATACAAGTAGGGCTAATACCAACTCTTACTACCTAAGTTGCCAAACTCAGTATCTCCATCTGACTGAATTCAATTTTGTTAGCACAAGTAAGTATTTCCATCTACAAGTAAGGTTAAAAGCTAGCAAGACTCTCATGCAAAAGACACGTAAATGTAAGACCCTACATGGAGAAGGCAACTGAAATAGATTTGAGCTTACCCATAGAAATTTAACACCTTTATTTCTCAACTTTGCATCTCCATCTTAATTTAGCCTGGGGGAGAGGTCTAAAAAATAGTATAGAATATCCACTTAAGAGTATGTAGAATTTACACTGACTAAAATAGGAAGAGCGTAAGCAATAAATTGGTGAAGTAAACATGAAAAATTTTACATAAACAAAAGAAATATAAACTAAGATGCAGTATTTTACCTAACTAAAACATGGTGTCTTTAATTTACCGTGCATTATACTGCAAGAACAAATTCTAAATATTGGTTCAGTCAAAATACTGTCTTCTCTTTATCTGTGCTAATTCAGGATTTTTTAAAAACTAAAACTGCAGTGAGATGGACCTCTTACACATACATCTTTACCTGGTATAAGAGAAGGAAAAAGGTATCTCAAAATGGCCAAGGAATAAAGGAAGCTTATTTTAGAAAGAAAGGTTGTGCAATTCATTTTGATAGTGATCCAGAACTAACAATTAAATTCTCCAATGACTTTGCCAAAGAAATAGAAGTAGTTCTCATGATGCAGCACAGCTTTATCCTAGAGTGGCCAAAACAATTTTTTAATTCTAGAGATTACAGAAAGTGTTATATCTTCATATTCCGTCCTCTGCTATTCAAACCTATGTTTTTATACAGAAATTTTAATTTACTTGGAAATCACACATATTGTGATACATATCACATTGTTCTAAGATAAACGACTGCATTAGCTAGGCTATACTCCTTGTGAGCTCTACTGCTAGTGTTGTCTGAGTAATAACTTTCTAAATATCCTTTCATAATTGTTCATATAATTCTTTAAAATTTAGTCCTCTGAGTTATTTCCAAATCTATACTCTGCCTTTTTTTTGAGAAACAACTTTATTTTTTTAATCCAAATCACTGGATTTGAGCCGCTCCCAACACCTTAAAGATGTAAAGATCAAGTGAGAGACAGTGTAGACTTGACTATGAATTTAACAGTGTCTATCAACATTGACTATAACTTTTTAAGAAAAAGATGACATAATATAAATCAATGTATTAAATATATATAAAAATAATTTCTAGACAGAGAAAGAAAAAAGAATGACAAGTGTCTAGGACAGTTCTGGAATAGTTGTAAATTCCTTCTCCTATTCATTTTAAGCATTTCTTTCTGCTGCTGATAATGCTCAATTTTAAGTAAAGTTAAATTTATAATGCTTTCTACTGCTGATAAGACCTTTAAGTTACTTATAGCTTAGTAAAAATACAGGTGTTTTGGCTATTCCTTATACCAGATAAACAACCAAAACATTTACATTTCCTAAAGTCTAAGTGCTTGTGTTTTTAACTTAACATTTAACATATCTTTTGAGAATATTTTGGGTTTTTTTTTTTTCCCCTGAAAACATAGTATGTACATGTCACAATGACAGAAAGGTAAACATAAGGGTATACACTCCAAATAATAAAAACAAGTCTGCATATACTGATAACAGTGC
Source organism: Pluvialis apricaria (assembly GCA_017639485.1). NCBI lineage: Eukaryota > Metazoa > Chordata > Aves > Charadriiformes > Charadriidae > Pluvialis > Pluvialis apricaria. The sequence continues at coordinate 33,537,933 of CM030012.1, read as the reverse complement.
TTCAGAAGATACAACAGGACATATTATAGAAGAAAAATTTGAATTAAAAATATTAGGAGGAAACTTTTGAATATTGCTGCTGAATTCCAGCTTTGACCACTGAGTAGTTATCAATTACCTCTGCATATCTCAACTTCTCTATATTCAGTTCTCCCTAGGGTTTATCATCACATCTTAATCATCTATCCAGTCCCTCAAAAATACATCCCCTAGCTGTTTAATGTTAGCATTCTCTATTCTTACATGTAAGTGAGCTAGTTCACCACCAAATGTACAGTCACTCACCTATCAAAGGTGGTTTGTTAGGAAAGGCGAGAAAGATTCTCTGGAAAGTCATGACACACTGAAATGCTGGAATTCTATTACAAATTATTTTTAGATTTTTTTTTAATTTAAACAAATATTGCCAACCAAATTATAAGAAATATTGTGACACTGCAACAACATTACAACTGCACCTAACTACAGATCACAGATGTACAGAAAAGATAAAAAACCCAAAGAAATTGTATTAGCATGAAAATATATCATTTCAATAAAATATGGGTCAAGCAGAGTACACATATGGATGGCACAAGAGGATTTTTTTTATCTGCCATAGACATTTTTAGGAAGCAGAAAAGTGATGAGAAACTTATCAATACAATCTTTATATTGCAGAACTCAATTACTTGCAACATAACTTCTTGTTTCTGAGACCCAAATATACTGTGACTGCAAATGAATCGTCAGTCACACTCAGGAGAAACTGTATTGAAGACTGCAAGAAAGGACAGCAAGATTTTAGTACTGCACAGGAACACCACACAACAGTTCCTGTTGTTTGCAATCACAAGGTTGATATGTTTTCAGCTACCCGTGGTTGACTTTCTTTATATGACAAAATAATTACATACATTAAACTTATGATATGTCCATATCCGGTATTTGGTAGATATTGCAATACACCTTGTTTGCAAGTCTGAGAGGGGAGAAATAATGGGGTAAAGACTGCATTCAATTATGACCGCACCTCTGAAATTGTTTGAAGCTTTCTTTTTTTAATTTTTAATATATTTCTATTTCAGATACTTAGCAATGAAATAACACTTCATAATTCATTGAATATCTGTGACAATTACCCAGGGTTTTCAACTGATTCAGTTGTTGGTTCTCCTTCCTGATAAATTGTTTGTACCACACAAGACACACAAAAGTACAATAACTACAACTACATGAGGAATATAAAGCACTTTACTGTCAATGACAAAACAGACTGACTTCCTACAAAACAGGCAAGGTACTACTTCAGATACAGGTACATCACCACAGACAGAAAAGACATATGGGAAAGAGGGAGCACAAGGACATTTGTCAGTGTCTGCACAGGACACTTCATATTTATCAGATAAAGTGTTTCTCAAGAGCCCTGTTACTTTTCATAACATTTAAACATATGTAACTTTTACTTACTCTCAAAAACAAAGCCATGATAATGAAGCATTTCTTTGTCAAGCCTACCTTTGCTTTAAGGTCCTTCAAAGAGTTAAACTAAATGCACATACCACAACACCTAGAGCCTCAACACAACTGGTTCAGATGGTCTCAGATATGATCTCAAAGTATGAGCAATGAAAAAAGGGTGTTTGTAAAAATAATACTGAATCCAGAAGAGCACCTTTGGCTGCAGGACTAGAAATAGTCAATATTCCACCTATTTTGCCTGGAAAATTGCTCTGCTAACTTAATTCACTAAAACCAGAATGGCAGCCCAAGACGCAATCACACAAACCCCGTATTTTAAACTTCTAGTGAGAGAATATTTACATCTATGACCTAATAATGTTGAGTTTAGTTGGTTCTAGTCTCAGTAGCAGGCAATGGTAAACAAAGTAAAAATCTCTCTACTGACATCCTCTAATATTTTGCAAAATAACTTAACCTTGCATTTAAAAATCTCTGCCAAGATTCAAGTGTTGTGAAAAAAATGGATTAAATAGAAAGTAAATTGCTTTAACTTAAGGATTTTACCTTGTGAATTTCTGTGTTACTCTGCACAAACTTACCAAGACTTGTGCTTTGAATACATCTTGCCCAATCTAAGTATTGGATTACACAGATTCCACTGAATTCTCCACATTGCAAAATCTAAACCATACACTTTGGAAGTTGATTTCCAAATAAAACAACAAAACCAACAAAATCATCTTCTGATTACTATGGAGAAATAAAATAACTTTTTTTTTTTAGGAGGTAAATGGTCAAATGGCAACAGGGTTGGAGTCAGATGCCCAAACTAGGCTTTGGCAAATCAGACCTTAAAATTAAGGAAGCCTTAGAATAATGAGGACAAGCTACAAAATTGCTTCTTTAAAAAAGGCAGGCCTTACACTAAAGAATTACCTAACAAAGCCTCTAGAGCTTCTCCACTTAACAGCTCTTTCTGTGGAACAGCATATTGTTGACTTTGGATTATATTAACCTGCCATGCATATTTAAAACAACTGGGGGTGGGAGATGAGAGTTAATAATCAAGTAAACAAAAACATTACACGCCTCCCAAAAATTCCCTGTATCTTAGAAGTACTCTAAACTATCTGTTCTTATTGATAGACAAATGCAGAAATCTGGGGAAAAAAAACCACCAGTGGAGTAGCTCTTCATCTGTGACTGAAAAAAATTTAGAATGCTTTTTTATCATGCTAGAAAATTATGCAGTGGTGACTACCACAAACATTTTGCAAAAAAACCTCAAACCACTTACAATACAAATGCAAATAACATCATTTAATGATAATTCCTGAAATGTTCATTCTAATTTAGGGCTCACTGAGCCTAAAATCAAATTAATGTGTAACAGATATTAATTTTCTCTTCTCCTGTGCTAATGGTAAGGCAAGGAGGGAGGCCAAGCTACATAAGATGAAGAGGGCATCTTAGGTTTTTAATTACAATAAATAAAGGAGGTTAAATTCACCATAGTTCTAAACATGAGAAGACAAATACATATAGTCCAAATTAAAATGAGAAAAGTTACTGCTGACAGCTTTGAGTAAATTTTCAATAATTTGAAATACCTTTTGATTCTGCTTAGTCTTATTAACAGGTGTATAGAAGGCTCTTCTGATGAGTAATGTTAGACCAGGAACATTAAAGAATTTGCAAAAATCAAAGAAGAATTCTGTCTTTTGGCCACCTACAAATGAGCTGTTTTCCCATACTAGTTCATTTTAGAAAGTATAACCTCAGAAAAAGCAAACAGGGAAAAAATGTATACTATCACCGACATTTACAACCTGTAAATCAAACATGTTGCTAACAGTTAAAATCTAACACAGGCTATGTAAGAAATAAATCTAGCTGTGTAACTAGCTACACTTGCTTTCAACACATACAGGAGGCATTTCCAGTTGCTAGGATATTATGTAGTATATTAAGTTACATGTAAACATCCTCACAGAGTTGGTATACAGAGCCTGTCATAACATTCAAGAAGAGTAAAAGCTTTATAAATACTACTGTGTTCAGAAAATAATTCTGTGTAAGGGTTTGATTTATTCAATATTCACTTTTAGAACCTCCAGAAGTGATAAAAAAAAACACAACAAAACCAGTCATAAGTGTTTAAAAGACAGCATTAGATAGAAGAGCCTCCTGTTTAGGCAGACAGTGATTCTCCTCTTACTTTCCCTCTGTTGCTCAGTGTCCTTTTCTGCCTCTTGCCTGAATATGTAACACAGATACAAATCTGGCACCACAATTAAATCAGAAATTGATCACTTGACTTTCTACTGAAGATCAATACAGATATCTTTCAATCTACCTTATCAATTTCTGAAACGACTTACAGTTTTTCACTGTGATATCTAGGTTTCCCTACCTAGTTAAAATATATTTAGACTCCTCATACACAAGATCTAAACCCTACAACCTTATTTCTTCATTTCTGGAGTCCATTTTTAGGGTTTTAGAATTATAAGATTAAGTTTTATTTCACTACTTCCTCAATTGAAAAGAACTCTAAAATTATGCTCTAATCACTTGCATCAAAACTTGGGTTATATGTTCTTCTATCCTGTGCTAGAAACAGTAAGAAGCCTCTGGAAATTGATATGAGGCAGAAGTAGTCAGATCCTCAGATTATTCAGCTTAAATCTATTTATCTTGTTTAAACTCTGCAAATGGAAGTACCAAATCTAGAGAAACCCAAGATATCCAGTAATGTGCTTGGGCTCCTAAACCAACCACCTATCAAGCCATATCTCAGCTTCACTTAAGGGTTGGACCAGACACTCACTTCATTTTCTAGCTTCCATGGAACAGTGCTCCCAAAGAAAGGCCAAATGGGACTATGACCAATTCAATCAGGTTTCCTAATGCATACAATCAAGTAACTAAAACCCCAGAATGTTTTCCAAGTTGTACATTTTACACATAGCTGTACTACTCAGATGCAAGCATATTTTTCCCCCCTCAGTGAACATAGCCCTTTACCATAATATCAAGTTCTAGAAGCAAGATGACTTGTTCTAGTACAAGTCATCATCTGCTTAAATCCTGATCATTAAGAGCTGAGAATACTTTCTAGTAATTGATGGACACTACTAAACCCTTCTGAGGTGTCTACCCAAGACTGAAGTTGGAGTACTATTATTTTCTAAGCCATTAATCAGCATCTACATGACCTCTCAATTTGATAGTTGCCCTTATCCTTACCAATATATGAAAGCAACAACATCAAAGAAGTGCTACGTTAGATTACAGTTGACCACAAGCTGAATTTACATTTCTATATTTACTTTTACCTGATTTTACACTACAGTGAAGTACAAGCTTGAAATATAAAACTCTATAAAAACACGTCAAACTTCATGAATCCCCATTATTCAGTATGAATATAATGTCCCAAAACAGCTACAATCCAATAATTAAGTTGAGTAAAAAGGCAGTTCTCTTAACTTCATAAGAAAAGACAGAACACGCACCTACCATAGGGTGACAACAAATCCATGCATGCTGTATTGAGAAGACACCATCTGAACTATTTATGGGGTAGCCAACTTACCTGGATGATCTAATGACAAGAGTATGAATGGTATGAAGCTGTTTTTCAAGGGAGAGGGAGGCAGAGAAATAACAGCTTACCTGAAAAGTATACAAATGCAGATTCAAAGGAAATAGCCCTCATTCAGGTCTACCAAAAAAACCCAAACCAAATGCAAAACCCACATGCTTAGCTGATTTTATACGTCCACCGTTATAAATCATTTCTTATTGAACATCATGCAGTAATTTCAGCTGCAAACTATATTACATTGAACTAGTAAACTCGAACTCCATTCAAAGCAGATAAAGCTGCTTTTAAAGCACATCTTTTAAAGCATAAACACCTGTAACGTAGAAAAATATGGTTTAGTGTGACTGCAGCCGTTGAACAGTCAGATTTCTATATGAAAACCTAGGATTCTCACTATCAATTACATGACCTGGTATGAAGTCATTAGAATGTAGCTGTTTTCTCTCTCTGTTTATTATTATACACTCATAATCTGGCACAGGTGTTCCTTATGATTTTGCAGACAAATAAACGCTAGCAAAAACATTTATTGTTGATATTAATATGTAACACTTGTGCTGATAGTCACTTAAATATCTCTACATTTGAGACAAATATCTGCCCTAATTACATTAATACCATTACATTGGATTCATACATTAAAAACTAGCTTTTGATACATCTTCACATGTATTAATGAAAAAGAATATTCAAAGGCATAACGTGAAACAACTTTTTCATTTTATTACAGAAAAAAGATTGCAATATTTACATTAAAGATTTGTACCTTTAATTGCTTGTTTTTCCAAAAACATTGTGACCTAATGAAAAATGTCACAGTTCTTTAAATGAAAGTCAAGATAAATTGTCTGTTCAATTACTATTCCAACTCCAAGGCTCATTTGTACGAATTTATGAACCAGAAAATACTTCACTTGTTCTGTACTTTTATATAATACTTTCCAAATATACTGCATTACCACCTAACTTAAAAATATGAAGACTGTCTAACACATTTAATCAGGGGCAGTACTATCCAAATTACCATAGCTTTACACCTTCACTTACTCATTTACAATGGACTGTTGCTCAACCCGTAAAGAACAGCCATAAATTTATTAAAAAAATAAAAATTCAAAGAAATCCAAAACAGAAATGCATGGTGTTTTGCTGCAAAGGGAGGTTCCAGTAAGGAAATTAAAAGATGTCAGCTTCTCAGGAAAAGGCATTGCATCAAACCTTGCCACTTTTGGTTCAAACAGATAGGAACTGCAGGCATAACAAAGAGCCAAAAGGCAATGTAGTTGTCTTAGACCTAGCTTGAGCACCTTTAATTAGTAGGAGAATATCCAGTACCAGTTTTAACATAATAAAGTAAAAAGCTACTACTGTTTTTCTCTACATGTACATGTCATGTATGAAGAAAAATCATGTGTTATTTGTCTTAGGTCTAACTCCTATTTTTCAGTGAAATAAAAACAACCTACCAAGCAAAGTTCAATCTTCTTTGTCTGCAAAACAAGTTATACATCAATAAATCATAAAAGCTCCTGATGTCTTTCATATTCTACTTCTTGAAAATGTTGTCAGACCTATGACATAGTAGAGGCAATACAATCCATTTCCACAGAGCAGCTGTGATTTCAGGTATTTAAATCAATGAAGATGGTTAGCCAGGAGCTTACAGAATGTTAGAAGAGGACGTTCAGATTTAATACCATCACCATCAGCATTAATAGAAACAGTTTGCAGGATATAAACGCTGAGGAAACCACTATTTTGCAGGGATATGCATATCTTATCACAGCATGAAAATTTTTAAAAATCTTCTAAAAATCAGAAACATATATTTTTAGTTCCATGTGAAAAACAGAGCAAAACAGCTTTATTTGGATGTATACGCTATTTTCTGACCCACTACTGGTTGGAAGTATCTTACCAGCAAAGCACTAAGTGATCGTTACCTATCTTACAGGCCTGATAATAGACTGTCTTGCCTGATTTGTTGCAAAGTTGAAAGATACGCACAGAACAAGGAAGTAAATTGCAAAAAGGTTTCTCTATAAAAACAGATTTATTCTTCCCACTGAGTCAGAGCAGACGAGGGAAAGTAAAAGTGAGAGCACATGCAAGCGTGGAGAGGGAGAAGGGGGAAAAGAAAGAAAGGCGAGGGTAAAGAAAGGGGAGACCCTGTTCTTTGAGTGTCTGATTTGACATCTTAAGACCTATTTTACATAAATGTTTAGCATTCACCATTTAACCATGTTAATGAGAGCTATGGATTGAACATATTTTGTGTTACATAATACTAAATAGTAAGTACTTTAAAAATGATTTTGTAAATAACTCCAATATCACACTCAAAATTAACAGATACTTTTGATCTGAATCCCTCTGTGCCTCATTTCTTTATCTATGAAATGATAATATTAATGCTTCAACCCTACAGAGTGATTCAAATTGTGTATGTAGCTCAAATACTCCATAAGGACCACAAGGAAATTAGCAATTCTGTTTTCAGAGTAAAAATAACATGAAGTAACATGAAGTAAATAATTCATGCAGCTGCTTGCTGGCCAATGATGAAACCGTACATAGTGAATAAGTGGTCCTCAGATGACCAGAAATCATCCTTTATGTGAAGGTCCTGGAGTCCTGTGTTTATAACAGTACACGATAATCCATCCAATGGATTTGTCATGCCGAACGTATGTATGGGGTAGTACAGACATTTCCTAATTTCAAAATTCTCGTTATGCAGCTTTCCTAGACATTTTAAAATATGTTCTCTTTTTATCTTTCCTTGAGACAGAAACACATGTAGTAACAATGGTAGGATTCTGTGCATGGGTAGTCATCTATCCAGAAGGCAAAAAAGTAGAAAGACAGGACGTAAGTTATGCAATAAAGAACTCACTGCTCTCAACAAACAATGAGAAATTCTTCTGTTTCTTTGAAGGGAAAATTCATTTCAACTCAATTTCTATAAAATAACTTTCTAAAAGTTTGTTTTGCATTTTTAAATATGAAAAGAAATGGTTTCTTTCATAGTAAATTCTAAGCTCATTCCTTTGCTTTTTAATATATCTAGACCACAGTAAATATTCTGATACTATTCTCAAAAATAATAATTTTCATCAGATTAACATATGTGTCTGCCAGTAAATGTTGTATCTTGTACTAGGCCCCTGTTAGGATAAAAAAATTATTGCCATTAAAGTTAAGTAGTTCACATGGTATGTGGCATACAGATGTTTTACTTGAGATTTAATTTTTTTGTCATGTAAATTTATCACAGCATTTAGATTTCGCTAGCACATTCTGATTTTCACAGAGATTCTTTCACATACAACCCATTCAATCCTCCTGCTTGATCCTGCAGGAAAGACATCGTGCTAAATTTAGGTTATTACAATCATTTCTATGGTAACAGATGGATGTGAAACACAGGATTATGACTTCACTGCACGACTCTGCAGAAAGAAGTCGGATGGAGGAGGAAGAAGAAAGATCATATTCAAAATATCTGCAGCTGTAGCAGGAAAGCACAGACAATCACTGAGAAATGGAACTGTTCTTTTTAAAAAATACATTACACCTTTTTTCAAAATCTCTAAAGGTAAATATTCACCTAACAAATGCCTTCATCACAATCTCCATATGTTTTTTTTCTTTAAACCAGTATCTCTAGTCTATCATAACTAAAAGAAAAAGGATGCTTCAAAATATAGGTTATGCACAAAATTATAAATACATATGAATCTATTTAGAACCTCTAGAGGTTAAAATAAAGAAAAAATACAAATATGAAATTTTAATAGAAATGCATTGCATATAAAAAGAAGGGCAAAAAGGGAGAGCCTATCTCAGCTAATACAAACCAGGAGAAAAGGTTTTTTTCATTATTATTGCTTTTTGTGGATTATATTCTGCAACGTATACAAGAATTTAATGCTAAAATGCACATCAAATTATAATCAACTAAGAGCTAGAAAAATCACTGAATTATTACAGCATATCATGTTATCACTATTTTCTTCAGAATTTGATTTCACCTAAAAATCCAAAAAAGTCTAGATCAGAGAAATCAAAACATGAGTGTTTATTATACAGTTATAAGCAGTATTAACTACACAAAGTATTCCTCAAGCACAGAGACTAAAAACAGCCACCCATAGCATCTGCCTTAAAAATACTGTAGCCCCATACAAAATTCTTTACAAGATGGTGGCTGAAATACTTTCTATATTTAATCACAATCCTTAATGATTCAGCAATGAAAGGCTATTTTAAAAGGCAGAACTATATTTAACATTTCTGGGTTAGCTGGACACAGACTACTTAAGTACAGAACAAACATAAATAAACCTGTGACTAATAATGGTTCCTAATTTAAATATCGAATATATACTGTGATAACATACTCAAAGTAGGCATTTGGCTATAAGGGTCATGCTATCTGAAAACAGTAAATCCAGAAACCTTTAAAGGGATTTTTGTTTCTATATTGCAGGAACAAGGTATTTATAATTGAAAACAAATATCTTCCTTTTACTTTCTCTGATTTAAATTTGCCTGGATTTCCAGATTAAATCTAACCTATGAAAAAAGAGTAATAATACAATAGTAACTACTTATGAAGAATTCCTGAAACACATCAGATATGCACGTTAAATATATATAGCCATTATATTTCACTAAATATAAGGAAATACATGAAAATCTTTAATCAGTATTAAAGATAATAACTCTAGATGCTGAAGCTCAGTACGGCTCAAGAAACCTTTCCTGCATTTGAGAAGTTTATGCATGACTAAACTAACAATAAATGTCAACATTGAGGGGTTTGCTGATTAAGGACCTTTTAATGGCCTTTTCTCTCAACTGGCAAATTGTTGCCAATTTTCACAAAACATGAGGGATCTTAAAAAAAAAGCAAACCCAAAACAACCATCTTTGAAACCCCAATGCTTCTGTGTGGTTGAAATGAGCAAACAGGTCAGAAGGGACACACCACAGTCTCATAATCCTCAGTTACCTAAGGAAAGTAGGCTTAACAAAAAACAACAAAACCCCAGAAACCTCAGTAAGAGTGGAAGGGGTAATGTCTGACATAATTATCCAAATTAGAAATTCAGGTCTTGGCTATCCCAGTATTCTCAGAAGATTCTGTGAAGGACTGCAACACTAATAAAATTATGACAGGAATGACTAAATAAAAACTGATACAGAAAACTTCTTTTTCTTTTTAATTCAGACCACTAGACCATTTAAAACTTTGTTCTTTTTTTAACTTGCAATTAACCTAAATACATTTCAAATACTCCTTACCCCTCTGGGAGGAAAAGTTCTCTTTGTAAAAGATGTTACAGCACACACCTTTTATTTAAGAACTTAGAAAAAACCCAAAATATAATATTTTTCCTTTTAAGAAATTTCTGAAGCCCTATATTAAAAAAAAAAGCCATAAGTTGACATTTCCAACATTTCAAATGTTTGAAAAGATTAAAGTTATTAAAGAGAAACACACCACATGTTTTTTGGAAGTAGGGCAGGAGGTGAGGAAGGAGAAGGGAGAAGGTTGCTGCTTTCATATACAAAGGTACACATCATTCCCTCCCAACACCTCACTCTGCTCATTCTTGAAGCAAAACTTCCTACTTTAGTGCTGATAATCCTAGACAAATGGTTTGAAGCAAACAGCTGAAGTGAAGATACACATGGCAGGTAGTAAACTAATGGTCTGACAAAATTACTATTTTCCTGGCCATAAAACTGGGTCATCCATCATGAAAATTGTGATGTAACTGAGAACTGAAATAGCAACACTTGGCTAAGTGTTAGGATCTTTCATATCTGCAATTGTACTTCTTCATTAAAAACACATACAAAAATCTAAAAACATTATCTGTTTTCATAAAGAGACTCCCAAGTACAATTAATCAACAATGACCATAATATACTACAGCTACATCCACACTGTGTCAGTATTTCCTAGTCAAATCCATTTAAATTTATAACAAATGGTTGCTAGGAAGTTCAAAAACCTCTGAATTCTGAGTAAGTAATTCACATAATGCCACGAGCAAGTCAACAAGTATGGTATTTGGTTTTAATGAATAAAGGGACCCAGGAGACTTAGCTGAGGTGAACTGGTCCTGCCACTTTTGGGGTGGCAAGTGACCAGCCCTTATGGGACATTAAAAGGCTTTATTGCCTTACCTTACCTGGGGCTTTGCCATTTTCATATGGATTTGGCAATAGGCAGAAGCCACCCACAATTTGGCCAGCTATAAAGGACTTTTTGACATATTAGAAAGCATTGAACCATCTGCAAAGAAAAAGTTAAGCAGCTGTTGCTAGAAAGGCATGACTGGTTGAAACCAAAAAAATTTTACTTTCTTAATGGGAACAAATTGATGGACAGGAAACCTAAAGGAATATTCAATGTTTTGGGATTTTCCAGTATTATTTATAGTGGTTAAATAAGCAAGGAGCTGCCCTTATAAATAAATAAATGATCTGAAAGGCAGGTCAAGGATACTGCATCGGCACAGGGCCAAGCAACAGAAGGTGCTAAACAGAGCAGACTGGTGGATCTGATGACCAGAGTAAGAGATCTCTGCATTTCAGTATACAAGAATTCCCTTTCTTTACACTATATGATTTTAACTGGATGGCTAAGTTTGGATGGGTACATATGGTAAAAACTATCCACCAAAACAAAGAACAAACTTCAGCACAGATAGATATGCAGAAAATATGTAAGTTAAAAACAAGTAAAAGTTGTAACCTGTCAAACGCATTAGTTCTGTGCTGCCCTTTTGGTTGCATCACAGGAATCTACAGTGGTCAAACAGCTAGAAAGGATTTTTGCAGTTACAAACAAATACTGATTGTTACTACTGAAATCCTAAAGAGAGCTAAGTGTTTTAATACATACCAAAAGGAAACTTTTAGTGAGGGTATTATTTTTCCCCAAGTATTTCCTCATTCCTCATATACATGAAACAGTCACTTGCTATTTGATGGTTTAGCATTTAGAGAAATAGACGGTTAAAAAAAATAGAGAAATTTTGAGTCTTCCATTGTGTAAACTACACAACTATGACTGAAAAGAAAGTGTCTCTTGACTCACTCATTACAGTAACGCACTATCTTCTAGCTGTCCAGCTAGGAAAAACAGAGATGTTTCAACATGTATGTTTCACAGAAAGTGGAAAAAAGGGACAAAGAGACAAAAGGATAAGAAAATTCTTTGATCCTACTAGCCAGTCAAAATTTTTTCCCAAAATATGATTTTACAGAATTGAAGTATAACCAATTTATCGCTGTAAATAACAGACTCGATAAACTAATTTTATTTGCATGCTGTTAGATGTTAAAAGTTGATTCGGCTGTAAGTTACATTAAACCGAAACTGGAAATAAGGCATTCCAAGAGTTACCTTCCTTAACCTTATTACCTTTTTAACCTTCAGTACGACTTCTGGCAATGGAATATCAATGAATACGGGGAATGATTTGTGTGTTTTTGAGTAACAAAAAAAAAAAAAATGCTATTAAAGAGCTAAAACCCACTATTTAAAAGATTAGGCTTTATATTACTGAAGGTCAATTTTTTTTTTTTTTCCAAATAACCACATTTAAACTCCTGAATAAAGTATGCTGCTCAACAGACCTCCTTCTATTTTAAGGGCACTGTAAAATAAGAATTGCATTATACAAATCATGTGGGGGATAAAAAAAAAATAAAAAAAATAAGAAACCCAAAGCTAAAAGCTTTTCATTTTTGTGGTTCCAAAAGACTGCTATTGAATAAATGAACATACCCAGTTAACCAAAAATAGAGATAACTTAAAACCACAAGTATTTACAGAAAACACATTTTAAGCCACATATTAAATGTAATTTCCCTAGGAAACTGTACATTATACTTAGTGGTACACTCAAATTTTAAAAGAAAACCAAAGGCACGCAAACAAGTCCATATCCCTGTCATCTCAGGAAGCCACAACTACCACAACCCTTTTACATCTGTTATTAAAGATAGTCCCCCTAGTATAAGAAATTTGTTTCACACATTAGCCAGATTTGTTTTGTCACATCACAACAATGTGGAAGAAACTCAGTGTGGCACTTCTCTGCACAAGAAAAAGCAAACAAACAAAAAAATCCCACTTTCAGGGAATGAAAAGCATAAATTTATTTTCAACCTAATTTGAAGAATCAGAATAAAAGCTAGTGAATTTAAAAGCAGTAGGGGTCTTTGGTTTCTGAAAAATATCTACAAAACTCAAGTGATTATTCTCCAAATTCCTATAAGTATCAGGTTTTCTACAAATTACTTGGTCATTTAAAATTTAACAGTAAAATATTGATTCTTTTCCTTTATAATTAAGATTGCCTAACACTTAATGTGATTTATAAATAATACTGCCTCTGTCTTCACTTAGTTTTCAATTTGCCAAAGCATTGCTTATCCAAATGATTTTTTTGGATCTCTGTCTTCAGTTGGTTGGTCTTCTACTTCCAAGTTTCAGCAAGTGAATCAGAGACCTCCAATAGAAGTATGAAAAATTAGATAATTTCCTCATGTTAAGTATGTTTTAAACGCTTCTCTAGAAAAATCTCATTCTTACAAGTGTGGGAGGTATGCTTTTTACCAGCCATCCCCCACCACCCCCACTTCCAAAATTAAAATGTAGTTAAATTGGATTCCTCTGAATAACAAATTAGTCAAGCTCAGGAATGAAAAGGAAAATTTACCCACAGAGGCCAGTATTCTCTGTTCCTATACAACTTCTACACACCATCCTGACTGAGCCTCTCTGGTTTTGGAACACAACTGAGTGCATTAATTGATGTTTTTAAATGTTTGTTATAACTCCTGGTTCAGTTGTGTCTCCTGGTAACTGTGACCTGCTGTTGTGATAGCTACCAAAACCCAAGAGACAACCCAAGTTGTACACAACTGAAGTTCAAAGTGGAAGAACTAGATGACATCATCGAAGTTAGTGAAGATACTCGTAAGGAGACACAGCTAACTTTGGTGGGTTAGTGGACACAAGCAAGAGTTTCCTCACTCAGAAATGAATGCTAACTTTTAAAAACTGAATGTCTGAGAATGCTCCAATACAATGCTAACAAATTCAGTTCAGCCTAACTTTTCACAGATGATCCCTCTAGGCACTATTTATTAACGTCCAGTTTTAACCAAGAGCAATTTAACTGGCAAGCAGCACATCAAGCAAACACAATGGTAATCATCCATGACTGGTACATGGAACTATAAAAATCTTACATACTCTCACAAAAATAATTCTGTGGAAGTTCAAACTCAATATCCAATGTTTATATAAAATTCAGCTATAGTTCTGCACTCATTTCCGCCTCACCCAAAAAAACTAGGGACAACAGCATGCCTTACACCTGAAGGAAGCTAAAGTAATTATTTATTTTTATTTATGAACAACTACTGTGAAATGAGAATCGGAAAAGAATCAGAAGAAAATCACAAGCAATCACTAACACCCTATTCCATGCACGCTTCCTTAAGTTAGGAGTAAATAAAATGTAGGGCAGCACAACGCTAATAAAACAAGATATTAAGACAACTACCCATTCAGTAAGTATGCATAATCATTAATGACTTACAAGTCCTTAAGTGACTACCATCAAAAAATCACTTTTGAATTATTTTTTCTGCACTCTTTTTCTTTACTTTCAGTGGTGCCTCTCCTCCATATCAGAAACTAAAACTTAAAGAGTGACAATACAAAATTTGACTTCTCACATATGTACAATAGCAACCCTGTCTCATTTCCTCTCACTACATCATTATCACCCCTCTGGACTGTTTCAACATAAATAAACACGAGACACTTACAAGGTAAGAGGAAGGCAATGACAATTACTACAAAATAAAAGCTACAACATAAAACCAGATAAGAGACTATTACCCTCCATTTAGTGTTACAGAAAAAGTCTTTGAAAAACAAAAATTAATAAAATATCAGATGAGAACTCAGTCAAGGCGCACTAACATTTTTAGTTAGTGAGATTACACATCACTAAAAACAATCTTCATTAACACTATAAAGCCTTTACTTTTTTTTTTTTCTTTTATTGCTAACGTCTGAATCTAGTTTGACACACAGAAACCTAAAACAGAAGTGGTAACAAAAGTAATGGTATGTTCTGCAACTGTCTTCTTGGAATAAAGATTTGATTTTTTTGTTGTATAGCAAAAGTTATAACGGAAAGCAAGTAGTTTTTAAATCACTTCCCCTGTTTCAAGAAAAAAAATAAATCATAACTTATCAGTCAGATCATTTGCATGCTTCACTATAAGCAGGGAAGTAAGTAGTGCATGAAACAATGTAATTCATGCAATCTCACTGGGGTTCTTCTGGACCAACTCTTGAAATTGAAAAAAATATATTAAGCATTTCAAAACGTATAGTTACAGAAAATAGGGCTCTTCCAATTTGGAAGTTTGTTTTATTTATACGTTTGTGTTCAAAGGAGAGATCACTACTGGTGCCAAAATGGTCTTTAAGCTGTTATGTATTTTAGGATATGTCTCATGGATTTTTTTTTAAATATATATACACATGTATATGTACACCGATATGCACACATGCATATACATCATCCTTTGGCCTATCACAATACTGTATAATCTTTCATTCATATTATAAGGTGACTCTCTTTTCATTCCATCTGGAAACATTTGTTTAGCCATAGCTCACAACACGAGCTACAAGCAAATGAACAAGATTCCACCTCTGATACCTTACAAAGATATAAAGTTGGAAGTACGATAGGTATTCACTACTTTACAGACACCATAGAAAGATCTCTGCTTTTGAACCCAGCACCACACTGAGCATAAAATCTCAAGAAGAACAACCACAAAACTGAGAATTAGACTCCACTTCTCAAGCAGTAAAATATAGGAAAGAAAACACTAAGGAAATCATGAGATTTCAAACAACTAATCCACAATTCTGTCAGCTGACTGGAAACCTTTTTGGATATGACTACCAAAAAAGTAACAGCAAGTACTCTCCTCTTGCCCATTTAATCAAGGTCAGTGTTCAAACCCAAAGATGCTGCATCCATGTGTTAGAAGAAAAAGTCAACGATACATCCTCCCCTTTCAGTCTGCCAGTAACATTGACTTTGAACACAAATAACTGTCTTACATTCAAGAAGAGTAAGACAGGTATGAAGCAAATGGTTATTCTTCCCTACTTAGGCAACAGAAAGAAATGAACCTGTATCATCTGTATCATTAATACACCTGCCTATTAGGAGATATAAAATATCTTCAGCCATAATAGGACCACCATTAGATTTATTTTTTTTTTTATGCAGAACACCCACTGTCTTGACACTTCTTCTGATTTCCAATGCTCTTAATTGAAATGTTTGTATTGAAATTAAGAATGTAAGCACCACCATATTGGTTACTTGATCAAGGCAAATTTATGACCAATACTTTCGAATCATCAACAGAAATAATGGACTTCTGCTGAGTTTACATTAACACAAAACTATATTAAGAAGCAGTAGGCTATCTACACTACAGTATGCTAAAACAGTTGTTAGTACATCCATGCAATGACTGTTTGTTTTTTTTTTCCCCTACATAATTTAAGTGAGAAATCTTGGCAGCAAGGAATCTAGTTGAATTTGATTTTTCTAGTTAGTTGTTTAATTGCATTTAATTTTTTTGTACAGATGTTCACAACTTGTTCAGGAGATCTATTTTGTAAGTACAAAATTAAAAGTGCCTGGGATGGTTGAGACCTGTGACACCTGAGTGTTGGGAAATTTTTTGGCTTGGCTTTAATCTGCTGTACTAGAGTAATTTCCTTTACGGGGAACAAAAACAACAACAATCCCCCACAAAAAAAAAAGCCAAAACGGAATTCTAGAGCAGCCTAGACATGCCGTATAGAATTATGCTATATATGAGACCTTTAAAAAGAAATAGCTTTAAATCCATAATATTTGACATATCAGAAAAATAACACAGCAGTTTTACCTATGACAACAAATGATCAACTGCAAAAATTTCAAATACAGCATCCCTACTTAAAAATCACATCCAAAAAACACACGCACACAAAAAAGGAAATTCTACATGCCTCCGGCATTTTACAACACATAGCTAAGATGGGGGAAATATATCAGCAATTCCTTTGAGTCTCATAAAACCAGGTTTTGCTTATGTCTTTCCACAGCTACCTCAGAATTTTATTAGTTTTAAGATGACTCCTGTTTTCAAGCTAACCATTAAATTTGATTAATCTCTAGCAATAATACTTTTGACAAATTCACTTTCCAACCATGCTCTAATGCTATTCTCTTTTCCTTCTTTGCTAAGACTTACAAAGATGGTATAGATTGAGATACTCATATATACATACACAAGGAATTCTTCCTGTTTATTTTCTCATTTTTTTAAAATCACAAAGTAGACACCAAACTATCTGAAATGAGTCACGAGGATGTAACTTAGAAGTGAGAGATTACTCCACTTATTTCCCCTAATTCCATCAAGGATAATGATCAAAAGAAGCCTCAACGGATAATATCAAAGGTAGAATAATAGCTACAATAAAAACTATTATTCCCAAATTTGACCACCTTCCTTCTCCACATGGTATTTTCCCAAAACATACCCTTCTTTTCAGTGGGCTTCACTTAGGTAGACAAAATCCTGTTTTAAAGAACGTGTTACAGATAATATACATATGTGAGTACATCTTGTATTGAGCTATACATACTAATATTCTCTGTGTTCATATTATTTCAATTTTTTAACTCCAAATTGAATTTAGCTCATTACAGTCCTTAAGATTTGGTGCTACTTCACCTAGAACAGCATAAGCTATCAGACATTTTTTCCTAAGTATTGTGAGATTGGGAATACAAATGTGCATAAACAAGAACATTGCACAAATGATTATCAGGAATGTTCATCCACTCTTCCTTTTCTCAGTTACTATAAAACAATATTAGGTAAACTTCTTGTATCAAACAGCGGAGAGAGGTCAGGCACAATGATTTTGAAGTATTACTCACAGTGCATGTAGTTTTTCAGAAATGTCCATTTTTAATTCTTCTTTTTTTTTTTAACTTCTACAGTATTTCAGTCTTACAGTATACATTCGCATCAAGTTACGTACGTTAGAATATGGGATATCAAACAAATATCAGATAAGTAGCAGGTACTGATAAACAGTCCTGTACTGCAACACAAGAATACTTACAGCTAATATCCTGGGTCTCAGTCACATCAAATTTACACTAGTAATGTTTGAAATAATTGCTAAATTTATAAACACACACCCTGAATATGATAGATGGTCAAATTTAATTTATAACTGTTCAAATCTACCACATAAAAATGAATGAAAACAGTAACTTTTACCACTGAGCTCAAAGCCAGTTCATAAATCAACAATAGAAAAAAAATAAACCAAATATAATACTGGTACAGCAGCATAAGCACCTCAACGTAAGCAACTCAGTATCATGGACAAATGCCATTCGGCATTTGAATATTCAGCATGTGAATATGAAGACGATACTTCGGACAAGTAGACAATCTATCAGTGCCACTTTAACTAGGAATTAAGTCCTTTGATATTTTTGCAATTTGCTATACTTTTTTGTACATCAGTTTTGCCTTAGCTTTTCAAAGGTCATTTTCCTATGTGCACGGTAAAAAAGGTAGCACCGTTCCTCTCTTGTTTCTGAGGCAGCATTAGTAATAAGCAAAGGTAAAGTATAATTTTGGAATAAAATTAATCCACTGCATCTGCAAACTTTTTTTTAAAAAAAATACAACCTTACCGAACCCCCAAGAAACAGATTTGAAATGTATAATTCCTTGCTTATTTGAATATTCAGAGTATAAGGTAACTGCAGTTGATCACATTTTGACCTAAATGATGCAATTTTTTCCTCTATTTGTATAACCTTCTCCCTGTTCATAAATACAAGTTCTTTGTGACCAAGTACATAAAATGTATACATAAATTAAGAAATTGCTTCCAAAACAGATGCTTTTCAATTTTTAATTCAGAACATTTCTGTACTTGTAATTACATCTAATTTCCTCAAAGATAGGTGAAAAGTCCTTCAAAACTAGCAGGAGAGAAGGGAGAAAGGAAGAAGGCATAAGAAATGTAGTACCACAATTCCAAAAAGTATTTCAGCCCATTTTAGGACACCAGTGGGGGATGAGCTTACTTTTTAAAAATCAACTCTGTTTAGCACTTGGATAAAAAAATAACGCTCACAGACCACTGAACAAACATATACAGAAGTACAAGCAAGAAAATTAGATCATAAAATGCCTACCACTTTCAATGGGGTAAGGCTCTCTACATTGACTAGCAGCTTTATTCTAGGAAGTAAAATGTTGGTTGTTACAGTATACGATGGAATGATGAACTAAAAAGAACAGGTAAAAGAAAGGATAAATAGAGAGTATTATTTTGGTAAGATTTCTAGGAAAACTTATGAAGAAAAAACAGACTACTTTCAATTATAATATTTAAACGTAGTATTTCGCCTCATCAATACAAAATATATTTTTAATAGAGTTATGAGCTTTAGGTCTACATATTTTAAAATATCTTCTTTTTTAACCCAGATTTAAAAAGTTTTTAAAGTCAGGCAAGATTACATGACAGTCACAAAACAACTTTACCACCTTAGTAATTATTTATCCCATTTGTTGATTAAAAACTAAAAATTAACATAAAGTGTTAAAAACATCTGCTGCACATATATCTAGTAACTGGAAAGTTTTTATTAATTTTGTAGGTTCTTCACAAAAGGAAAAGCCATTCTAACTCTTTTTTATTCAGCCTGAGACAAATTTTCATGACAAAATTTATCAAACTAGTTCTGTAAACTTTAATTCAGAAAAATATACCCATAACCACACCTTTTCACATTTATAAATTTTCATCCAATGTCATACCAACACATATAGGTGGTGTGTACATATAACACACACATCACATTCCTACATGAAGTTAATTCCAAAACCTGTTCTCACTTCCTGAACAGTAAGTGGGGAGGTAAATTCCTTGGGGTAAGGGAACGATTCTTCTTCTGCATTTCTACATGAGACAGAACACAGGAATCCTATAGGGTTCCTACGTGCTTAGTCAAGACACAACAGTCTTCTTCAGGAAAAGGAATCAGGTTATGGGCAAGAAGTCTAAAACATACTCTGTCTCACTTTGCAGATATTGTGAGGGAACTTCAAACTGTAAAATACTTTCAACTGTAAAAATTATCTCAGTACCAGTCCTTATATGAATTCGTAAGAACTCAGAACTGCCAAACTTTGTTACGCACTAAAGTATCTAGACTTAAGTTACAAATTGAGTGGAACTATGCAACACAATCTGAAAACAGATTTTATTATAAATTTTATTATAAAATTCATTTATTACCAAGGCAGCAATTGTTGTTACTATATAGATGTGACTTTTGCTTCTCTTACCCAACTACACATAGAAATTTACAGACTATTAAAAACTACAGCTGCAGTCACTCCTAAAATTTAAGATAACCAAATCAAAGCTTAAAAAAAAACGTTACTGACCTCTATAAAAAAAGCATTGTTACTGAAAGCTACTTGAAAAACAAAAATGTCTTTTATTAAAAAAAAGTATCATCTCATATCTAATATGCCAAAGCAGTCTAAAAACTAAAACTTTCCCCAGTTCTCAGGTTTAAAGAAGCAATACTCATCACAGGCCCAGAGCAACCAAAAAATACTCTATATTCCATTTCTCCTTTCACAAAAATCACTGAGGTTACACAGAACTTCTTGAGGCTCAAATTTAGAACTTGGTAACTTTCCCCAAATCTTTAGCCAAGGAGTTTAGAGATCAAACGGCTGAGCATTGCTTGGATGAAGTATTTGAAATTGCTTTCTCTTTCCAGTTCCACTTTCCCATCCCTTTTCTACAGATCACCACCAGGCTGTATTTCAGGCAAACTCCATGAATTTCAGAGTAGGTCACACTGAAAATATAACCATTGTGAACAAGAAATAATAGGCAAAGGATACTGAAATGACAAGAAAGTCATAACAGAACTAGAACAAAAAGGTAAGATGTATTCAACATAGCACCACACTGCATCTATGTGGGTACGTATATCTTTGAAATGACCTAATTACTACATTTACACAGACATGCAACGGCCATCCCAATATAAGAAGTTCTGCACCTTTTTATAAAAAAGACCACTGCAGATAGTGCTTGAAGCCTGATTTTAAAACTCACTGCGACTGAGCTAGAGAAGCAGCTATTTCATCCCATTAAAACATTTCCAAAGGGGGCAGAATTTTTAGAGCTGAAAAAACACGGCTTTGATGTCCTGCCTGCCTTTGCGAAACCACCGCAACAAATCTAAAAACTCCCCATCCGTGCTGCCAAAGCAGCAGCAATAGTACATACCATAGACACAATCACTGAGAGGTTACTGAGCAGCGACAATCGATGACGGAAAAAGAGCTGAGGAAGGCATTGCTCCTGAAACACCCCCTCTAGAAAACACTCCTGTCCTCCTCACCAGTCTGCTCACACACAACTCTCTTAGCATCTAGTTACAAGATTACCTTTTCCCCAGTCTTTCCCAGTACAACAGAGATACAATTAACATCAGGAAATTAAACATCTGAAGGCTTTCAGATACTTGACTTTGAAATTCCATTCATTCAGTTTAGGTTTGGGGAAGGCAGAGACAACTGGCTGCATTTTTCATATGCAATTTTTTATTACAATTAAAAAAAAACCACCACACATAGAAGGGAATCCAGCCTGAAAATGGCTGAGAACCATACAGAACATGAATGAAAATATAACAACAATCTGCAAATTAGCAGAAAGTATGGATGGTTTAAAGGTAATAATGATCTGTCTAGAATGCCATGTTTAACTCCAACCCAGTTTTCATTAACAAACTAATTTTCAACTCATGCATTATTAATTTATGAACTTGATCAGATATTCATGTGACACTATGCTTGGAGTCACTTGACTCAAATTAAAACTTGTCAAAGCTAAAAAGTTAGCTTAATACTAGATTTTTTTGTGAAAGGAATCATGCAAACTTTCAGGAATAAAGGCTACTGAGTGAGCAGCAAATCCAACTGCTAATGAAACCATACAATTTCAGAAGTTCCTATTTGTCTTAAAAAACACTTTCATAGACTGGGGATGCACTACCTGCTATAAGATAGAATTGGACTTAATGATCCAAGAGTACAAAAAAGGATAGCAGTTCTTTTCACTCACTTAATTACATTTACCTTATGAAGGAAAAAGAAACGGCCCCTTTACTTTGCTAGAAAAGTTTAACCTTCTCACCAACTTGTTTGAAAAGTCTCCTACAAGAAGGCACCAAGTTCATAGGGCAACATTTTCCTTTGTTATCCTCATCCTATTTTATTTATGACACCTCTTCAGCATGTAAAGACACTTTGGAGCTTTTCCCTTGCATTTCCCTTGTGGAGAAGCTTCGAACTGGCAGCATCAGCCCAGTTTTGGGGCAGGTGGAAGGCCCGAAAGGGGGTTTGATTATGAGTTTTTATGGGTTTGTCTGGAAGGAGAGCAGAGAACTGGATCCCCTAATCCATGAGGTCCTTTCCACACCTACTTTCTAACAACTCACTTGAATTAGCTGCCCAAAAGACCTCTCAGGTGCCTCTATACTACGTTCCTTTTGAACACTCAACCTAGAAGCATCCCAAGAACGCCTGAGCACAGATGAAGATCTAACCAACCTCCAGAGATGTAAATTCAATTATTTTCTGTAACTCTTAGCAGTTTCTGCCAGTATAGCAAGACAAAATTGAGTAATTTTGGGTTTGGGTGGGTTTTTTTTTCTTCCCCCTACATTTTTAGAAAGGCAAAATGTTTACACAACACAAAAAGGTTAATAATCCCTGCGGTGGGCTCACCCCAGCTAGCAGCTAAGGCCTCAAAGCAACTCATTCCCTTACCCCGCCTCCTCCAGCAGGATGGGGGAAAAAAAATAGGAAGAGCAAAAGCAAGACAAATCATGGGTCAAGACAGAAATATTTTAATAAGTGAAGGAAGAGAGGGAGAAAAACACCCCATACGAGCAAAATAAGTGATGCAAAGGCAATCACTCACCACCTCCCATGGACACACCACTGCTCAGCTACTCTCTGAGCAAAATGCTACCTAAAACACCCTCACCTCCGTTTTGTGTCTTGGTTTGAGGATGACATTATATGGCATGGAATAGCTTTAGCCAGCTCAGGTCATCTGCCTGGCTGTGTCCACTCTCAACTTCTTGTGCACACTCAATATACTTGCTGGGGATGGGGGGGTTGGCAGAGCTAAAAACAGAGGCAGCCTTGCTGCTATGCAAACACTGCTAAAACACAGTTAAAAGACAAGTGTGTTGTCAACACTTTTTTGGTCACAAATCTAAAACCTAGCACCATACAAGCTGCTATAAAAAATAAAAGTTTAACTCCACCCAGTTGTACTTAGAATTCTTGCTTTCCTCCCGTGACCTTTCCGTCATGTGTAACCAGTGACTTTTCTCTAGCTACAACAGTGTGGTGTGGAAAGGCCAGGAGTGAGGATTTTAACTGCTGTTAACAATTCTCAAGTGCTTAGTGTTGACTTTTTTTTTTTTGCCTTAACTAAAAAAAAGTGAGGGAAGTTCTGCACTGAGAAAAACAGGCTATATGGAAAAACAGACCTCCCTTCTTTCTTCATCATAAATATTTTATTACAGCAAGCATCCTGACCATCCCTCAATACTAACTGTATCATTTTTAAAAAAAAGCTGAGAATTCAGAAGTAGTTAGAAACACCTAAAATATTACGGGGAACACACACTACTCAAAAATTCTACTAAAAATACAGCAGCTTATAACTACCTTTTAGGTTACCAGAAGCAGGGCTTTGCAAAGAAAAACGTCTGCCATCATTACCTACAGGTTCATGAGAGGGAGTCAGAATAAAAGAATTAACAGCTTTCAGCTGTAAAATTACTAATTCCAGTAATACAGTACATTAAACATGCCATTTGAGATATATGCCAACTTAAACTACCACATATGGCATATCTATCTAATTATCACAGTTTGTGTTTTCATATGCATAACTGTTCTAGTTTTTAAACAATGTGTCAAAATGCACCATTTTATCTGAAAACAGAAAATGCTATCTTTTATAATACCAGTAGGTCAATACTGTATTTTTAACGCACAGTAAACTACATGTTAAAAAAGATAAAAAACATATTAGAAGAAGACTCTCTAATGTTTTAGTAATGCTTTTAGCTTTCTTATTAGTAAAATGTTCAGGCTTAGAGTGATTTTTAATAGTAAGATTAAGTTTCTCAAAGATAGTATTTTCAATTTTTATTTTTCCTTTCAAGTCTTTAATTCACCTATTGACATATTAAGTCTTAACTGACAATGGACAAATAAAACAATCAAGTTAGTCATTCTCGCAGTTTTGCATATGATTAAAACATACTGTGAAATAGCACGTGTGCAGACATCAGTTGCAGTGAAGACAGACCTCACTTGTGTTCCTTCTCCATGTGCAATTTGACCTCACTCAGAACAATTGCTATTGCAGAATCATACATTCTAAGTGCAGTTCAATACAAATCATGCCCTAAAATATTTGATTTCAACTTCCCCAGCCAGTGCTTGGTGTCACTTCAGCTGTTCAGAGATTTTTTTTTTAAATGTTTCTTTGCATAAATAAGCAAAGAACTTACACTTAATACCATGAAACATTACAGAATTTTAATCCCTCCTTTTGCAACTCAAACAGACCATCTATTTTATACAATAAAATCAAAATATAGATGGAAGCAGTTAATACCAAAGTAGCAAAATAACTACGTAGCAGCCATTCCAAATATTTTTGGTTCTTGTTCAGGAGTACAAAATACAGGTAAAGATATGCCACTCAGTCATCAACTGCATTTTCCACTGTCTCCCTCAGTTCTCACAAATTGTAGGTGGTATTTTTGATAACTTATTTCAACATAAAGCAGACAATATCAAGATACACTTGAACATACCATCTTATTCTAAAAACACAGATTACATAATAAATAAGAACATAGAAGAGTTTAATTACGAAGGGCCTCCCTGTTTTTTTCCATTTGTTTTTACATGAGCATCAAATCCTTGAATTTGCAGTTACCTTTACAGAAGGTTTGTATTAAGCTCAAAATTAAAGACATAAAAAAATAATGTTTAATTTTTTGCTGAAATAATTTGAAAGGTATTAGAATTTGGACACTCAACCAAACCATTTTTTTTAGATTTTCATTTTCAATAAATAAATTAGGGAAAGATTTTTAAAAGAATAAAGGCTTCTGTAAACAACTGGACTATCCAGAATACAGGAAAACCCGAAGCATTCCAACTTTTTTCCTTACTGAAAAGCAGAGTAGTGTATATATTCAATTTCTTCCATACATACTTCAGCAGTCTCCTCCCTGACAAAAAGTCCAAACAATCCTTCTAAAAGATGAGTTAAAACATCTTTTGTAATAATAAACAGAAATAGGGCAATTTGACTTCATGATTGCTATTTTAAGTCAAAATCCCAATATTTCCTTAGAATATTTGTAGAAATTTTAACTGTGCCTTTTAATATTTCAGATTAGAACTTTAATTACAGAATCCTCAGATTAGATTTATAATTACAGAATCCTTCCCACTAATTGTTTTGATAATTTTTGATAATTCAGTCAGTTCATACTTCATGAATTTTCATGCCCACCTTTCAAAACTAAGATAAAGCAAGCATGTTGGAACCAAAAGAAAAAAAAATAATGCCTGTAACAAAAGCAATTATTCACAAATGGAAACAGATCCTAGAAAATGTTTAGTTTGAAGAGGATTTGGAACTGAATCTGGATTAGATCTAAGGCTTCTCTTAAAATGGACCTTTTAGCAAGACTGGCATACATTAACATAAAGCCAGTATGTTCCTACACGGAATTACTGAACAGATTTACAAATATAGTAAAAAGCCAGTCTACATATAAAGACGCAAAATTATTCTTTTAATATCAGAAAATGCAGCCACGTTTTTAAGCAAAGCCAAAACATAAGACAATTACAAGACGTCATTGATCATATACACTAAGTTTTTACCATTTGTCCTGCTCATGGCATTAGTAAAGGGTTGCATTTCTGCATTAAAAATGGAAAGGAACTTTTAAAACAATGTAATTTTCCTTGCAAAGAGACCGTGAATGAAAAGGAAAGAATGCGTCTATTTGGCAAGTTCATACTGATAATCTGTATTATATACCCATTTTTGATAAACATCTGTTTATAACTGAAAAGGCATCCTACATGATCCTCACCAAAGCACACGTCTTACTCCTGTATTCATCATTTACTTGACTGTATTAAAATTGAATGGGGGAAGAATAACATCTCCAAATACAGATTCAAACAGCTCTATCCAGCTGAGAAAAGTTCAATTATAATTTGCAAGGCTAGAAAATGGTGAGAACACATCCCTCAGAGGAAAAGGCAGCAGTAAATGTTAACTACGATAGACGAGCACCAAGAAAAAACAACAAAACAGTCCTTTGCTAGAAAAAGGAAAACCCATAGGAAGTAGTCTTTTACCAAAAGACCTAGACTGGAATCATATACAGATTATTTTTTTTTTAAAAAATCACTATTATTCATCTATCCCTATGAGAAAATACACCAATATGGGACTATGTAGAATGGATGCATATTCCACCTCACGTAAATTCAGTACTTACCTGAATTAAATGTTTGTACACAGAAACTGCTGGTAATTTTACTGCTTTCTTAGGAGTGTCTCCGCTCACTTTCCTGGGAGACAGGGGCAAACAGGAAAGAAATTCTCATTTTCAGCCCTTGTGCTTAAGGGACAATGTTGTGGTTTCAGCCAAACTGGCCACTCAGGCAGAACACCAAATCCTCTCCCCTACCTCTCCAAAGAAAGGCAGGAGAGAGAGAGACTTATGAGTTTAGAAGGAACTAAATTACTTTAATGAAATATTAATGATATAATAATAATAAAAAAGGTATAATAAAATATATACAAAATCGTATCAAGCTCCCAGGATGACAATCACGGGCTGGCACTGGGAAAGTCCCAGACTGGACTCAGTGACAGACGGGAACTGGATTCCGGATCTGGGTTCAGCATCGGGATCAAAGGCAGACGAACAGAGTCCTCCTTGGACACCGGCCATTGAAGAAAGAGGGCTGACCCTTTGATCCCTCAGCTTTTATACTGAGCATGAGGCAGATGGGGTGGAATACCCTGTTGGTCAGTTTTGAGTCACCCGCCCTGTCCGCTCCTCCCCGCAGGTGGGACCCCTCTACGCCTTTCTGCTTCCGACCCTCCAACGGGGCAAATAACCAAGTTAGCTGCCCTTGAGTGTTATAGCAACAAGGCAAGAGCCTCTCTGCATACCAGTCCTTGGCATAAATTACAACTAATCAGGTCTTATCACTCTGAGAGCAAAGAGTTTCTGCACAATATGCTGTTAATTTCAGAAAGTTCAGTTAGTCAGAAGAGGCTTAGCTGCAAAGTAAAATTACAAAACAGAAAATGGGTTCTGTTTTACCTCAAACCAGGACAGACAAGAAAAAAAATACCCTTTTTGCTGAAAGTAATAGAACATCAGCAGTGATAAGATGGGAGAACTGTATCTCAGTGTACTAAGCTGCATATATAAAGAGTTTGGACAACTTTAAGAAATGCTCAAGTTCAGTGGAATGTTTGATCTCAGGCAACACAAAGAATGGGAAACAATTCATCAGGTTTTGATTACTTCCAAAAGTCTCCACCCTAATCTAAAAATAGGAAGTTTTACTTAACACAAAATCTCAATTCAGAGCGATGGTTACATTTTACTGTCAGAATTTACATTCTGAACATCAAGTATAAAAGTGGAAGTAAAAAAGAAAATTCACGTTAAACTGCTTACAAAATAAAGTACAAATTTTCCAGCACTTAGAACATGCTGAACTACTACTCTGAGATTAAGAATTTAAAGGTTTGTAGAGGGAAAACTTGAAGCTCTAAATAAACTTAAAATTAAAAATTAAAATTAAATACTTGTTGACACTGAATCACTGGCTTTTTCCCAAATAAGCAGCATACACATAGTATTTTTTGAATTAAACACATCTTTCTAGCAGTCTTCAGCATTTGTTAGATAGACTGTCCAGCAAGATTCTGCAATTTTCCCCATGGAAGGGGGCAAATGTAGGGGACATCCTACACCTTGAAGCAGATGACACCAGTAAGTTATTTCTACCCAGGACAAATATCTATACAGAAATCCAATATGAAAACCATCTTTTGCTTTTGAGCAAGGGAAAAAAACTGGGGAAGTGATAACCCCCTTAGAATCCAGCATTTAAATGCTACACGAAAACAGCTGCACTCTAAAGGAATTAACACAATGGAACCTGCTTAAAGCGGAGTGAAACTTTAAAAATTATTTCATACGGAGAGATAAAGTATACTCAAATGTCCCATGGTATCTTGATCTTTCCCTTTACATAGACGCTTACCTACGAGGATTCCAGAATATCTATGGATCTGAATCCACATTACAGTTAACACATCTGTTTATAAACTGGGATCACTTCACATAAAGTATGCCATCATTCTCCCTAGATTCACCAATAAACTGCAGTACAATTCAGTAGATAACTACCAACAGCACTTTTTCCTCTAAATTAGCATTGCAACATTACACCACTTTCTAGACCTACTGAAGTAGGTCATACTACAAATATGAAATTTATATTAGTTCCTGAAATACTTTTATTTTTAAGCACACTTGACTTGAATATCAGATAGCCGTCATCAGCTTATCCACACCTCCCAAGTAAGCACACTTTACAATACGAAAACCTCACCACACAAAAACAGTGCTACTAATACTAAAGTACTAATTTACATCAAAACTTCTATATGCTTTATCTTAGTTTTGCCTTCATGGCCTTCTTTATGCTTTATCTTAGTTTTGCCTTCATGGAATCTTTGACAGGGAAAACCCATCCAAATTAGGACACCTTAATGCTTACAACTACCAAGGGCATTACAATCACCTATGCAATAACATTTCACAGAAAAAACAACCCTGCATTATCTCAGAAGTCCATTTAACTATATGCATATTTTTAGGAAAAGGTCATTAAATTTTAATTGCAGTTGAAATACCACAACCCTTAGTAATCTGTTGTCATCACTTCTGAAAGTTTGTACTGGGAAAAACAAGGGACACAAATCAGAACTGGCCATTCTAGTAAAGAGCTAAATACTTAAAGATACATAAATAATGAGAAAATCAATGATCTTCAGACAATCAATACAAAGCTGCCAAAATTTACAAGCAGACACTTTTTTTTACAAAAGAAAACATACACAAAGAATTTTGCACAAGATGAAACTTAAGTTCCTGGACTAGACAACAGTGAAAGCATGGTAGTCATTTACACACCATATCAATACGTTATCGCATCAAAAAAGGATAAAAAGTTGACAAACAATGAGGAGTTTATTTTTCCTCATTCTGAGCATACGCATGTGTGTTGGAGAAAGGAAAAATCAGGGTACTTATTTTACAACTATGGATGACTAAATTTTGTGCCCTTCTCATGTCTGTACCCTCCAAATCAGAAAGTTCTAAGCTAACGAAGTGTGAAGGACAGAACTGGAACTATGTCAGAACATCAAAATCCACAGTCTTTCAAATAGTAAGTACTACCAAAAACATGAGTCCTTGGAAAAGATAATACCAAAACAAGAGAATTATTACTAACCAAAAAAAAGTACCATTTAGAAACTGAAACAGAAATTAACTAGGTATAAATATACTTTTTTATTCAAACACTGACCTTGCTACCACTATCCCCTCTATGTCTCTAAGACTTGAAGGTTATAAAATATTTGCATAAACAGAGTGATTTGCTTTTAAAAGGTAGAGGAAACCTAAAGGAGGACAAATACAGCTGCCCATTTCATTGATTTTCTCATCAAGAACATGCAAGACTAAAGCTCTGAAGCTAGCAATTACATATGGATTTCTACATACACTTAAAACTACTGTTTTTAACAACCTGATTTAAAATCTGGCTTCGTGAGGAACCATTTATTTCCTTCCCCAAAATACTAGTTATTGATGGAAAGAACTCATGATGAACTCAAGTAAAATGAAGAGCTACTGCCTATACAACGTAACTTCCTTTTTATAGAGGCTCTTTCCTGTTCAATCCTAAGAGTTTACCTGCACCTTGCACAACATTGTCACCTTTTTTCTGGTTATTTGAGATCAATTCATCAGAAAAAATACTTTATTCATTTAATGCATCATTTTAGCACTTACTAGAACAGCTAGTCATAGATGTAGATCCATACAGAACTAGACATCTTATAAAATTATAAAGTACATATTTTATTATTGTTAAAAGCAGTGCAAATACTAGATGAGCACTTGGCATTACCAACCTAAACAAAACCACAAAAACTTATATCCCTAAAAAAAAATACCTTTGTAAAGTTAGCACCTCCTTTTTTTTTTTTGAGCATTTCACTAAGCTAAAAATTATATGCTACTTCAGGAAGAGTAATCTCAAAAAAACCTGGAAGATTTAGGTGTGCTGCACTGCACAGTAAAGCACTCAGAAGTTTGGAAGTCATATAATTATAAGGAGTTCCAGAGGAATCCAATTTTTACTTTCAATTGACAGTCGCCAAGTGTTCATCTAATACTGTAAGTAGAAGACATACAAAGAATGAAGTGTGCACACACATGCAAGACGGAAAACAAACCCCATACACGTTCTGTCTAACACTTCTCATTGCAACAAATCAGTTTTATAAAGCTTTAAGGCATCCAGTAGCAGCATTTCACTGCAGTCCTTTGAAAAATCAGCACAGACAGAACGCCCGAAGAGCCTCTCTTGTTCCACAGAAGTTTCCTTCAAATCCAGGTCAATAAACTGCTATAAAGCCACCTATTTCCCTTTTCCTTTTTTTTTTTTTGTGTTCCTCAGGAAAACTGTTGGTAGGCTGCCAGATTACAATAAAACATAAATATTCTATAACTCCAGCTCAATACTGCTGCCAAAATGGTATCTGCTGCAGCACCTGAGTCGCTACGGCTGCTACTACTACTGTACACTATCCTACCTACACTCCGGCATTTCCTAACGCCAGATTACAGATGAGGACAAAATATAAACCTCAGCTAGGTCAAGCTCCAACTCAGCATATGGCCCAACTGGTCCTTCCTCCCCCTTCCCTCATAGCCATGATATTTCACTGCCCAGCTCCTTGGGAATACACTCTGATATAGTTTTAATTCCAAAAGCACACTGGATGCTCAACGAAGCCAACTGAATGGACACGTGCCATTTCCTATTTTTCCAGTGCACGACTTCATATAAATATTTTCAATAATCTATGTTACAAAAAGAAAGACTCCACAGTTGTCTATTCAGTTAAATATTTGTAATTTTTCATTTCCAGTTTGAAAATCAGAGTTTAGAACACACTAGGAGGATGATAAATTGCTGCTGCCTCTAATTGTCTGGTTCTCTACAGAGAATTTCCTTCCCCATATTGCCAATGAAGAATCTAAAAAGAATTAAAGTCACTACTTGAAAATAAAATAAAATACATGTACATACAAATCTTCCAAGAGCTTTGGAGGTGTGCACTATGGTTCTTGATTCAAGCAAACAGGTGCCACTCTATGAAGTGGGGGAAAATAGTACAAATGTGTGAAGCTCTTTATGTGGGAAATTACAAGAGAGTTAAATGGCACTGAGCAAGGCACAAAAAGTGCTTTTAAAATAGAAACAAGGGAACATGCAGAGAACCTCAGTATCTAATTTAATTAATGATTGAGAATGCAAAGGCTCCAACTGGTGAAACATTAGCAGCAGCCATGAATTTCACTGTAGTTCTGTATAACAAGTAATCTTACCTGAGTGATTCTCAAAAAAATGTCAACACATCGATTGTATTTTTCATCTGATCCTGTCAATGCTGAGATGACAGGCCCTGCAGGATGCAGTGAGAGATCAATGATGAAAAACATATGTTTAGTCTTTTCACAATCAAAACCTACAAGACCAGGCAAATAAGAAATTTTGTCTGAGATTCATGCTTCTTTACATCCAAAAACTGATAATGTTAAATAATCACTTTCATATACATAAGTTGACAAGGGTATCTCTTCCTCGCTTACAAGAGATGTGACCCCAGATCATTCGTACCACCAACATATAACTTTAAACCTGGTCCCTAATATACTATTCCTTCAAGTGCTATCTGGTCACAAAGCTAGTTATTTACATCAGCTACTTCATACATCAACCGACGTTCCCTGGCTTTTCATGAAGGAGACTTAATTTTGTCCATCAATTATGCAGAACACTTAAACCTTACACAAAATTTACTGCAATTCAGAAGTCAAGAAGAGCAATGCACAATAGCATTCCTCATAACTTGCTCAAGCAAAGAGTGATAAATTCATGTTCAAAAGTTACAAAGGCATGTTAGCATCGTACAGTTGGGAGCTGACTTCCATAGATATGTTTCCAAATACTGCCTTAAACTGACAATTCGATCAGACCAGTTAAGTACTTGCAAATGAATTTTAATGCTTGGCTATAATCAAGAACAGCACGTTTAATATTAAGTAAACCCCAATCAGATTCAACCATAATTAATTATCAAACATGTTAAAGTGAAAACAAGTTAATATGGGGGGATAGGAATTTAGATAGCCTCCTTTGAATTATATTTTAAAATATTTAAGATGTCTATTAAACATAGGGGAAATTTAAAACAGAGTATCCTCACAATCATTGCTTGTATTTTAATTTAAAAATAGAGAAGTGTAGTTAATCCTTATAATGCTATGAATAATCACAATTTGGGACGCAGATACCCCTGAAATCAAAACAAAAATAGAGTGGAATAGAACCTTACAAGTCTGCACTGTAACATTTAAAAGGTCTCTAGGCTAAACTCTGGTTTGGTATTTCTTTTGGGGGACGGAAAGACAGAATGGCCCTGAATACCAGGGTGAATGTAAGGAACCTGATGGTTTCCTAAAGCCATGTCATGCAGTCAGGAAGAAGATAGCAGTATATCTACGGTAAATTAATAGTCTCACACATGCACAGCACACTCATTTACTCCAACTGCCATATATCACATGCCAATTTTACACATTTCCATGTTACTAGAAATCCTTAAACGAATCACAACACTGAGCTAGCCAGCACGAGCACCAAGCATACCCCACTACAGAGCATACTACAGTACACCAGAAATTCATACCAGACACAAACAATATAACTCTTTTCATTTACAGATAATTGTATTTGTTGTCAGAATAAACACAAATATTTTTGCTAAGTCCATTATAACAGTGACATCTCAAAAACATGTTTATCAGCTTCATTACTCCACGGATATATTTGATAAACAGGAAAAATTTATTACAGTTTTAGACTGAAGTACATTAAGAATTTTATGCTACTGTCAGACAAATCCAATTAGAAAACCAAAAGGCCCACCTAGAAACGTGACCATCAACAAGAGCCGAAAAAGCAGCCTTTCCATTTCTAGTATGTATTGCGTTTTATACCATGACACTGCAGCCTCTGAGGGTCAGATTAATTAAGATCAACAGCAGCTGCAGTGCAACGTGAGAAGCACACTGCCACAGCTCTCACCAGTCCAGCCCAATTACCTGCAGCGTTCCAACACTGGACAACTGACAGCTACCATACTCCTCACCCAGTCATTAACTCCCACTGGCCTACTGATAAAAGTGAAAAAACAAACTAACCTCTTTTAAGACGGCCTGCAAAGCTGACTGCACCTGCTGCAGGATGCAACGATGAGTCCCAGAGAGATGTTTGCCAGTCAAATCTTTACAGATGCTGCTTAACTTTACGCTAGAGCTGGGTCCAAAGATGGGAATGAGATAGCAGTCAGGCACAAGCCCTCCTCCCAGATCCCTCTGTGCTCCATTTCTAAAAGCCAGTCTGACAAATTCACTAAATCCAAGGTTTTCTCCCCTGGCCAAAAAGCTACCGATCACTGACGAAATAAATTCTGTGGTCGACTACTGAGGACAATATCCAAGTTAATGCAATTCATTAAAGAACAAACAAGATCAAAGAGCATTTGAAAAAGTTATTGCTTTTTACAGGTTACACCCATTAAGAAAAGCAAGAACATGTTTCTTTTATTGCACAAGTGAGAAGAGGAAAACAATTAAGAGATTCAGACATTCCCTGTTTATATTTTTTAAATATTAGCTCCAAGACCTAGGTTCTGACAAATATCCATTAAAACTTTGATCTATCTGCAAAATACCAAAGTATTTTATGGCAATTTTAAACTTTGTGAAAGAGGAAAATTTAAATTTTCAGTGCATATCAACTTTGGCTATTTTTCTTAGGTTTTGGTTGTGCTTTTTTGTTTTTACAGAATGTGTAAGTCCAGAAAACAGATACTTTTAATCAACTGAATAATTGCTTTACAGAAATCTCAACTTCATCAAAAAACAAGTGTCGCTAGAAGCACCTTCATCTATATAAGCTTCCTAATTTACTGAGAATCATTTGCTTTTCAAGTATATTGAAAACTAATCAAAAACAATCACGAGAAAAAAGTTGAAAATTATTAAATATGTCATTTCCCTGTGATAACAGCCATCCTCGCTTTCTTCTTTATTTTGCCAACCATGTGCACATATAGTTAGTCTCTATCATTCATTAAAGTTAGACTAACCATTCCAAATCTATCACAAGTTGGTTTAAACCTTCCTTATACAAGACAAAGACACAGCACTTCCGTGCAAACCAAAGCCATTTACTATGTCAAAGTTTATTCACTCATTAACATGAATAAGTCCCTACACGTAGAAGAAATCAGTGCAAAATTTTTACTTAAACTTCCACTCAAAACTTCTCCAAGTCTACCAAATGAGGTGCTGCTAAGCGATAGTACACGGGGTGAGTTAGATATGTAACAAAGTCAAGATCATACCAAGTTACATATTCAGTTTCAGCTTCCTTTTAAATGTAAAATACTAAGGATCTGCTGGCTAACAAGCTAACTTTTTTTATTCTGTTCCAGTAACCAGGCAACAGACAACTGTCCAACTGAGAATTATCTCTCTGAACAGCTGGCAATCAACACTTGGGGCTTTTTGGTGGTTGTTTTTTTGTTGTGGTTTTTTTTTTTTTCTTTTTAGCTAGTGGACAGATCAGCTATTCCAGTGATTACTTTACAAACCTACACAGCTCTAGATTCCACCTCTGAAATCTCTACTCACTATATAGTCATTTCATCAGTCCCCAAAGTTAACTCATATAAGTAAACGTTTACAACAGAATCTGGAAATCTTAGATATATACTTATGAAGGCTCCGATTAGCTAATGTTAACACTTTAGAAAAACTTAGAAGTATCAAGAATAAAAGTGAGATTATTTATTGATGTATGACAAACCACCTTCAAGGAACCATGACAACAGACAGCTAATAACTAATGCCATTCTCGCTTCTAACTCCATTACTCCTTTTCTCTTCCATAGTTGAAAAAGCAGTATTTCGCTTCAACATTACTTCAAGTGTTGATTTTTAGAAGAGATTCTTTTCCCTACTAGATTTTACATTATTTTTTAAGTTATAAATTATCATGACAATTCCTTTATTATATAAAAGAAATAATAATGGTGAACCAAGCTTGATATATTATAGCTTCCCCCTGCCTAACAATTTAATAGGAGTAATGAAGCTAAAAAGTGAACTTAATTATAAATTCCTGTAAAGTTGTGTAACTTACACATTCAATGTGTTTGAAAGGTTTTTAAGAGTCAGAATAAGAGACTTTTCAAAAGGCCATTTGCACAAAGATTAGCTAGACTATCCCCCATAATACATGAACGTTTCAAAAAAATCTGATATTCAAACACAATACATCTCAAATACAAGTCACTTGGTAAAAACATAACATAGCCACACGACACTTCATACACTCTCTACACGAGGCAGGGGAGGAAACTCCCACCTTTGTATTCTCCAAACATTTAGATCACTACTGATTAGAAATCTGCTATGAAAACAACACAGCTAATCTATTGTTAAAAGCAGTAAGACCTTATCCCCATTTAATTATGTTTTTATTAATCTCTGTTCTTAATATTATCTAATTTCAGTACACATACGACTTCATATTCCAATAAATTGAAAAACACTGACCGAGCTCAAATTCACTCAAGCACCAAGTTCCGACCAGGCAAGATCCTGTTGCAAGATAAACAACATGATGCGAGGTAACATAATTTTGTGTGTGCGCGTGTGTGTATGTGTGAGACTGGGGCGGGAGCACAGAGAGAGAGAGAGAAGAGAGAGAGAGAAAGCAAGCGAGAGCACACGCCAGCATTCGCAATGGAAAAAAATACATATGTCCAGAGTAGTTTTCAGTCCAGCGCTCACTATAATTCAGAATGGAGAAACAGATAAGACAGTGAGAGCTTAATACAACAGAAATACTGACTCTTTTTTATATTATTCAAAATATAACATTAAAATAGGTTCACAGAATGGCCACTTTCTTTACGAAGTTCACTTCATTAATATTAAAGTAGCATGGCTACGCCTGCATTTAAATTATGGACCAGAACCTAGTCGTCAACACACACTCTGTACTTCTCTGCAGAAAGGATCAGCACCTACTAGTTTAAAAGTAGGGCATATTTTGCCATTTCAATTTCATTTCCACTAATCTAGGGGGACAAGCCTGAACAGAAAAGAATCAGGGATAATCTAAGCACAGTAACCAAAGTCAAATTGCAGAAGTCCAGACAATTAGAAAAAGTCAGCTGGTAACCTGAAAAGAGAACAATAAATTGTGTACTCAAAAAATAAGACTGTAGTGGATGGTAATGTATTTATACACTGCTTCCTACTTCGTAAACTAAAATGTTCAGTGACAAGCTGTTTTTTTTCCTTCAATTTCTTGTAATTAGAGCTGCCATATAATTCTTCAGTAATTATGTCACCTTTTGATGCACAAAAATAATTCCAACAGAAATCAGTCTGCATACTGAAGTCCTATATCACAGAGGAAAAAAAAAGAACACTATTAGATCATAGGAACCACTCATGACTTCTGTATTACAACCAACTTCCTCCTTTCCAAACAGCAACTTACTCAGACTGTGCTAAAACTTTTCGGAAACACAGCAAAGTTTCACAAAAGCTTCGGCAAGAGAACATTCCGCAGCGAAACGTACATTAGACACATTTATAGTCACAAGCATCAGAGGTACAGACTATATAACTCCTATTAGGAAAACGGAACAATTGTTTGAGAAACTTTGTAAGAAAAAATAAACTGCATCTTTGTATTAGCTATTTCACAAGGTTTGCATTCCCTAATGCTATATGAGCACGAGAGTCTGGAAGAAACCCAAAAGTCATCAGCTCAGAGAATGACAGGACCTCCGAAAATTCCATGGGCTGGTGGTCAAACGCAAACAGAAAGACTAACGAGAGCTAGCCACGCTGGAATCCATTTCTCATCCCTGCTCCATGCTTTAGCAGGTTAGCAGTCGCCTACTTCCTTAAGACACTCATTTTCTGTACGACATAACGTGGCTGCAAATTCAAAGCTGACCGTAGAAAGTCAAACTGGAACTTCATTTGCACCTGCTACATGGAAACTGCTTAAGCCTCCCTGCCCTAGTTATTTATATTATTACTATTGGTTTTAAGAGAGAATGTGTTTATGTCACAAACATTACTACTCATGTCATTCTGGCTTGCTAATTTTTATTTCAAGGTTCTTCTGCTACTACTGCTGTATCTTTACAATTTGCTACACAAAAAAATATGTAATTCTGATTTAATCAGAAAACAGAAGAACTATGCTAGAGCACCGAACAAAAGATCTAATCTTTGGAGCATCCTTTCCAAGTGAGTGTAAATAAACTGTAGTAAAATGAAAAGACTCATAATTTGGTATTTGGAATATTCTTCATAAACACCAATTTTCTGTAACATCCTTGCATATCTGATACCACCTCATGTATAATGCAGAAAATCTATTTCATTTTCATCTATTGACAGTGAATTTAATTTACTATTGCGGCTCTTTACCCAGATTACGTTATTAATTCTGCAATCAGGCTCTTTTGAATGCTTTTATTTCTTCCAAGAGTTTTCACAATTCTATATTGATTTCTTTTTTCCACCCTAACATACCTTTCAAAGTAAAGCACCATTTTTTCTAACTTTCTAAAGAAAAGTAAAAAAGAAAAAAACCTCAAAGACAACAAGCATCAGTTCATAAGCTGTATCTTTCAACAGGAAAAATCAGCATGCATCACTTTAACCTCTGACATTTAAGTATTATAAACTACATTCATTAAGGAGATGCACAACAGGTGCATTAAAAATTCCACGTCAAAAATCATCATTGTAAATAGACCACAATCTCTCCATTAGTAAAAAATTCTGCCTGACACTAAAGTTAGAGGCCGGGAAAGCTAAATGCTCCAATGTTAGTGTTCTGTTTACATCCATACCAACTGCCTTCACTATTTTGTAGAATTCAGTCATCTTGTTAAACTAGACCAAATGCAAAGCAGCTCTTATTTTTCCAACAGAAAACAGTCGGTAACAGCTAGTCAACTCAATTCTAAATCACCAGTTAGTCTTCAAAATAACAAAACCAAAACACCAAAAAAAGTGTTAGCTATGTTATTATTTTGCATCGGTTTTTAAGAAGTCCTCTAGAACAAAGTTCAATTACAGAATGCTAATTTGTTCATCTTTAGGGGAAAAAAAAAAGAGATTATTCAATTGCAGAAGCTAAAATCCTGTGTATCATTATGTAAGACTCCCTCTTCAGAAATCTTATACAGGAGAAATGCTCAATCAGGTATTTATTATTGTTATATGCAAATATTAAAAACTTCTTTCTTGTGCATTAATATAGTTAATATAAAATACTCATTTCTTTATTCACCCAAAGTATTCCACTTTTATAATAGAGGTTTCTTCCACCATCACGATAAACATAATGTAAAGAATATCTAAAGAGCAGCACTTGTCCTCTTTACTTCACTCCAGAGCCAGTGAACAAAGCAGTGAAGCAGAAAGAAGGTACATAATGGATTTAAAGTAAATGGCCCATTCTTTAAGAGGCGGCCTCTCATTTTTACTCATTCTAGCTTAATTGTCATTACAATGTCTGGAAACTTCAAACGAACAATTATTTTTACGCCAGCTGTCAAGTTGGTTCCTTAAAGATAGATTTTTTTTTTTTATTTTATTTTTTTTAACCAAGAAAGCAAAGCAATCAAAATGTTAATGAAAATATTCTTTTGCAGAAACATTGTAAACATCTTTAAACATATTTCAAGCAGTTAGTGCCAAGTCCATTCCATACACCACGACAGACAAAACGTATATTCACTGTTGCACTTTGTAACACACTTTTCTGAGAAATAATGCTTCCAGCTGCACTGGAAGCTTCGTCGTCCATATATGAAACACACTGACATGTACATACATCCCCTGGGATTTACAAATAAAGAATTAGCTAATTTTTGCACCTACCTGGGTAAAAATCTTTGGATTTAGACAGCTTGATGGTGGCCCCAGTCTCTTTCTGCAACTGAACAATTGTCTGTCCTCCCTTCCCAATTATAGATCCAGCAGCATAACTAGGTATGAGGACCTTTAGAAAATACTGGCCATCCTCTGAAAAATTGAGATATGTATGGTTAATATGGCTTACAAACTTTGATTTTTTTCCTCCCCAGACCCACAAATAAACAAAACGTTACACCTTTAAACTCATCCAGTAATTCATGCATTTACATCTAACCAGTTGTGTCATTCTACAAGACAGGTTTAGACTATGCCTTTGACATTTTAAAATACGTACGTTTATTCTGAGCAGATTAAAGAATCCACATAGATTCCTTAATTCCGTAAAAGAATAAGAATAAAATCCAAAATTATATTTCAAAGGTGGATTTTTTTTTTCCCTAGTGGTAACCACAGCACGCAGAAATGATCGGACGCCTTTAAAAAAAAAAATAAAGCCCTGCACGAAAACGTGCCTAGTGACAACTACAACCTTGCTTGAAAATACTGCAAAAAAAATGCCAAAACTAAGAAGGAATGAATTGTAAATTCTGATGGGCTATTTGTTTGTCATTAGCAAACACATGAGAATAGCAATTAGCTATTGCCTGCATTCTTCTTAAGTGAGCAAAACGACTACTCTGCTACCAAATAACCCACCCAAAATGTGGGGTTTTATTCCAAGCATTTCAGCCACTGCCAAGAAAACAACTCAACATGGTGAGGATGGAATCACTTGCCTAAGTAATCCTGATGTATTCCTTTAGCACTTCTTAAGCGACAATGATCTCTTTTAAGCTCATTAATTAAAGGACATTAAGAAGAATTTTTCCCAATTGATCAAAAGCCTAAGTCACTTATTTTAAATACACTTAAAAGGTGACGAGATAGACAATGCCAGTCCTCTACCCACCACTAGCGTTAAAGCACACAGTCGGAACAGGAAAAAATATACATATAATGAACGGAGGGGGGAAAGAAAAAGGAGAGAAAAAAAAAAAAAAAAAGAAGGATTCCCAGTCTGGTTCGGCAACTGCACAAGTGCCTGTGCCCTCTGCACCCCGCTGCTAAATTCTGCTACGCTGAAGTCTAAGGACCTTCCGTAACCGGCTCCGAAAAAGTGCGAGACAATAAGGGTCCGCCGGCTGCCCAGCCTCGGGCTCTCCCCAGTAATTAAAGGCAACGTCCCACGGGCACGGGGCGCAACGCTTCCAGCCCGAGACCTGTTCCGCCAAGCTGACGCTTATTTTTATTTTTCGCCCCCTAAGCAGAAAGAAGGCTCCCGGTTCACCTCACTGCTATTTATGCGAGACCCGGAGCCTCTCCAGAAGTGCCCGTGTGTGACAGCCGTGCCCACCCGCGGGAGCTCCCCGCCAGACCGCGGCTCTCCCCGGCGGGCACGGCACACACATTCACCTCTGCCTCCGTGCATTGTGACGCCGCCGGTGCACACGCACGGAGGAGATGCTGGTCCCGTTATAACTCATCTCCTCCGGGAAGAGCAGGATGGGAACTCGCGATCCCCCGCGCCCGGCAGGCGACTCCCCCCCTCAACGCACACACACACATACACACCCCCCCGAAACCCACCAACACCCCCCACCCCACCCCCCCCCCCTCCGCCGCCACCATCCAGCCCTCGCCCCCAGCACGGCAAACACACGCCGTGTCTGGGCTGACAATAGAAGGGAGGCCGAGGAGGAGGAGGAGGAGGAGGAGGAGGAGGACGCACGGCAAGGCTGAAATTCAACTTGCGAGCCGGAGGATGGGGAAGGAGGAAAGCGCGTTCGCCGTCTCCTTCCAGCTGCCATTTATTCTCGCCCCTGGTTTAAAGGGGCGAGGGAGGCGGCCGGGCTGCAAAGAAGCCCCTTGTGCTCCCTCCGAGTCCCCGTAGGGTCACGGCTGTGCAGCCCCGGCGTGGATATTAAATAAAAAGCCTGGGAGATGCTGAAAACCGACGCCATTTTGATGAATGATAACATTAGAGAAATGGGAATGTTTTGGGGGGAAGGGGGGGGGGGAGGCAGGCAGGTAGGGAAGCGGAGAGGTAGGTGGGTGGGTTGGGCGGGGGGGGGGGGTGGGGTGGGGTGACGGAGGATATACCCACCGCCCGTGTTGGTCCTCTTGGTGCTGCCGGCTTCAGGGGGGGCTTCGAGCGGTCTTTTCCGGGAGTCCGGCGGGTCCAGGTCTATGGGAACCCCGGTGTGGGTCCCGTTCTGCTGGATGGGAGCTGCCGCCATCATGTTTGCTGCTGCTCGGAGGAGAATTGTCTCTTCCCTTCTGTGGTGGGGGGGCAGGGAGGTAAAGGGGGAGGAGGAGGAGGAGGAAGGGGGAGGAGGAGGAGGAGGAGGAGGAGGAGGGGAGGGGGCTCGTCCCGTTCTCTTGTCCTTTTCGAAAATGTAGAGCTGAGCTCGGGATTGTCGAGGATGCTGCGCGCCTTGTTTATCTGGCACCCGGGGGGAGGGAAGGGAAAGGAGGGAGGGAAGCGGGCAGGACTGGGCTGGAGGAGCAGCTGCAGTGCAGTGTCAGGAGGAGATGAGGAGAAGGGAGACAGGGGAACGAGGGGGGCGAGAGAGGGAAGAGAAAGGGGGAGAGGGGAGGAGGAGGAGGGGGAAGAGTGAAAAGAGTGAGACAGGAGGAGGAGAGGACAGAGTGAGTGGGAGAGGAGAGGAGAGGAGGGGAGAGAGAACGAGTGAGACTGAGGCGGCGGGGAGGGAGGGAGGGAGCGAGGGAGGGGGAGAAGGAAGGAGGGAGAAGGAAGGAGGGAGCGAGCGGTGTAAATGGTGGGCGAGGGAGTGAGTGGGAGATGATTCACGCTGCCTCCGAGCCCCCTTTCCCTTCCCGTCCCTGCCTGCCCGATCTGCCGCGCCTGCCGCTGCGGCTCGGCTGCCCGCCGCTCCCGCGCCCTCCCCGCACGGAGGGGCTCGTGTGCCCGGGGGTGGAGAAGGGGGAATCTCTGCCCGGGCGGCGCTGCTCCGCTCTCGCCCCGGCACCACCACCACCGCCGCCACCGGGCGCAGGGGCGGCTGGCTGCCCGACCGGGCGTGGGCTGGGGGGGGGGGGCCGCCACCCACGGCCACGCCGCAGACACACGACGGGCAGGAGAGGTTCGAGCCGTGGGAGGGGGCGCAAGTACGGGGAAGGGGGGGGGGGGGATCGGGGGCGGGGAGGCGGCCGGGATAAAAAAGAAGGGCGGGGCTTCCTGGGAAGACAGGCGGGCGACCCGGCCAATCGGAACAGAAGAGAGCGAGGCTGGGATTGGAACGCCCAGCCAATCACGCGCCGCCGGCGGAAGGGCCGCTCGCTGCGGGGCGGGGGCGGTTTAACCTCTGCGGCGGCCGGCGGGGCGCGGGGGGCGGCGGCGGCGACAACGACAACGCCGACGCCGGGGGGGGTGGGGGGGGGAAGCGTGTGGCGTGTGTGGAGGCCGGCTCCCGCCCCGGGAGGGTCCCCGCCGTGATGCGGCGTCACCTGGGTTACACGCTGCGCCTCATAGGCCCGCGGCTGCGTGGGAGGACGGCTGAGATGTGCCCGAGGAGGCTGCGGGATGGCGGGGACGCGGCCCCGTTGAGGCCGGCCGTGACGGCGCGGCGCGGCGCGGCGGGACCCGGTGCGGACGGGGCCCTTCTTGGGGGGGGGGGGGGTGCCGAGGAGAGGTGGTTTGATTTTTTTTTTGGGGGGGGGGGGGGGGCGGTGGCAGCGCTGCCGCTGGGCGCCGGGAGCCTGGGACGCGGCAGGCTGCATCGCGCAGGTTTGTAGGGGAGAAAAAAATAAAAATAAAAACAAATAACGATAATAAAAAAAAAATATTAATAAAGGTATTATTTTTATACTGTGACAGGCCCGCTGGAGCGGTGTGAGACGGAGCGGCGTTTCTTATGTAAATATTTAGCGGAAAATGCAAACACGTTTCACTGCGACGAAGGTTATTTCTGCTCGCGAATCTCAAAATTATTCCAAGTTGAAGCTTAAAACGTTGTAAGGTGCAGAGGGGCGGCGGTGAGGGGGGGGCGGGCACCCGGGGGGTTGTCTTCTTTTATAAGGGTTTTTGCTGGGCTCTTTGCTATTTAATTGGCTCGTCGCCTTAGGAAAAAAAAAAAATTCTCAAACCGATATAGCCGCAACGGCAGCGGTCAGTACTAGAGCATCAATCCTGTACAAAAATTTAGAAGCGCGTGTTTATTGCGTTAGACCGCGCTCTGTTCTAAATCCGTATGGATGTGTATGTGTGTGGAATGGCTGCTGCCTCGGTGCCTCTTGCTATGCAAGCTTAAAAACCTGGCTGTTCGTGGGTGAAATCCAGTTTCCCTTCTAAGCGCCCTGTGAGATTCGGCCCTTGTTTTAGTAATCACTTACCATTAATACTGCCCCAAACAATTTTTAGTACTTGAAATACAGATTTCATGTATAATATATAATACAGCACATCACCTCTACTTACAAGGTATAAGCCAGATACGTAATGCATTATAGGATATTAAAACATGGACACTTTAACATCTAAACAGGCTCCTGCCCAAAAGCATTCACAGATTAAGAACTCGATCCGGCACTGTACATAGGAAACTTTCAATGACTTCTTTGGGAATTATGTCCCAGGAATGCGATATCTAGCTTCCTCACAGGGAGATGAAATAGATGTGGCAGATTCAGTAACAATTTGATAGCGTATACGGTCAGAAAAATGATTGTATAAAAATGGAACTTTCATCATATACCCTTTGTATCTAAGATACTCTGACTCATAATTGCTTAGTTTACTGACTGAAATAAAATTTTAGGCTTCTGTTACCTTGGCAGTTGCTGACACAATTATGGTACAGCAAGCTGGGGACTGGTTCTAGCGCTTCCATTTGCTTTACTAAGTTCCAGTTGAATTTTAATTAGTATTTGAGCCAGAAAGAGCACAGCAGGACTTGGAAATCTCAGGTCCAGTTTGTAGGGTCATCAGTCCTAAGAGGCCTCTTTTTATTTGTAAACTAAGAAAATGACTTATAGAAAATTTTGAAGACAAAAATAAAAAAACCACAATGTTCGAATGAAGCCATCTTGAGTCAATTTCCGCAGTGGAACTGGATAAATTATAACACTGC
The DNA here is from genome assembly GCA_017639485.1 of Pluvialis apricaria. Lineage (NCBI taxonomy): Eukaryota > Metazoa > Chordata > Aves > Charadriiformes > Charadriidae > Pluvialis > Pluvialis apricaria. The sequence goes on along the minus strand of CM030012.1, from coordinate 33,493,042 downwards.
TCCCTTTATCTCACTGAGTATGTCCCATTCATCTGTAGTAACATTGAATCAAACAATTCTCTTGTTTCAAGACCACATCTGTTTTACTGTGCCCCCCGCACCAATTTTAATTATGTGGCAGATCTGATTGGATTCAGCACCTGCAAGTCTTCCCTTTGGGAGCTCCAATTAGCTTATAAAGCATTTACTTGATTGCATTCTTTAAACAAAAGTATTGTTTCATCCTAACAACAGGAATATTAAAGTGTAGAATAGAAAAGGGTTTTAACGTGATAAGCAGCGCGTATGTTGTTTGTGTATCTGTCTTCCATAAGCTTAGAGGAAAAAGTGGTAATCCTGAAACCTAATTTCCTCAGACTCAGCAGATGTCTGTCCTGCGTTAGTCTGTTTCTTTACCAACAGCTGTTTCACAAGTGCCTCCCCTTGTCTCTACAGAATGCCTTTTGTTTAATAATTTCCCAATATGTAGTCTCCCGGTCCCACTAAGACAAGCGTTTTCAACTTTTCTGGTACTTATGAGTAGGTTTTTTTATAGATTAATAGACAGGTTCATCTTTGAAGAATTTAGCTTAAACTGTGTAACTAGTGTCCCAGCTAGTTTCTTAGTAGCAGTTCTACTTAACTAAGCAAATAGCTGCATATAATAAACATTTAAACAATTATTATCTTGATGTTAATAAACTTATTAATTATTACAAATATGGTTCAGAATGTGCTTATTTGTCCTTATTTCACTGCTTGGAGCGGTGATAATTGATATAGGGGGGCATATCGCATAAAGTGCAGCCCTCTAGTGGCAGAGGTCACAGGGAGTTTAAAGCAAGCTGTGTTTCTGTCATGGGTGGGGGACAATGAAATAGCTTTTAGCAAAATGCAAGCAACCTAGGACACTGCCCTGCAGCGTGTCGGTCTCCTGCATCGTTCATGGTCTGAAGCACAAGTGAAAATAGTTGTGGAGGCCTGCCCCTCGCTCCCACTCTGTCAGGAGGCACTGCTATGGAGAAAGGACCAATGGAAAAATAAAAAAGTCTGTATCAGCAGAGTGTTCCTCTTCTTCCAAATCTAATCTGTTGCTCGGCTTTTCTTTTTCAGCCAGCTCTAGGCTTGCATATCTAACCAGAGGTTGCTCAAGCTGTTGTGGGATCTTGATTCCCTTTCTGTTTCTTTCACTCGTGTCCTACCAGCTAATGTATTCTATAACTTCAGTAAGAGTTAGTTCAGTGATAGCATGGAATACAAATTCAATTTGCCAGCCTTATTTCTAAAAACACTCTTGGCTGGTGATGAGGATGGTGGCGTTCAAACTGATCTCTCCCACAGACGTGAGAGCTGTGCTTAGAAATGAAAGGGATTAGGAAGAGACGTAAACCAAAGCAATTAAGTATGTATTTTTACAAATAGAAATCTGCAGAATAGCTGAGGTAAAGTTCTAGTAAACATCACCTAATCTGATAAAGTTCACTTTGTGGAACAAGACTCAACCTCCTGTTTCCTGCAGAGGTGATGGATATTTCTCCTCTGGCTAACAGAATGAATAGTTTATTTTTCCTCTTATGGGAAATATGACAGAGCCCAATAATCATTAGATGAAAAACGATACTTCTTAAACATCCAGGCTAGGCAAAAGAAAACAGATACGGTCTTTGTCCAAAATGATGTTGCTACTATTGGCAGTTTTTCATTACTGAATGATTGCTGTGATTCCTGGTAAGCTTTGGCTCCGCTAAAATTACAGTTAGTGATGAACTCAGAAGTCTCTTTCAAGTCTTTAACTTCCGCCTTCTGTTTATGAAACTTTTTTTCCTCCAATAATCTATTATTATTGATTTAATTATCCAACTGTTGCTTGTTTAAATACTGCAGAAATTTTTCACCAGTAAACTTTTACATTACAGTAGAACTTTTCCAAGATTGCAGCAATATTAATCTTAGGAAAATCAAACTCAGGGTTTGGGAAAAAAAAGCTAAACGTGTATTAGACAGAAAGTGACCTGATTATCTACTTTTCCATATTTATATTCCTTTTATTATCTGCACCTACATTACATGCTTTGCCAAACTGAAAGCCAAGTGTTTATAGTTGCTCTCTTCACAGAAAAGAGCATGGACAACTGCTAAACCCTTTCATATTGTAGCCCACTGCTGTGTAGTAGCTTTCTTTTTCATGTAAAATGAGGATGGTAACTTAAAATCAGTAGTAATTTGACCATACTGTTTATCATAGCATGAGTATATTGGCCAAAGCTCCCTTTCTAGTAGTGGAAGGAGAGGGTGCACGTAGGAAATCAAAGTCCATTTCTGCTGTCTCGGCAGAGGGATCACCTGCTTCCTCCTGTTCCCAGAATATTCATCAAAATTTGCAAAGGCCTTTTTGGACTATTCTTCAGGAATACAGAACTGAACTGTTCCCAGTTCTTCATTCCTGAATCTGTAGATCGGATTTATAAGCTGTTCTTGTGCTCTTTATATTTTGGGGTTACCTGAGGACCTATCCAGATCTCAGTTTAAAAAACAAGGTAGCCTCAGGACAAGTTCATTTTTCATTCCTCCCAAGGAACTGACTGCGTGGATCAGGGCATGATCCATGAAACTCCAGTGGCTAGACACTTACCCCAAAAAGGCATCTCCATGGTGATCTTTCTGTACAGTAATTTAAAAGACCTTTTATTTCTCAGAATGAAAGAAATTGAAGACTCGATTTCAATTGCCTTCCAATAATAGTAGTATTTTCTGGTTTTTTTTTTGGGGGGGGGTGGTTTTTGAGGGGTTGGTTTGGTTTTGTTTTTGTTTTTGTTTTAAATAGGAAAAGGGATAATTCAGGGATTAAAACTGGTACCAACTAGGAGTAATTCCATTGTAATGAAACAATGATGTAACATAGTATGCGAGAAATAGCAGGATCACCTTGTGTAGCTTATGTCAGTTTACGGTGTGACTGATTCTGTGCCTCTTAGCACCGTCTTACAAAAGAGCATCAGTGAAGCGTCTCATCTACAAACTGAATTCAGCCAGCTATCCCTCCAGATGCTTCAGGATGTATTCCTCTAACAGTCTGGTGAACAGGGTATTTTTCAAGGAGTCAGCATACCTGTTTCCAATCTCTGTTATTAGAATTGCTGTAGCAGTATCACTATTTTATGTCTCATTTTGCCCACCCACCGCCAACTGTCTTACTTCTTTGAAATTTTGGCACTTTAGGATAAATGAAGTATGGAAAAAGAGACATTAACAGCAAAATTAGTTTCTTTGATTCTGTTGTCAAGCCTGGTCCCCTTCCTGTGAACCGAAAGATCTGGAACAATGCAGCATCCCCTAAGTGGTCATAAAGACATCTCTGCTAGAGCTCAGTCATGGTCTCAAATTGTCTAACGCGGTCTTGGTTGTTCTCACATATTAAAACTAGTAAAAACGGGTCATACTTTTAAATGTAGTTTTACAAAATATGACCTTATTCAGGACTCAACTATAGCCTGGAAGTTTGCTACAGTTAAGCTGACAAATGAGAGTTATTTTAGTGGAGAAGATCAGAAATCTGGCTGGAAAAGGAATGGAAAGGGGGCGAGTAAATATGTTGCACAGGGGACAAAATAAAAACAAGAATGAGACAATGAAGATAGAGATACTGATTTTTCTGTGCTAACTGTGATTTATATTCAATTACGTAGCAAAATTTGAGTTGCTCTGCTCTTTTTGCTCACTGCCAAAATGTATACTACTTGACATCACAAAAGTCAAATACATCCTAGTAAAATTATATTAGTTAACTCTCCTACTGTTAACCACCAACAAAACCCACTTTTTTCCAGTATAATTTGTAATCAGTTTTCCAAATAATAAGCTATTCCAGCAAAAGTAATATTCACAAGTATAATACTATTATAACAGTAGGGTTTTTGTCAACGGAAAGGTAATAAAAGTCATATCTCTAATATTATTGCAATAGTAATAGTTCCTGGTAGAGATCTAGAGATCTTTAAAAATACTTTTTGAAGGTTTACAATATAAAAATGCATATGACAGTAGATTACAAATTAATTTTCAGCACAGCAAGATTTTAGGCAATACTTATTACCTTTAAGTATACAAACTTACACTGGGAACTTCAACTGATTCTTCCCTAGAGTTTAGCAAATGCCTTGGAGTTTGCTCCTGAAGATATTATTTTACTTCACCAGCAAAAATTAATGATTCCAGTGCTTAATCTTTCTACCCAGTTGAAATCAATTACTACAAAATATGCCTGAACTGGAAAGTCTCCTGGTGGGGGAGGGTAAACATATAAAACTTACTGTCAGGATAAATTGGCCAGAATGATTTGGCACATATCCTCAGAGTTTGCCATGAAAACATGTATCGGTGTGTCAGCTGCACACAAAGGCTATCTGGCCCCAGAAAAAGCATGGGGATTAGACATAATGCTGCCTCTTTGAGACAAAGGGTGTTCCTTAGTGCAGTGAGGTTAAAACAGACAGCTCATCAGTAGTGCAAGTCCATCTAAATTATTTAGTTACCATTTTGAGCTAGAAGGAAGTGGTGGCAGAGTATTAATTAATTTGGGGTTTTATTCATCTTGTTATTTTGTTTCAGCGAAAGCAGCACTGGAAACATGAAAAGGTACCAAAATATCAGACCAGTTTTACTTTAATCACTTATACGATATAGAATAACTTTCTTATTTTAATGCTAGTTGCAAAAATATAACTGATTTTGATTTACATTTCACTAAGACTTACATCATGAAGTTGCTATGCATGTTTGTAAGTGGGTGCATGACTTTTAAGTTCAACCAAAGTGAACGGAACAACTCATATGCTCAAGGTAAAGCATCTGTTTGTCTACCTTGCTGAATTAATGCTTCATTTGTTTTCAATTCAATGGGAGAGAGCTGCATTGCTTTGGTATTGCAGATTTAGGCCACCAAATCTCATCCAAGCATGTGGTAAGTCAATGGCAATCTTTCTGCTGCAGCCCTGATAACCTTTCTGAATATGTGGACTTTTAAACATTTTTCAGAGAAGTTACAAATTGCTTTCAGTGTTTCACATACGTATATTATGTTTAGAAACTTTTTTTTTTTTTTAAAAAAACCCATCCAGATAGAAGATAGAAGTCCATGGACCTACTGGATGAAAACTGTTCTATTGACTTCAAGGGGTTTTAAGTTATTCAATACAATATACTTAAAGGAAAAAATAGTGGAGAGAGGAAGGAAATTATATAAACTATATTAATATAAACTGCAAAGCATTTGTGCAATAAGAGAGATTCTCTTCATATTTCAGTGATGGGCAATTTGAATTAATTTTGCATAAAAATATTTGGGGGTATGTAATAGAAATATATAGAAAGAGTATTTAGGAATATATAATTTATCATTTCTAATAAATTATATATAAACAAAATAACAGTTGGTGTATAATTTAAAATTTGGCAGTTACAGAAGTGAAAACTAAAGACATACTTTCCAATAATTAAAAATCATGAGTTAAGGTGAAAATTTTTGTGTTTATTATCAACATTGTTTATGTTGATAATAAACACATACAAATATGATATTATAGAAAGTTACACATTATACACACACACACATATATATATGTATAAAAAGTCTGGTTATATTTCTTGTAAATTTTCTGTGGATTATTTTGTTTGTAATACTTTAGCCAAGTAGGAAGACTCCTGTTTCAAAACTTCTAAATATTTATATTCTTCTTGTTGTTCTTATTTTCATTTAGAGGTTTAGGCAGTTTGCTCTGGAGTGGAAAAATTCATATGTTGAAACAGTAAAAATAAAATTACTGCAGAACTGAGTCATTGCAAGTGAGATGAATGCCCATAAAAAAGTACAAATCACAAAAAAACCGAAACAGGATCATTGTGTGTATTAGCAACAATGCTTACAGATTCATCATAGCTCACAACAAAGGTATTTATAAGTGGACCTCCCGCCTCTGTCGCATGCTGTCATTGCTTTGGATTGACTGCTGTTAGATCCCTGTAATCCCGAGCCCTGGGATCTTGTCCTACATGTTTACCTCACTTGGTATTCCTGTTAGTAAGTATTTAAAATGGAAATGAACTCTAATCTTTGTATGTGTTTATAACAAAGGGTTTTAATCCCTTAAACCCCATATTTAACATGTTGGGTTTTTTTTTTTAAATAAAGTTTATAAAATGCTGTGTTCAGTCTGATAGCTTACATTTGCCAGTTTAGCCAGTTAAGTTTGGTTAATGCCTGGCATTTCTTAACTCATTAGGGTGTCATGGCAGCAATATTATGGAACACATTCATGGATGTGTGCATGCACAGAGTAACAACAGTCACCGCGCTAAAAATGGCATGTTTATAATAGAAAGTCTTGGCAACTTTCATACAGAATCACAGAATCACAAAATACCTGTTGTCCTGGTTTGTAATACAGAAAATAGAAGAAAATTTCATATTTTAGAAGACTGATGTGACAGATATAGAAATAATATATGACTGCCATTATCTTGTGAGGTTATGTTGTTATGTAGCTATTATGTAGAGATTAAAAACCAAGTATGGTTCAATTAAGAAAAAGTTCATTAAAACTACCATATCCCATCCCACCTGAAAGCTCGTTGTTGCCAACTGATTAAAAATAATGTACTGAAGCTAAAATTCCATCTCTTTCATCTTTGCCTCTCCCATATTTGTTTATATCAAATGAGATGTGAAATAAACCACATTAAGGAGCTCTCTATTGCAAAGGCAATAACAATGAGAACTTTCTCCACTGGTGAAAGAGAGAGCATATGGAGACTGACTATTTTAGCTAATAAAATGCCTAAAGCTTGATGGAGAAAATGCTTCCTCAATAATACACTACAAAATAGAATTAGAATATATTCACCTCATCTAGATTTAATGAGTTGGACAACATTTATTTTCTACAAATCATGAGACATATTCAGTTCTGTTGCAATTCAATAGCCATAGAAACAAAGTTCCCATAAATTGGGTAAAGCAAATGCAAGGATATAGCACAGCACAATTTATTTTTTTTTCTGACATGATTATAAAGAAAAGAAAATCCTTAACATATACATATGCATTGGAAGAACAATAAATACTTAAACAGACTTTGAAACTTATCAAGGCAGTGTAATATTACTTTGTTTTTCCATTCTATGCATTGAAATATGTATTACTTTAAAATCTTTTCTAGAGATTTCCCTATGCACAGATATAGGCCTATAGATAATATTAATTACAAGCAACCTATTCAGCTGTAAACCCTGGAGCTGAAAAGTTGCAAGAATTAATTGTAAAATACACTGAATTAGCATAACTACTGGAAGAAGTCGTGTAAAACACTGGCGATATAAAATTGCTTCTTACTTCATTTGAAGGTGGTAAAAAAATCACCTATTTTGTTAAGAGTTCTAATCTTCACTCTTAGAAGAAAATTCATATTTGCAGTTCCTTGTACGCAGTACAAATCTCGTGGCATGTAGGATGTTTGTGAAAATCACTATTTTCATGTTATGATTGTTACCAATAAATATTTACACAACATTAACTCAGATTGGCTTTTCCTCTACAGAGGATGCTGAGACATAAGGTAGTGATGATGTATCAACTATCAAGAAAATTGCAGATGTAGCTAACGTGGTCAGTTAAGTCTTATTTCTTTCAAGAGTGACAAACTCGCACGGGAGGATTACAAAAATAGAAACATAGAATATCTTGAGTTCGAAGGGACCCATAAGGATAATCAAGTCCAACTCCCTGCTCCTCACAGGACTACCTAAAACTAAACCACGTGACTAAGAGCGTTGTCCAGATGCTTCTCAAACTCTGAAAGTCTTGGTGCCATCATCTAGGACTAGGGATTCTGTTCTGGTGACCAACCACCCTCTCAATGAAGAACCTTCTCCTAATGTTCAGTCATCTGACAGCAGCTTCATTCCATTTCCTCATGTCCTGTCGCTAGCCACCAGAGAAAGATCAGTGTCTCCCCCTCTGCTGCTCCTCTTGAGAAAGTTATAGACTGCAATGAGGTCACCCCTCAGCCTTGTCGTCTCCAAGCTGAACAAACTAAGTGATCTCAGCCATTCCTCATAAGTCTTCCCCTCAAGAGTTTTCACCATCTTCATCACTCTCCTCTGGACACTCTAATAGTTTTATGTCCTTCTTATATTGAGGATAATAATATAAATGTGAAATCACTAGAGCTAATCTTTACAGTGGTGTGATACGACAAGGATGTTTTTTCTTAGGATCCCAATCGAACAGCTAACTCCGTCTGGATAGAACCTTACTCCTGGCATAATTTCATTGAATTCAGTAGGCTGTAGTTAAGGACATGGATCTTCCAGTTATGGAAATGTGTTTTAAATTCATAAAACTTATAATTTGGGTCTAGTAAAAGTATTTTCAATACATACCAGTGTACTTTATCCATTTCAGGATGATTTACTTCTGGAACCAAAGACAATGTGATGGATATGCCAGCTAACCTTGTCTATCAGTAACAAAACCACTTTTAATATCTGCCATCTAATGAGCCACATAGTTTTCCAGGTTCAAATAACATACCGGTAAGTTAAGAATGCATTACACATAAGAAAAAGCACACAAAATATGCGGCATATCTTGGCATAGTTGCATGTATATTTCATTTTAAAGTAAATGTGTTAACAAAAATGGGACTATAGTAAGCTGTACTTTTAAAGTTCAGATAAGTGTACACGGCAGTAGAATTGTATTTCCAGCCTACTTTACTATTGACTCTAACACACACACCCTGCGCCCCCCGCCCCCTCCCATTATTTTATTGTGATTTTTGAAGAATTTACCATTTTATGAAGGTGAAACATCTGGTAGGACTTTTAACAATTTAAGAAAACACAGATAAGATGATGATGCAAGCAAATGAATATGTTAAATCTTTATTCAATTGTTAGTATCTAACTGTATTAGTGATAATGTAGGCAGTAATCACATGTAGTCCAGTGAAGTTCAAAGATAGTATTCTTTATCAAAGTCTGAAAGATTTGGCTCAGTTATACAAATGCTTATTCACTTGAGTAGTCTTTAGTCATATACATGATCGTATTCAACACAATTTTTCGCAAACAATCAAACTGAATCACTGCAATCGCACTGAAGTGCTGCAACAACAGTATCTTCTGTTGTCTTGTGCTTTTCCACAATTTTCTGTACACAAAAAAATTCCGAAGAAACTCTATTCAAAATTTAGTATTATTTAAAGCAACAAATGTCTGCAAACATTTTGGTGTCTGTGTTCCTGTTCCTACAACAACATACATTATTGTTAATCATGATAAGCTGAAACCTCATTGTTCTTGAAATACTGGTTTCTTGAGCAGTTTTCTTACACTTCCATGAATATAACTTTGCTGACATTTAGAAAACATTGACACCTCAAACTTTTGTATATGTCAAGTCTGACTGAAAATATTATGTTAATTATCTTTTGGATTGCAAGGGTAAATTATTCATTATTACATCATTATACTGTGGAGGAACTGGGTTGCACTATCTCCAAAGATTATACATTACTTAAAAATGGTTGAAAGCCATTTCTCTCTTCATTATGATTGTCACATTAGTGAAAGAAAACAGTCAGCCTTCTAGGAACATTTTATTTATTTAGAGCCTCTAAGATTTCCCAGGGGAACATGTCATATAATCAAACAAAAATGCTTGGCGCGATAGATTCTGCAACACTGCATTACATTCTGTGGAGAGTCATTTATGAAAAAATGCACTATGCCCATGTTATTCAGTGTTGTCTAGATATCTCAATAAAACATAAGGTGAAAGCAGGCATTGGTCATGGAAGTTTGAACTGTATTTTGTTGTGATTGTTTTCACTATTCAATTTGAAATGAACATTACGTGTAAATCCAACCATCTGAGAAAAAAGTTACAAATTGTAATTATTTTATGAAATTAAAGAAACATTTCACCTTTATATGGGGAATTGCAAAGTTATATTAAAAAGTCTTTAAAGATTTGAATTGCATTTAAATGTTCAAAGCCTTCAAATAAAATCATCTCTTAAAATACAAGTGTGTGTATATGTATGTGCATATATGTGTGTTTATACATGTGTACACACAAAACACATACCATACATTGCATATGTATGTATATATGTATATATATGTTTATGCAGGCATTCATATATAAAATCACACAGCAATTTTGAGCCCTCTAGTGGTAAGAAACTTCTTAGTTAAGAAACCATCTAACCATAAGTATATCCACTTAAAATACAAGTGTCTAAACGCTACGACACTATTATGCTTTTGTATAGGTTCAGGGTGGCTCCCCACAGTTGGTGTGGGTCTGTAGATAGGAGTATTAATAAAAACAGAGATCTGCAAATTAATTTATTGTTTCTGGCATGGTAACTTTATTACCTTTTCTCAGTTGAAAATACAGCTCTTCTGTATTCTTTTGACTTGTTGATAATAATTTGTGATATTTCTTTAAAAAACAACAACCACCCCGGCATGAATACTGTCAAATAAATATGAAATGTTTTCAAACACAGCATCCTCATTCTCAACCACACATTATATACTTTCACAAGTAAGTGCTACAGGGGAAGGAGAAATAAAATCTGCTTTTCAAATTGGGAAAGGATTCATCATGTATAACTTCAGCCGTCTAAAAGCTGTGTTTCTAGATGAAGCTGGTTGTTTGCGCTGACCCTACTCTCACTAGAGGTAAATATGACTGAATGAGTTGCCTTCCAAAGGTACCTGGAAGAGACCTGTAAGACAGGTGAAGTCTTTAGGGATGCAAGTTTCTCTCCATTTCTCAAGGAGACCTGCCTAAATAACTTCAAATCAATGTTTTCCTTTTAGAAGGCTGAAAAAAATAATTTATATAAATAACATAGATCTGAAAAATATTAAATAAAACAATAATACATACTATTATTTATAACAATAATTATAACACGTAATATATATATTAGAAGATAACAAGATGATATAACAATACTATATAGGTATATTATAATAACGTATTAATAAATACATAACTTAAATCTCAGGTTAATTTACTACGTGGGGAAACTATTCTGCGAGATTACTACTATTTTGGGGAAAGCTCAGAATATCATTCAGAAGCATTTTGTCTGGATTTGATGGGCTCCAGAGATCATACTTGCTTTAATTTTCCTCCTGTACTCAGTTTAAACGTTTGGTCTGGATGACCATCCACGCCTTAGACCTTATGAATCCTGCAGATGACCTATTTCTTCAAAGATTAGCACTTTAATCAGAACCTTTTCCCTGCAGGAACAACGGAGCGCAACTATGCACAACTGGTAAGATTTCTAAGCTCCTTTTACAAGGCAATCTCACTGGGAGGACCTAAAGTATAGTATTTATTTCCTCTGTCCACATTCCTATAATCATGGAAGTTGTCAACTCCCAAGAATAGTAACAGTTTAATTGACCAGGGGTTTTAATAGGGATGAATATCAGTGTTTCTGGAATTATTTCATTAAAAGCATACAATAGTAATCTCTGAATGTAAGTGGTTATGTGCCAAGAGCTTAGGACAGGAAAATTATGTAAGTCATAAGGACAGGAAAATTATGTAAGTCATAAGCCATTAATTCTCATTTTTAATAATACAGCAATAATTTTGCTTCCAGTGTATTACAGCAATTTAAATATATTGTTATTCAATTGACTGTTTATTTTTAATATCTATCAAAATTCCATACATACATGATACAGACATGAACTCCTAAAAGGAATATTTTCATTGGATGCATGTAAAATTTGCACAGGTTGAATTTTTTTTTACAAGATTATCTGGATAAAACGTGCAAGAGGGAACATAAGTTTTGTGTGTGATAACAGTCCACCTCAGACAGGTGATTTCATAACAGTGAAAAACATCCCTTTGGAGAATAACACTGAACAATATTATGTGACTTGGAATGTTAAGGAAAAAAATAAATTTTACATTAAGGCACTGCACTTTTCTTGTTTAGAAATCCATTTTCTAGTAGAAATGAAATAGTCAGGAATCTCGTACAATTTATCTGTTCTCTGCTTGGGATAAATACTTAATCTTAAATTCATGCTTGACAAAATCAAATGTTATTGCTTAGTTATGAAATGTTTATAACAGGAGTTTATGATATCTGGATAAAAGTATTTGTAAACAAAATAATCTTAATTTTCTTCAAGAAGGCATAGCGATTGCTTTAGCATGGCTAGAATATATTGATAAAGAGGTTTTATGGGTGCTTAAACTATCAGGAGTTCTTGGTTCAAAAGGATTATTGAATGGCAGCCTGATGAAAGAGGAAATTAAATTTAAAGACTGCTAGTGTGAAGTCACCAAATAAAGTTGTACTTCCAGACTGCTTTTTTTTTTTTGTAGCTGACATCACTATCGTCCTTCCTGCATCTTGCAAGTGTTGCATCAGGTCTACAAGAGACCAAGATATCGTCCATGGATGTGTCACAGGGGACAAGAATCTGCCTGTGTGGACAATCACACTTTCGTGGGCCACTCAAAATAAAATAATTGTAATGTCTTAAATAGCTAGCTTAAAAAAACTGGCATTAAATAACCACGGTTAAGAGTATAAACAGTATACACTAGAGAAAAAAGACAAAAACTTACAAAAATTCAGGTTTTGTCTCCAGCCTTTAATATGTACCACATACCTTATAACGTTTCAGTCAAATGTTTAAAAGACATATTCAGGGAAACAGCTAAAGAAAGCTTTCCTCGCAAGGTTGAATAACTAGGCTTTGGAAGGACAGTCTTCCTGTGGCCGTATGACTTAGTGAACAGGTGCTTGGGTAGGTCTTCAACAATATTCCCCCCTTTTCACCCTTTGTTTGGAAACAAATACAAAGGCCAGAATGCAATTGAGCAATAGACTGTCTCTGCTGTCCAATGTCAAAACCGTTGTCTGGTAAAGCTAGCAAGGTAACAGCAGAAACATCAGGTTTTATGAGGTAGAACAGAAGTTTTGTAGAGCCTCTACTGCCTCTACTATTAAATGGGCTCAGGATTTGATCTGAAGAAGAGCTTGAACTAAATGCATTTCAAAGAGATTGCCAATATGCTTTTCTTTTATAAGAACTTATATGATAGTATGAAGAATCATAAGTAATATAAAATATCTCGCTTTGTGATCCAAAAAAATCGCTTTCTAAGATTAAGAGAGGATTCCTTTGTGGATATTGCCTTAATATAAACTACCTGCACCTTCCTGAAGACCCTGGTTCTTCACATTACCAGCAGCTGGATAATAGTTTTGGTGGACTGCTGTTCAGTTCTGCTATTTCAATTTCTGCACATGTCACTACGGGCCAGGAGAGATCATCTAAGGTTCAAAAAGGAAAAGAGGAAAAGGTTCCCAGATAAAAAGGTACTTCTGAATTGCCACTGAATTTCTGTGTCACATCTATAGGTTTCTTTCTTTGACATTCAAGAACTGAGTTGTCAGACGTTTTTTAAAGAAACCTTTTTGTAGTTTACTTACAGATGTGCAGAAGTAATCCTGTCACAACATAGGGAAAGCTTATAAAAAGACACTTAAAAGCCTTATCACTAAAAAAACAGTGAAGAACATCATGTGTAGTATAATCTTAAAATATTTCTGCTTACCTTCTTATTAAAATAAGTCCATACATACACAAATTTTGCACTCTATTTTAGCAGACTAAGACAAAAGCCCTTGTAGATGTATCCTGAATAAAAAGTTAGAAAGCACCCAGCTTCCTGAAGGAAAAAATCATCAATTATACTAGATATGACTAGATTAACTGTACCCATGATTAGTAGGAAAGTGAAACACCACAGTGTTTTGCAAAGCAAGCTGGGAAGAAATTTTTGCAAACTGAAATCAAGGTAACAATGAGTTCTTTCTCACAGTATGGTATCTGTGGTCCTTTCTCTAAACATCATTCATTCTGTGCCCTAGAGGAGAGGAAAAATCAAAAGTCTGTAACCACAATACATTAATGCAGATATACGTCAAGTGAAACAAAAATGTCTTGACTTCACAGGCAATTATTTTAAGGCCTAAATTATGAGATATTATTATACATACTGTCCTGCTGTGAGGTGCAAAGATGGGATTGTGGAGGGCGATCAAGTCTTCTATAACTTTAAATTTCTCTACTTTTCATCCCAAGCCCAAAAATGTGAGGGGAGTGGGTCTTATCCTCAAAGACCAGAAAGGACACAGTAATTATTCAGTGTGGTGCTCTATACTCCCCACTAGTAGAATATCTTCCACAAGCTAGACGAAAGTACATCTGATTTTTTTTTAAGGTAACCATGACCCTTTTAGGTCTCCCAATAATGTCATATTATTTCTAGAAGAATTATCTTAATTTCAATTCCCATCAATTAGCTTGTGTTCCATTTCTGACAGCAAGATCAAAAAGCTCTGTGCTGTCAGATATAATTCCTGTGTTTAAATACTTATTTATCAACCCATCTCTTAAACTTCCCTCCAGTATACAAGACAAATTTAATTACAGCTCACACCACAATGCAAGATTCTCAGCTATGTGATCTTGGTTTTGGGGTTTTGGGTTTGGGGTCTCGGGTTTTTTTGGCACATCCTCTCCAACATTTCCCATCTCCATTCCCCTTTATTATCCATTCAAAGATTTTTGTTAGCCCTCTTTTCACAGAAGCACACAAAGCTCAAGTTGAGTATGTAATCTATGATAATACTTAAAACCTAGTTTTAGTAATTGCTTTTTTAAGACAGCTTCTGCCATTCTGTAGATGTAAACAGCTTTCTTGAATTCAAAATGTATTCATCTTCATTTGGCCATAAAAAATCATTTTTTTCTGGATTATAACCATTTAAATAACTTGATTTAGATTGCCATAATAATAATCCATCCCTTATGTTTTAATAGCCTACCAATCTTTGGATAATTCTCAAACTGTATACTATATTCACTGATAAAGCTAGGTACTTTTTAACAACTTCCATACCTTTCACGCCCCAATTCCCTGTTTCCTGGTGGAAATAAGATTTATCATGTAACAAATCTAAACAAGTTACAATAACTTTATTTTTTCAAGTTACTTTTGCATACAATTTGTGCATAACCTTTTCCATGTCCATCCCCTTCAAGGATCCAGAAACCATACTCTAAAGGCCATAAAATATATGTAGAGAGAAGTTAGAACTGGAACAA
Source organism: Pluvialis apricaria (assembly GCA_017639485.1). Lineage (NCBI taxonomy): Eukaryota > Metazoa > Chordata > Aves > Charadriiformes > Charadriidae > Pluvialis > Pluvialis apricaria. The sequence continues at coordinate 33,477,835 of CM030012.1, read as the reverse complement.
GAAAAGTATCCAAAAGATCCTGGATATCAATATCAAAAGAACAGTTTTTAACCCGTCTAGCTCATACTTATGAATATCATAAAATGCAAGTGTTTGAATTAAAAAAACCTTCACTACATGTAGTAAGTGAATTAAGTCCAAGTATACATACGTACTTTATTTACCACCCCAATACTCCAGTGAAAACCAGAACCAAACAGAAAGAGATCTCACAAAGAAACCTATCTGACTAGTAGAAATTATAATTGTAGTCTCTAGTTCATTACCAGAAAAGTTCCAAGGTAACAGATCCATTCTTGTACCTCAAAGGAAGGGTCAGGCTAGCTAATTTGTTATTCTGTGTTACATCCTTTTCTGGATAATGGCACAACGTTTGCAAGTCTCACTGTTTCCCAGTTTTCCAAGATAAGTTAAAAATTGGCAATGATTCACTAGTTCCTTTGAGACTTCTGAGCATAAATTACTTAGCTAGTTCATTTGAAACATTCTCTAATGGGAATTAATGTTGCCTTATCAGTGCTTTATTTCAGATAGAAAATGTTGTGTTTCCATCAACATTTGAATGGTTTGGCCCTAAACCAGCCATTATCTCAGCTTCTCTTACTCTGAATGAACTTATAACCTTTCTGAGAAAGTGTACAACTCTCCTTTCTTTTAGTAGATAATTCTGCAAACATTGTAGCTCAGATGAAATAAAAACATCCAGCAAGTTGTGTATATGCTTGCTTTCTTAAACATAGCTTTTCATAGGAATCCCTCTCCCTTTCTCTGCTTTGCCTTCTATAGGACCTGCCTTCCCACCTGAGTTTGATAAGAGGTCAGAATCCCTCTTCTAAATGAGAGTCAACTTATTTCTTGTTTCTCTACTTTTGTCCCAGATAATGCAGAAATATGCACTGAAAAATCTATATTCTATACTCTCCGTTGCAATGCTGGAGACGTCTTATAAGCTGTGACTTGATTAGACAAAGAAAAGACTTTGTTTATATATTCAAGGTAGGCTACTTCAGAATGAGAGGGGGTAAAAAGGACTCAGAGAAGCTACTTTATTCATTGGAAGTGTTGTCCAGGGAGTAAAAACTGGAAATAAAATCTAATATTTTAGAGCAGTACTTTGGCAGGAAGACGTTTTTAGTATGTGATATTTCAAAATCTGGAAAACATTTCTTTGTGATATTACATATTTTAGAGGCTTCCTGTGTTGACAGTGTTTTTTTGATACTTTTATGTGTGGTTGGATGGTTTCGTTGGCATCTGTAAATTCCAGAATTATTTTTTTTGCTGTCAACAGCAGAATCGCAATAGTAATGCCTTAAGGCTGCCTTTTTTTTTTTTTTTTTTTTTTTTTCCTAAAATAGACATGAAAACAGCAGACCATTTTCAGGCAAAACAGCTGACTAATTTTTCCAGAAAGTGCCCAGTTTTGTAATAGGTCTTCTATAATTTTTACAAATATTTCTTGTTACTCTTACAGAAATGTGCCGCAGATTTGAATTTGAATTTGCAAATAAAAGCTAAGAATTCCAGTGACTAAGTCTGGAAACTTGGAGGAGAAATGGGATCATATGGGGTAAGAACTGTGAGACTGAGTAGCAAGAAAAAAAGAGTAATGGGGTAAGAGTACTGTGTGATTGGAAAGTGAAAGACGAGAAGATGGAAGGGGTTAGTAAAAGGACAGGTGTCAGCTCAGCTGACCTGCAAAATTCTGAAATCAGCAGAGGCTGAATAAGCTCAACAAGGAGGTGCGGCAGGAAAGATTGTGCAGAGAAAAGAGTGGCAATGTAAGACTAAATGGGATGAGGAAACCTTGGGAGGCTTGATAAAGAAACTAGATTAAAGAGAGAGGACTATGAAGACCAGAGCAAGGACAAAAGAAACTGAGTTTGGATGGAGAAATTAAGCCAACACGGATATGACCAACCTAATGCTTATGGTTACGTTGTTGTTTAAAAGTACAAAATGTCGTTCTTTTTGAACCTTCATTCTTTTCAGTTTCATTAAAAGAAAAATATGTATAAAATTACTTTAAAAATAATTACATTGTAAGGATATTAAGGCTGCCGTCTCAAACACCCAGATCTAGTCTATATTACGGCTGTTACCTGTCAGACTTGAGTTTCCACCCCCCACTCCCACCAACCAAAATATTGTGATATCACCTTTGACTAGATGGTGCTGTTCTGCTTTTTCCACAGAAAGCAACTCAGCCAGCTGAACAGGGTATTGTATGTATGGATTAAATTAAACCTTAAAATATATAAAACAATTTATCTAATGAAAATGTAGTTTCTTCAGGCCTACAAAAAATGACATGAAATATGAACTAATATGCTTAGTGCTTCTATATTCTCAAATCTAAAGGTGTTTTTCTAATTATTTACACCTAAGTTAAAAGATTAAGTTGAAATAAAGTAAAATGAATGTATCAAAGAAATGTAAATTCCGCTTAGACTCATGAAGAGTGCGAATGAGCCAAAATGACAGTAATTTCTACTAGATTTTTTTCAAACTTCTTATTTAAGGAGAATACTTTCTAAACCCAATACCATTATATTATATAAGAACGTTTAAAATTATTTCTAAGTATACAAGTGTTTTAAAGATTTTTATACTAATTTCATACTGATTTACTATGATTGTTGCTGATGCATTAAATATATTTAATCAACTTTATTATCGTAAAACTGAAAAAAATTAACACCACTTAAATCTAGTTCAAAATATCTTAATATGATTTTTAAAAAAATTAAACTAGTTGAAACAATTGTTTCACCACTCTGCAATGGAATGAAATAATGCATCACTGCTCTGAAGTTAGTATTCTGAATGTCTAATAATACATCAGATACATATGATGCATGAAGTGTAATTTTAATATTCATTTTTCTGACTCGGTTCTTTTCCAAAAAGGTCAATTTTAAGTTAGTCTAGTTTTAAAAATAGCTAAAAAGTCTAATGTTAGACTTATGTAGGTAAGTTATTGGCTTGGGTTCTTCACCTAATTCAGCTTTAAAGGTCTGTCTTTAAATATGATTTTGTTCATATGTAAAATACTTTCATTCTATGTCTTTGGGAAGATTTGTCTCTGCACAGACCTAGAAGGAATTAGAAGAGAAAAGGCATGATACTCTATGCATGGAAGTGGAACAGCACTGAACAAATAATGAGGATAGACACATCAGACATTGTTTCAGATATGGAGAAAGAAGTACTTGATGCAAGAAGTGAGGTTTAATTAGGCTGTAACTTTTAACAATTTAAGTCAGCTGGGAACTGCCCTGCAGTAACTCAGACCACAAGGGTAATCATTACTTACATTCCCACTTACTGGACAGCTGCTGCCAGTATTCACCATTCACAGTAAGTCCAGCCAATTTCTAGGACCTCATATATAAGAAAGGCTACTGAAAGCTGTAACCCTGTTTTCCTTTTCTTGAGATATGGCCTTTCTTTTCATCTGCTTTAACTCTATTCAAACTGCCAAGACGTGACAATGTATGCAGCGCCCTAACCCGCTCCACTACGCTGTGGCTATAGGGATGGTAAAAACACCTACGATCTGCATTCTGGCAGCATGGGAAATACTCTATTTCACTTCCAAAGAGAGTGAAGGTGCAGTGCCCATATAACAGTAATTTGTAATTAGTATTGTAATTATTAGTAACAGTAATTGCAATTATAATTCTATAGTAGTCACAGCAGAAACAAAGGGCACAGTCTGATGGGGAAGCATTATGCTGCCTTTTCCTTGTGCTCAAGAGATTAAAAACTGAACACTAAATAATGGAAAATAAAGAAGTGATATTTGGGCCCTTACTCCTTGACAGTTTTGCTAAATATTCTATTCTTATTATTTGAGTGGGCAGAATAATGGCTGCACAGTGCCTACATAAACCACTATGCCAGGAAGGTGATATTGTTCATAGGATCTCTTTCTATCTGCCTCTATCTGTGCTAGTAGAACAGCCTATGAGATGCTTGAAATGCAACATCCATAGTAAACTATACATAAGAGAAGTTCTGTTAAGTTTCAAAGAATAAAACAAATCATAATTGTCTTTTCTAGTTCTCATCAAAACAAATTAACCTATAGTATATATTAAACAAAGGTTGAAAAATTGTTGTAATAGGTTTATGAGTAGAATCCTAAGATGGAGGTAGTGAGTTTTATGTACACCCTAAGTTGAGAAATTCATCTGCAGGAGTGTTAAATAAATCAATCCTTAATCCCTAGTGTTTCAAAACTACAGTGAACTCTCTCAGATGGAATAAAGCATAGTAGCCTATGAAAAGTCTAAAAATTATACAAAAATGGATCTACAAATTTCTTATCTCTTAGGGCAGAACATAAATACTGTAGCAGATTTACCTGGTACCTTCCTGAAAGCAGGATCAGATTATAAGTATCTGTAGAGAGCACAAAGTTTGTTATTTCAAAGCCTTCAATGGGTAAATCTCATAGTATTTTTGCTTTCTTTGTCACTGTAGAGAATGGCTCCTTTTCTCTCTCCCAGGAGGGATTTTTATCTCCTTTTCTATTAAAACAACTAAAACTTGAATCAGTGAAACTGTGAACGAGGAAAAGAAATAGAAGCTAGGAAAAGTAAAAAGTTTGAAGGCCACTGGAAATTGACAAATAAGTGTCAGAGCAGAAAACGATGGCAGTTTGCCAACCAGCTGCGAAAACTAATTCAGCTTTAGATAAAGAGATTTTAAAGGGGAAAAGGACAAGAAAACTTCAGAAAAAGGAAGAATAAAGGAGCAAAGAATAAATCCTTAGAGCTGTGTTAAAGAAGAAACATAGGCAGTGCTTTGTTGTTTTAACTGCAGAACTGCAAGAGGGGCTTTTCACTGAGACTTTGAATAGCACCAAAGAAACAGCCAGAATAAAGTGGAAGCACTAAAGGTTTCCTTAATGCAGTAGCTTATAGACCAGCCCTCAAAAAAAGGATTTAAAGATTAGCTTTTCTAGACAAATAGAAATTATTAATGGCGGTAAGTGTTTTCTTCACCAGTCTACATATGGACATAAAAATAAGTGTTACACACAGTTCTGTGTACAAATTCATGGCAAGAACTGGCTGAGATTGTTAGACAAAGAAACAGCTGACAAAGAAAATGAAATAACTGAAAAATTCAGTGGAAGCCACCTTTCCCTAGAAAATAAAACTATTTTAGTAAGCTAGTATTTAATCTTCAAGAATACAATCTTTTTTTTTTTTTTCCTAGGTACATCATGTTTTTTATTTCATGGTCAGAGAGCATGTAAAAGAATGAAGTGGTGAGCGCCGTCTGGTCATAACAGCAGGCCAAAATAGCAAGCCGGTATATAAAACAACATGAAGGAAGGTGGTCGCAGGCTTGTTCTCTCATCTGTCACTAGGCCTTTTAATCAGACTGTGAATAGGAAGTCAGCATGACGTAATGCTGCTGGTTATTATGCAGAGCTCTAACGACTGCATCTACTCTGCCCAATTACAGCATTTTCAGAAGTTCCCTTAGGACAACATCTTCTGACCATTCAGACCATACAGAGCTTACTGGTCCCCTCTGGGTGCCCTGAAAACACCACCTCTGAGCTCACAAGAGGATTCCCCGAGAGTGCCAGGCTCTGACCTCACATGTGCCCTCTGTATGAACCGCATCCTTTCACCTCCATTATGCACGGTTTCACTCTGCTGCATGAAATTCCCAGAGCAGCATGGCATGACTGCCCAGCTTTCATCCTTCACGGGCAGGAGGCACAAGCTCTCTCACATTACAGCGTGCACCTCAAGTGCGTGAAAGATCTGGCATTAAGACGACAAGAAGAGTTTTGGCTTGCATCAAACAAAAAGCCTTGGCTTGTATAACTGTCATAAAACTCAGGGAGAGTTCTCCTGGTATGTTTAAAACACTTCTTAAATATTCTTTCGGAGAGGGATTTATGAATGGGGAATATCACCCCAAAGTGTATTTTGCAGTGTTATGGAGAAAAATAGGAATAATATTCTATTTTACTGTGAAGTTAAAGCTCAGAATTTCAATGAATCATTCAAACAGAAAAAATACCTTTGCAAATAAATTACATTTTCATTGTAAGCTGTAGTATTGTTATCAGCACAGATTAGTAAACTGTGAAATAAGGAAATAACATGCAGACCCTCTGTTTGCACTTAGTCACAAACAGACTATAGAAATGTCATCATTAGTTGACATTTCAATTGTGAAAGTTTCTCATTTCCTGCAAGCTTAGGCAAATGAGGGATTTAAGCTATATTTTTTTTTTTATGACTACATTTTCCGGCAGTCAGCTGTTTCAGATTGACAATAAAATTCCTAGTTGTAGTTGTTTGTTCTTTGGAAGTTTTTATCAGCTTGCTAGTTGTTCTCCTGCTACTCACCAGTGCTGAAGGCTATACTTTCAGTATGGTATAACAAACGAGGATTTTGCTTTTGTGTCTTCCATGGCCTGTAACACCCCAAACTTTGTCACCATCCTTATTTTTTATTGTCTTTTGCCATTCTTAATTTGTCACCGTGTACCTGTGCTAATGTTTAATATTAGTTAATTGAATATGGCTTTTCTGAATTGTAGGTGCTTTAATTGATTGTCTGCTTTTTTATGACTATTTCTCCTATTGGGTATGCATATCTTGTGGTATATATGTTTTTTGAATATGTCCAAGTTGTGTGAGTGGGCCATTCCCAATGACAAACTGCCAGAGAAGGAACATTTTTCAAAAAATATATCACTTTTAATTCACATCCTCCATACAAGATGGAATTTTCCTGCAAAGTCTTTTCAATAATTTACCAAAGAGTAAAAAAAAAAAGAGAAAACAGACTACTTGAGACAACACCTGGGCTAGAACACTTATCTCACAGGTTTCAGATAGCATTCTCCCCATCAGTGTCAATGGGTCCATCAGAATGTCTTCTAAGCTACTATCTGTCATCTGTGATGGGGAGTGAAAACTCCTTGGGATAAGACAATATGTACACAGTACTGAGAGCATTGGTAGTGCTTGATAACAGAAAGGGGTTTATGATCATATAGTCTAGTTTTTAAATGCTGTTATTTGAAATTTGTATGGTAAAGGTGTTGCTAGCGACTAAGTGAGAATTTGTGAGTCATGAAAAAATAACTGGGAGTCATCTGTTATGGCTATCCATCCTGTTCTTCTAATAATAATAATTGCAGAAAGGGACCAAGGAAGTCTGTCATTCCCAATGCTTAATCAGACAAACACCTTCACTGACATTAAGGAAGTTACTGATGTGAACAAGAGTTTGTGGACTCAAGACCTCAATCTGGCAATGACTGAACTGATAGTTCTTGAACCACGGGAAGAGAAATTGCTGGAGATGTGGCTGCCCTTGTGCGCATCAAGTTCAAATCATGTTACGTGGGTTCCAGGATACCAGAAGTGTTACCTGCAAGCCTGTTATCTCCTAAAAGCATGAAAACACGTTTATATCCTATATATCAGGGATTCTAAATTCCTTCTTAATATGGATGTCCATGCATGATTCACTACTGTACTGCTTCTGGACTGTTGATTGAAAAATAGTATGTAATATTGCTATACTGTTGCACCCTTAATGCTGATAAAATCAGGCTAACAGCTAAGAGAGCTGTTTTTTTGAGTTTTATTTGTCAGACCATAAAGCAGAAATGTTAATTTCACCTTCAACAATATCTAATTAGTAACAGTTCTTATTTGAAAACTTTCTTTATTTTTACTGGCTTGACTTGCAATGCATTTTTTATAAAGTGTTCTATAAAACGACTTTTTTATCACTTCTTTTAAACTTCATTATCTTTTTGATGACACAGTAATTTTTATTTCTATTTTTTAATCTCCCTTTAGCCAACTTTTTCACTTCGATTTTTCTCTACAACAGTGCATGCTTTTACCCATTTATTTTGATAAATTTTAATGGAAATTTACTTTTTCATAAGAACACCTTAGTACTTTTAGATGAGTTGTGTTTGCCTTCTTAAAAGACGTGTGAAAAGCTGGCCCTCTCCAGCACCCATTAAAAATAATAAAACTGTTCCTTGGGGATATAGCTAAGGTCCTAGGAGGTGAACATATTAGCAAGAAACTGAAACACAAATAGTTTGCAGCCATGTCAGATAGCTTTGATAATCTTTGCAATCTATTCAAGAGAGTGGTCCTCTCCATGACTCAGAGCGAGCTCAGGCACTGTAAAGATTGGCTTACTCTTGGAAGTAAATTTTTTCTCTAGCTGAATAATCCAGATGGGACCTGAAGTAGTGTGTAAGGCAAGCATCTTGATAAGACTTGTTTATAAATTTTTTATCTCCCTGTGAAACAGTTTGATAAGCTTTTAAAATATTTTGCAAAACTTTTTGCTGAGTTTATATTCATGGCCTAATGTCTCTCAAAATTGGAGGAAGATATTATTGTATCCTTTTTCGGATGCTTGTTGTCTAGCATTAGGGTTTAAAGTTTCTGTATCATGGAGAAACTTTCAAATAATCTCCCCTCAGAAAATTTTTCTTCTAGCATATTTCAGCTTTGAAAGCTTTGAGAAGGAGTGGGTGGCAAGGGTCTTAGAGCTATCTGGTTATAAACCAAACAAAAGGTAGCAGAGGCACATGAATTATGCAAGTTCATTGGAAGTGCAGAACTGGAAAACTTGTGGAAAAGTTTTTTTTAAATTACTTACTGTGAGTTTAGTAAAAGTGCATTTACTGGCTTTCCTTAATAATATTACAGTTGAACAACATGGCCGTTACATTTTTTGAACAAATAATATTGATCTTTCTTTTTTACATGACAGCTTTTCAGATAATGGAAAACCTGATTCCTTTTCAGTTAGTTTTAGGAACTAAATCAAGTGTAAATATCACCAATAAGATCATTACTTGCATTTAAGACTTAATCCATGCCAGTGTAGCACTGCAGTACTTGAACTTTTTCATCCCAGTCTGCATCATTATTTGCAAACCACTAACTGTGGAGAGCTGCAGACAAAGCAGCGGTAGGAACAAAGAATCTATTTTTGATTGTGGTTGGTTTTTGGTAACAGAGCTTACCTGCATCAGAGGCTTGAGCTAATAAACATTCATTTAATTTTTCTATCCAGTCTTTCTTGCTGTTTTATTTCCTCTTTTATGCTTCATGGAAGGTAGAGTCCAGCCAGTGTTCTACCATTCCAGCAATGTGTGCAATATCCTAGCATAAAAGTACATAACAGAAATACTGCTTGTCCAAGCTAAAGTTATTGATCTCTTTCTTTCACACACTTAATACAGTTTAATATCTTTTTGTCTCCCAAGAATTTTCTTTAGTACTTAAGCCATTAAAGTTATCTGGCTTCTTAATGATTTTCAAATTTCTTTGGCCATCAATAGGATACAGTATTAGTTTTGTAAAACTATCTGAAGGTCAGTTTTGGCAACTAAGTAAAACACTTTTGATAAAATTAACTCTTTCAGAGAATTATAATAAGTTTGTAACTGTATTAGTTTGGAGTTGAACATGCTGAAAATGTTCATAAAATCCACACTGCTATTGGGAAGTGCTAGAAGAAGCATCCGCTCTTGTTTTTTAGTGTGTTTCTATTCAGGGGTACCCACAAATTGTCCACTGTGCCCATGCTCTGGTATGGGTGTAGGAGCCCCAAGCCTGCCTACATTATGATTGAAAACCTTACAGTGCCTTATGATCTCTGGTTTTTATCTTTATTGCTCAGCAAGTATCTTCTGTGAATAGATGTAGATGCAAAGTAATAGCAAACCAGCTCATATCCAAAGTATAATTATTGTACTACCAATTACACAGAATCACAGAATCAGAGAATCACAGAATGGTCAGGGCTGGAAGGGACCTCTGGAGATCATCTAGTCCAAACCCCCTGCCACAACAGGGTCACCAACAGCAGGTTGCACAGGACAGCATCCAGGCGGGTTTTGAATGTCTCCAGAGTGGGAGACTCCACAACCTCTCTGGGCAGCCTGTGCCAGTGCTCTGCCACACTCAAAGGAAAGAAGTTCCTCCTCATGTTTAGATGGAACTTCCTATGTTCAAGTTTGTGCCCATTACCTCTTGTCCTATCACTGGACACCACTGAAAAGAGGCTATTCCCATCGCCCTGGCCCCCTCCCTTTAAGTATTTATAAGCATTAATAAGATCCCCCCTCAGTCTTCTTTTTTTCTAGACTAAAAAGACCCAAGTCCCTCAGCCTTTCCTCATAAGGAAGATGCTCCAATCCCCTCATCATCTTGGTAACCCTTTGCTGGACCCTCTCCAGCAGTTCCCTGTCCTTCTTGAACCGGGGAGCCCAGAACTGGACACAGTACTCCAGATGTGGCCTCACCAGGGCAGAGTAGAGGGGGAGGATAACCTCCCTCGACCTGCTGCCCACACTCTCTTGATGCACCCCAAGACGCCATTGGCCCTCTTGGCCAATATGTATTTTTTCCCAACATTTAAGTAACTTAACAATTTCAACAATTCCAACAATTCCAACGACTCCTTTTTTTTTTTTCCCTTAAAGATGCATTTTAATTAGTAGCAATAAACTGGTAAAGACATTTTTGTCTAGGTGTCAAGGTGCTGTGCAGGCTGGCTGCTCCCTGGGTACCAGCAGTGTCAGGGCTGCCCACGGCGGTCTGTCTGGGCAGAGCCTGGCAGCCAGTGCACCCCCGACCAGGAGCAGGGCAGTGTGGGGAACACTGGGGCAGCCCCACTTCCAGCCATTGGCCACCTTCCTGAGGACTGGCCAAGGCCAGGCCGGGACGTGGGCCTGATGGTGGCCTCAGCTCAGCAGGGCCCGTGGCCGGGCAGGGCTGTGGGCAGCTGGAGGCCTGCCCTGATGCAGCATCACTGGGACAGGGGCTGATGGCCCCAGGGGGCTGACATTGAGCCCTGGGCAGTGGGCAGGGAGGGGGGAGCCCCATGGGGCTGACGTGAGGTCCTGAGCAGTGAGCAGGGTGGGGGGAGCACCATAGGGCTGACATGGGGTCTGGGGCTGTGGGCTGTGTTGGGGGAATTTCCACCCTGGGTCCCCCCATGGGTCCTGGGGGTTGGCCACAGAGAAACAGGGCTGTGAGTGCTCTCAGGGCCATGACAGTAGGAGTGCTATGCTCCTTATTCTGGTTTTTTTTTTTTCCTTCAGGTAAAATGGTATCTACAGTAATTGGATAAATGCTCTTTATTGAAAACCTCATCTAAGCCCATCCATGATACTTCAGATGAATAAGTGAATTTATACACAGTATATGAATTAGTACACACATTCATTGATGCTATTGTGGCCTCGTATTTAAAAATAAGACATTACCTCCACAAATTTTTTAGGACAATTTAAAATAAATGCTACATATTGTTTAACTTTGTGTGTGTGTGTGTGTGTGCGCGCGCGTGTTCATGATTAACTTTGAATTAATGAGTTTACAAATTTTGTTTTAGAGAAGACAAGACAAAATCCTGTTCCCTTTTTTGATCTGTAAATGCATTGCAAATCTTATGTAGTCCTTGTGTAAATAGATCTCTTCACATGATTTTGCTCCCTTCAGGTGATTTATTAGTCAAGAACTAATCTGTTACGTGGTTGTTGTTTTATCCTCAATTATTTACTAAAGGAATCCCTTGCAATAAATAATCTTTAGGCCTGATCACTGAAAAACCAAAATATAACCTGTATTTCAAATACAGACTCAAAAAGAAGTATCTTTAGGCAATAGGATTTGTCTGTGCAGAGTAAACAAATTATTTTTAATAGGTACATACGGTTCTTCAATTTGATAGCTGCTTTTGCCCATGTTGCCTGTGCCTTGTGATTCATTGAGGTCTAAGAAATTGCTCCCAGAACATCTGATATAGTGTTTTTATCCAATTAAGTCAATAATCACAAGGATTTGGAGTTCTCCACTAATACAGTGTAGTTCAAAATTGGTTGATACTAACCTGTCAGCTCAAGCGGATTAATAGCTGGACGTCATTAGCAGATTGTGTGAACACTCCTAATCCATTTTAGGATGAAGCCAGGCAGGTTAGTTTAAATCATCTTAGTGGGGTTTCAATTAGCCTAAACTCAGGCTATGTACCAGTATGAGGATATACACACATGTCTTTTTCATCTGTATTTGCTTCATGAGTTTCTCTATCACACGCATTAGTCAGCATCTCTCTTCTGAGAATAACTGCCTTCTCGGGCCTGACAGCTGAGCTCTATACGTGGCTGCTCCTGCACCCACTGCAGTCAAAGTGAGCTGAGTTATCAAAGCTCCAATAGTAGTTTAAACTGTTCCGAAAAATACCTTAGAGGGAAGGTATAATAAAGTTTATGCGAGAATTTATATTTCAAAATAATAATTCATTGTTTGACCTATGTTCTACTTCTTCCTGGCATCTAAGTAATTATATTTGACAGACTGAAACTGCATTTAGGTGTTACAAACTATAGGGAAAGCTCTTTATCTGGAATACTTCTCTGTGCCTCCTTAAATGTCAATGGACCTACATGGATACACAGCAACTGGAAAGGGAGCAGGAATGCCATAATGGTGGAGAATGCATCAAATGCTTGTTTCATGGTCTGAATATTTATTGGATAATATGAATTCATCTGTCCCTTAATTATAACTACTTTACCCTAAATTAATTATGGAAAATAATTTATTTACTACTCAAGCAATTTACTGTTATCAGTGTGTGTAATATTCTAAGTTATTCTCCTTGTATTTACCAGGGAAAAATGTATTAGATGCATTCTGATCCTCCGTAACTCCATATGATCCCCCTGTATTGTAGCCATATTGCCACGTGGCCACTCGTTAACACCCTTATACTCAGAGCACAGCCCTTTAGACCGCTAAGTCCTTTTGTTTGGTGATGCATCTTCCTTTTAGGCTAGTCTCCTTTTACGTCCGCCACCACTCTCACTCTGCTTTTTCTCTGTTCTTGTGCAATGGTTCACTCATTCATCATCCCTGTCACAATTCCCTGCTGCAGTTGGGCCGTGGATATAGCTTTTCTGCAACTTCTTACACCCCCGTACACCTGGAGATCCAGAAAGCAATATGGTCACTGAGGAGAGATCTTAAGATACAGCAGTCTGAGGCTGAGGTCCAGCTATCTTCTAGTGTTGCACATAAGACAGGAACAAGCGATTACTTTTGACAAACCTTTCATCATTTGAGACCCAACATTAAAAGACACCTGCCTTTTAGTGCTTGACAGAGTTCAGCATGAGAGAGCCAGGTCACTAAAAAACTAAATCATTAATATAGCACTTCGATTTCGTAATAGTTGATTGGTTTAGAGCAGCAGGGATATGTATTGAATGGATTGAGGAGAGGGGTGGAGGGGGAGGAATAATGACCCTGGAATGTCAGTCTGTTTCATGGACTGATATGAACAGCTGTCCTTTGATTACATCTTGCTGTTGCTAAGTGTAATTGCTGCCCTACTGTGTTACTGGAAAGTGATTCCTGGGCAATGAACTCTTTTGGATTATCTGTGCATACACTGAAGCTTGGGACTATATCTGCCTTTAAGAAAGGGGTGAGTTTTTCTTACTGATCATGGTTCTGGAGGCCAACCAAACACTGGTGGATGTCTGAAAGCGGACAAGGTGAGGGTCCTTCCATCTACCAATCCATGTAGAAATACATTTCCTCAGCACCTACTGCCACCATCACCAGGAGATCCAAAACACAATGGAAGTCTGGTTCCTCAGACATTCTGCAAGTGTCAGCCCTGCAACCATCACCCATTCCTTTTGGTCCTTTAGTAAGGACAGGAAAATTACAGACCCTTAGTAGCCCAATTTAGTTCCATCAAGGGAGAATTCAAATCTCTTGCCCTCTAGTGAAATATTTGTGCAACTGTGTTAAGAGCTTTTCTGCTCTAACTCTTCAGTCCCACTGTATCTTCCTTCCTTTTCTTTATTGTAACTGGGAATAAAGAATCAATGCAAGAATCTACATTGTTTATTTTGATCTTGCATTATTTGAAATTTAGAATATAATTTTAATAATTTTTAAGTTAGCTTTCATATACAGAAAGATTTGATTTTTTTTAAAAAAGGCAAAAACTTGCATATCAGTGGCTCTGTCTTACTGTGTAGTTCTGCAGTACCTTCTTTGAATGAGCGGATAGGATGAGTTATATAGTAGTCACTGTTACAATACAAAATTTCAGAGTGCAAGGCCTTGACACAATAGATGTTGTTTGAGATGCTGTTCATGTTTTGTATTCTATATCCTTTAGAGTGTTCCCCCTTGGAGCACTGAGACAGTGCCTGCAGGATTTATAAAAGAAATTCTTGGAAGTGAAGGAAAGCAATACATATAGTATTTTTAGGGTAAGGGTGGCTTTTTAGTTACTTATGAGGAATATAACAAAGGCTAAGCAAAAATAATGGCTTCATGCTCACTGAGAGAGAAGCAAATTCAGAGGTCAGATGCTTTTATTACAATAGCAGTACATCTGAATCTGTTAAATAATCCAAATGACTGCACTGAACAGCACATTTACATTCTTTAAACGTGTTCTGTTCTTAGAGTTTTTCAGTACATAAGAACACTAAGGAAATTATGGAAAAGCCTGACACTAAAATCATGTACAGTTTACTTATTTAAATGTTTTATATTTAATATAAAAAGGAAGATGCTTGCAACATCTTGGCATATAGTTAAAATTTATGGTAACATTACTGTGGCTGAGTTATTCAAGAATACAAGAAAAGAAAATGTTTGGGTTTTTACTGCATATTTTTAAGCAGTCCGCAAACAGTGTGATTTGTGTCAGTACTGAAGTATAATTATCTTCCAGACAAGACACAGCATGGTTTGGAGCCCAAGTAATAATCTCTCCTTGATTGTTCCTGGTTCTGTGATAGGCCATCTTGACTCACTATGGACTACGTTTATAGGGAACCATGAGCCCTAAGGATCCTGGTGGTGAGACATCCCTATAGCTTTAGACTAAGACAGCAGAGTTCAACTTAGATTATTGGTTTGGGCATTTGGCCAACATTGCTGGAGCTGCTGACAACAGCGTGAGGCAAAGAAATAAAGGGAGAAAGCAAGGAGGCAGTAATGAACCCTGGGGCTGGAACAGAAGCTAGTGACAGCAAGGTGTGATTGAAAAAGTTGGAGAAACACCTCTATGCTACACATTTTACAAGTGTTTTAAAAAATCTACATTTCATACAGCAAAATTATATACACATTTGCAGGCGTGTATATTTTTAGGGATGCACACACACACACACAAGAGGTGTGTTGCTGTGTAAACATTAATTTTGCATTTTTTTGAGTGTCTAGAATATTAGGTGAAATTCCAGCAAGGTTTTTATACTTAATTCCCTGAAAAGTGTATTGGTAGATATTTTTGAGAGGAAAATAAAGTAAAATAGATATTCTGAGCTACTCCAGTTTCCCAAGCTGTTCAATTTTATTCGGGGCATCTTAGGAACACTTAAATAAAGACAAAGTGGCAAAATATCCAAGTGCTTGTCAGATTTAAGGAAACAACACAAATTTTCCCCCATGGAAAGCAATTGTTTAATTTCAGAATGCTTACTGGCATCAGTGTTTATTTTGCTGGTAGACAGTGAGTAAACAAGCTATAATGCCATCTACAATATAAAGTTGTAAACTTAAAGTCTTAGCTTGCGTCTGTCAAACTCAAGGGCGAAGCTCCAATTGACTTCACTGGAGCAGGGATGAAGTATGGGACTAAATAAAGTTCGAGCTAGCTTGAAAACTATTGCAAACAGGCTCATTTTTGTTGTTGTAAATGTGTGCTATATGCAACTTTTCTCTACTGAAAGAGAAAAGTTTCTAAGCATTTGTTATTTTACATTTGTACTTTAATGAGTGCAGGAGATTTTATTTCTACCACCAGCTTAATTATTCAGAATTTATTTCAGTAGCTTTATTCTATTTGGCTTCACATCATATTTCGGATATTCAGCCCAAATTTGCAGATGTTTGCAATAGGTTGTACTTAAGTAAAAGGGAGGTTTTAAGACTAAGAGTTTCCCTTATAATGTCTGCTAATTTACTTAACTGAATGCTTTTTCTCTTATAATTTGCCTTAGCTGTTTGTTTAGTTTTTCCAAAACAACATTTGTTGTGGGGCTTATAAAATTTATTTTGCACCCTACATATTGTGTTGAACTAATGGTTTCTATGAGTCTCTTGTATATGTTAATTCCTGAATTGCTGTATATCCAGGACTAGATTGTTTTTGCAGTTGTAGCTCTGTCTATATTAAAACACTTCTGAATCTATTATCATCTATCCCAATTCTATTCTTTCTCTTTATCTGTACCTAAAAAAAAAAGTTATCCCCATAGCTTTAAATCAAAACTAGAAATAAGAAATTCCACATATAGCACAATCATAAGTCCGCGTCTTTAGGTGCTTATTCAGTTTCTACTTTTTTTCCTATGTTCAGTTTTTCAGCTAATAACTGATCTTTTTTTTTTTTTTTCCATTTGAACCCACCCTTAGGAGCTTTCTATTAAATTAAGAACCAATTTAAGAACATCGTTCAGTCCAATCACAGTTCTTCAAAAAATGGTATTTTAAAAAAACCCTTACTTTCCATTTTGAAAAATACAGGTTACCAGTTGTCTGTATTGCCTCCACAGAAACCTAAAATGGGAGTGTTCTTGCAACCTTGAAAGCCTCATGAAATAGCATAAAAAGTGGTGCTTATTCCATTTACCTGAGAACCCAAATCCTTCACTTCTCACACATCCAAAATGTGCATTAATATGCATGGAAATTTTTGATCTGTGAAAATTGCAGGACAAGGCCTAATGTGCACTGTTATTTAGAATATGAGGCTTAACTGTATGCCTTAGAGAGTGGCTGACCAAGTATTTGTCACTCGAAAACAGAAATAAAACAGCTGTGTATTATAATTTATAACACAGATCAAATTGTTATGGGCATTGCTCTATGTTCCTTGAAAAGGCCTAGCGTAAGTTAAACTAAAAGACCTGTGTTTTTTATTTGTTTTTATATTGCTTTTTAAGAAAGTACAGAAAAGGAAAGAAATCAAGTTTGGAAGCCCCATCTTCCCTTCTTTTTTCTACTATAAGATAAACCAGGGTACACTAGTAAGCTAATATAACTGACTGGTAGAGGGTCCAGTGAGCAAAATGTTAACTAGAAATGAGACAGTGAAGAGATGTAGGAGATAGGAGACAGAATAAGCAAGTATACAGAACATGGAGGGACAAGAACAGGCCACTGGATCAGCCAATTGATGAGGCCTTGAAATATGACTTCACTCATACTTTCTTAGCTTAAGCAATGACATGATACTTTTCTTGGGAAAAAAAGGACTGGAACAATATCTAGGAGGCCCTCTGTTATGAGTAAGCAATATAATCTGGACAAAGATCAACACAATATATTGTTGCTGGAAGGAAGATTGTTGCTCAGCAGGATGCTCACAGCATCTGGCTTAGTGAGATACTCTAGTTCTGACTTAGATGCACTGAACAGCCCTCTGAACGACCGTATATTCCTCCATTGACTAAATAAGGAGCCAAGGGAAACAAGCTTTAACATGTAAGAAAAAATACGGAGAAGGGAAAAATAAGTTACAATATTTTTGCAAACTCTGTACCTCACTTCCCCCTCAGAGGTTCGATTCTTCTCTTTCTTCCTTCACTGCAGCAGGGAGGCAGTGTGATGCACCCTTATTTTTCATGGCACAGCAAGTGTTTCTTGATGAGTCAGTAAGGTTATACAGACTAACACGTTCAAAGGATGAGAGTCCAGTTATTGCCAGTCCACTTCTTTACCAAGTTTGCAGTGGAAATATAACAGCTGTGCGGGATCTACTTTTCCTTCTCATACTAAAACTTGTGTAAGAACAGCTGCTGCAAGGGAATAGATATAATGCATACTACATAATGGGAGCAGAAACATCATAAAACTATTGGGTTTTTAGTTTTATTTGCTTTAGAATTTTGCCAGCGTTGTTGTTGACATATTAAATAATTTTCTGTATGTTTAAATTTTCTTTTCTTTTAGAATGTGATTGAAAAAGAAAGGAAAAATGAGTACCCTTTTACATTGCTAGTACTTAGATTATTCAGTGTTTTATGTGTCTATTGTACTATACTAAGATATACTACAGCTTAACTCAGTTTAAAAAATGCAAGGGTAGGCAGATTCTTATTTTTAATTTAATGAGTAGCTCAACATTTGGTATTGTAAGATGTTCTTAAGTAGTACGTATACTTAAAAAGAGCTTAGGGTGGAATGGCATTTAAATAAACTCCAGCCATAGAAGTATTATGTTTTCTTTATAAGAATTTTGCATCTTAAAAACAAATGAGCAACTGTTAGAACACTTGGAAATGCTCAAAAATACTTTGCTGTTTAATATAATAATTTCTGAGCCTGTACAGGCCTGGACATTTGTATTAGCTCTTGCTTGAAATTTGCAGAAGTCTGCATTATTTCATGGTTACAGTAACCCTCAGAAATAATCCTCGTCTTATAAGGGACAGAACACTTAGAAGGAGGATTTTACAATCTCCCAAAAATATATAGTTTTTAATGATGTCAGATATGTAAATTTGTGATCTGAAATATAGGCTTACAGACTCATTTAGCTATTTATATTTGCTATCAGAGAGACAAAAAAATGTATGAATATGCATCTGGGGCCTACTACATATTTGTTCTGGATCTGTCACCATGATTAGTGCTACTTAAATTAACCAGTCCTGGCCTGGATACTGGTAATAGAGACTGAACATAGATAACATCCCCTAGAGACTTTTAGTAGTTTAGGAGTATTGTAGGTTGACTTTCTTGTTGATGCTGAGCTCTTCTACAGTAGCATCCACAAATCCATGATGCTTCATTCTGGAAGACAACAATTTGGCCTTTTTCATTCATGTCTTGACCACCTCTTGGCTGGCCTGGAGAGATACAGCAGATTTGGAGTTTTAACTTCAGTGAATGCCCGAAGTGATATAATTTTCCATACCCTCAGTTTTATTTCCTGCTTTATTTCAGAGCCTGACCACCCTGAATTTCCACACTGCACACGTTAGTTTGCTGCTGGGTGTCCTTCCTTCTTCACACAAAAATATTTGGATCACAGGCCACTACGTGAGGTCCACAAGAGATCAAAGCCAACTGCCAAGTAGTATGGCTACAGTGATGAAAGCAGGGTGAACACAAACAGTCCTTATATCGTGGCAGGAGGGGCAATGTTTTTTTCCCCTGGGAGTGATCTACAAAGACATTATAAAGCCTACCTTCTTTCCCAGCACCAGCTTTACACAGATTTCAAAATCAAGGACCATTATATTAAAAAGAGTGCTTGAAGTTTTCAACACCTACATTACTCTGTGACATACTTACTCTGTGGTAAGGATAAAGCGTATCTTTGTGGGACAGGTCTGGATTAAGGTATTATTTCCTCAGAGAGTTAAGGACTATCAACACAGTCCAGCTCAACTGCAAGGTGCACTGCAGTCATTATTTTCCAACTAAGATAAAGTAACTTACATAAAGAAAATAAAAAAAGAAACAAGGCACTCTTTCCATAGACAAGAAAATCAGAAAACAAACAGGAAAAGTGTCTAGTCTTGTTTCTTACTACCCTACTGGAAGAAGCTCACAGTGATTACTTTGATATGCAAATACCTGTGTAAAACAGAATAGACCTACCATACTGTGCTCTTTGATAAATAACGAACTCATAGAAAATCGCACAGCTTGAATAATACTTTGGAAATTTGTCTAAAAATCACTGTTTGCTTGTAAGAAATAGTGTATCAATGGCAAATATTTCTGAAGTCAATTGGAGATTCCAAAATAGCTTTCACATGGCCCAGGATCAAATCTGAAGTTTGGATTTGTCCTAAGGCACTGTAATTCTCCAAAACCCTAAAACTCAGTTTATTCCTCACAAACATTTAAAAAAAAAAGAGAGAGTGAGAGAGAGCAATGGTGAGATTAAGAAGACGGTGGCAGGCAATTATACAGGAAGCATCTTCTTTTTCCCTTCAAACTACATAAATTACTTGTCGTTTGGCATACACTTTTTCAAGTGTTATTTAATTAAAATAAATGAGAAACATTCAAGTTAAATTTAGCATAACAAATTATATTAGCCTCATGATATGATAAGAACATATATTACTATTTCCAACACTTTTTCCAGTGGATTTATTCTATTTTGTGAACATTATTCTTGTTCTTCATATTAGGAAAGGAATGTATCTTATTGCTATTTAAATCCTTTATGGATAAAAGAGAACATTTGGATAAGCATATTATGTTATGCTCTCTCTGTAACCATATTTTGCTATGCTGTGCTTTGTGAAGTCCATACATGCAAGGCATTGTAAGATTTATAACTTTGGAGAGGTTTTGCATATTTTGACTGGTCACAATTAAAATATGTGTATATCTTCTGATTCTGGGAAAGTGTGATCTATACTCATCATAAGAATAAAGGAAGAAAAACATCCACTGGTTATTAAAGGAGTAATTTATCGGGATTACAAATCAGATTTTTATTCATAATGTAGGACATGCTTTTGCAAAATTATTATAAATTATTCTCATAGCTGCAGGGTTTTTTTTCTTATACTTTTATCGGTCCCAGTAAATGAACATCAAAATTTCTTAGTATACTTATGAAAGTAAAGTGCACCTGCTTAAAAAAACCAACTTGTCAGATACAGAATTTAAGGTAAACTCCATAGAGGTTACTTGTTTTTCAACACTGGCATCCCAGATCAATATTTCCTATTTATTTTTAATAAATCGATATTTCTAACTATAGTAATAAAGGGATATTATTGCCACGTTTAAGGATTATTCTTTTTAAAATTTGCTGTATGAAAAATGAATACACAAGCTTAGGAGGAAAAAAGAAGTGATAGAATGATGCATTTTAACTTATCTATCTGAGAAAGGTCAATTGGATAGAGGAAAAATATTGCTGAAAATTCATCAGAGTTTTTAAAAGAGAAAAGAGTAATTACTTGATAATGGCAGAAAAATACTTGGTTTGGATTTAAATTTGACTTTTTAGGGCAATGTGAATTATGTAGTATGCTAACCATGCCTAAAAACAATAAATGTATTGCATAATATTGTACTATATGTTGTACAAGTTGATTTGCATTCACTAGTTATATGTCTTAACATCTTCAAATGGCTTGAGGTTTCTAGATGGCACACCAAGATGGGGATGCTTTCACTGGCTAGGACGCTAAGTTAGGAGGACTCTTTACAGAAGCTTTAAAGATACCTTTCTTTCTCCACTGTCTGTGTAGAGAATTTAGATGTTTAGACCAGAAGAACTAATTCAGCTGAGGCCTAAAATTTTGGCAAATTTCAGGAGCCTGAGTAAGATAGAATGACTCCTAGTAAGTAAAAGAGGGCATGTAGCAGCCTAATTCTTAAAAATAAATAAATAAAAAAAAAATATCTTAGATACTGTAGAACAGTCAGGTAAGGGTTGCCTGTACTATGCCAGATGAGAAGATGAATTAAGCAAAAATCTTTTGGCCACTCTGTAAGCCCAGAGCAACTGCTTTCCTTGAATCCTGAAAACATCCATAAAAGTTGCATGTCCTTAGTAAAAAGCTGCTGGGCAGCAACCTATTGCATGAAACCTGTGCATGCCTGCCATTTGTCTAGTGTGTGACAGGTATCTTCAAGCACAGTATGCCTAATGGAAAACCCAAGAGAAACACAGTAACAAAGTGAATTAATAAATGAAAAGAATAACTATATAATCTAGACCTACCAAAACTGCTATTACATTTATTGAACTGTAATTAGAAGGAAAAAAGTGGGTGTAAACAAGCAGCAGGGGCCTAGCTGGGATAAAGAGAAAGCTGAGCCTTTTTTTTTTTTTTGTATTTAGAAAGATAATGGGATGGTTTCAAACGCTAGTAATGTAAGACAAGGTAAATTCCTTTGTCTCAAAAATGCAATGCCTTTAAACAGATAAATATCTGTTGAATAACATATCTAAAATGGTAATTTGTTTGCTAATAAATATCTGAGAGTTCAAAAATCAATGTTTCAACCATTTCCTTTGTTTTTAAGAATGATTGTAAATATTGATGTTAAACCCCTGTGGATCTCTTGTAACAGAATTCAGTTATTTGAACAGTTTCTTGTCCAGGGAATCCACATATTTGTGGAATTGCTTTATTCAAATTTTCTGAGTAGTTTTTTCATTTCATTTCCAAGTTGCCAAAGTCTCAATTTATAGCAAAGACGGTCAATTAAGAAGACAATCCTCAAAGATTCGATTTCTCACAGTTATGTAAAGAACAGACAAAACAGGAAAACAAAGATTTGAAGTTGGAATTGTCCAAGCTCACACAGTATGTGAAGCGCGAGATAAGGAGGAGTCCATAGGACTCCACAGGATTTGCAAGCAAGCTGCATATTCATTAGGACATGCTATTTTTGTTATGGGCTAAGTCACGGGGATTTCCAAACAACAGTATTGACCTTTTCTCTTATTTTTTGGAAGGAAATAAATTAGGGAACAAAACCTCCCCAGTACAGCTGATCCTTTAGTGATCAGGAGAGTGATCAAACTGTGCACAGCAAGAAAACACAGCATCCTAAAGTTCTGTCATTAAAATTTCAGGATAAATTTTGAATATACAGAGATCATGGGCTTTTCTTTTGGCAATAGTGATTTCCTGAAGAAATTAGCTCAATAAATTTCAATATCTTCTGAATATTTTAACTAGAACATTTGTGAAATTTGAGGCCGTTTTTGAAACTATTATCTTTCTGTGGCATTATATTTACGTCTGAGATAAAGCACAGCTGTACAAATCTTTACAGCCAAAAAAAGGATAGGTACAGAACACTAATGTGATGTTTACTCAGAAAATGTTCACTAAACACACAAAAACACCTTTCAGCAAACCTCCAAATAATATAAATATACCAATTTATTTTCAACAAAAATAAAACCTATGGCAGTGGCATTTTCAGTCATAGACTGTTATATCTGATATAGAGTATTACTTACTTGAATTAATCAAAAGAATATAAAATAGAATAAATATAAACATTAAAATAAACTGCAGTCAACAAAGTTCCTTCAAATTTCGATGTATCTTTCAAGCCTGAAAATATTAACAAAGCCTACATTACCACATTTGATCTCGCACCTAATAAAATTATCAGAAATAATCCCACACTGGCCAGTCCTTTTCTTGGTTATGAGACAGGACTCCTAGTCAGCAAACCATTTACTGCAATAAAATTTTGCTCACAGTCATTGACCATGCTACCATAAGCAGTCAGTCCATTTACATCAGCATAAAAAGCAACTTACATTGTCTTTTGAACGCTGTTCTGAAGATGCTCTGAAGACCAAATTTGCTCTCTGAACAAGACAGTAAGCGTCAGTGAGACCCAAACATTCCTGAAGGATGACCCTTGCTGTGTGAAACCCATGTGCCTGTTGGCTCTGAATGCATTGCTCAAGAGAGCGCTTTTTGGATATGAAGTGAGCTTTTCAGAAGGCACAGCAATAATGAAGATACATGGCTGCTTCCAAAACTTCTGAAAGAACAGAGCAGTTACAGCCCTTTCTCACCCAAACACAAGCCTCTGTCCTTACTACGAACAGCTGAAGTGCATGGAGCTCTGCCTGGGGATGTATGAGGAGCCGAATGAGAGCATATGGGTCAGGATGAAAGGGAGGGCAGGGACAGGTGACATTACAGTGGCTGTCTGCCCCAGGTCACCCGACCAGGAAGACCAAGTGGATGAGGCCCTCTATGGACAGATAGGGGCAGCCTCACGTTTGCCAGCCCTGGTCCTGATGGGGGACTTCAACCATCCCGACATCTGGTAGAGGGACAATACAGCAGGGCATAATCAATCCAGGAGGTTCCTGGAATGCGTTGATGATAACTTCCTTCTCCAAGTGATAGAGGAGCCAACGAGGAGAGGTGTTATGCTGGACTTTGTTCTCACTGAGAAGGAGGGGCTGGTGGGGAATGTGAAGCTAAAGGGCAGCCTTGGCTGCAGTGATCATGAAATGGTGGAGTTCAAGATCCTTAGGGCAGTGAGGAGGGCACACAGTAAGCTCACTACCCTGGACTTCAGGAGAGCAGACTTTGGCGCCTTCAGGGATCTGCTTGGTAGAGTACTATGGGATAAAGCCCTGGAGGGAAGAGGGGCCCAAGAAAGCTGCTTAATATTCAAGGATCACCTCCTGCAAGCTCAAGAGAGATGAATACCAACAAAGAGGAAGTTGGGCAAAAACTCCAGGAAGCCTGCATGGATGAACCAAATGCTCCTGGAGAAACTCAAACAGAAAAAGGAAGCCTACAGAGGGTGGAAGCAAGGACAGGTAGCCTGGGAGGAATACAGAGAAATTGTCCAAGCAGCCAGGGATCAGGTTAGGAAAGCAAAACCCCAGATAGAGTTAAATCTGGCCAGGGATGTCAAGGGCAACAAGAAAAGCTTCTATAGGTATGTCTGTGACAAAAGAAAGACTAGGGAAAATGTAGGCCCACTCAGGAAGGACATGGGACACCTGGTCACCCAGCACACGGACAAGGCTGAGGTATTCAATGACTTTTTTGCCTTGGTCTTCACCAGCAAGGGATCTAGCCACACCGCCCATGTCACAGAAAGCAAAGACAGCAGCTGTGAGAATGATGAACCTCCCACTGTAGGAGAAGCTCAGGTTTGAGACCATCTAAGGAGCCTGGAGGTGCACAAGTCCATGGGACCTAATGAGATACACCTGCAGGTCCTGAGGGAGCTGGCAGATGAAATTGTGAAGTTGCATCATATTTGAGAAGTCATGGCAGTCTGGTGAAGTTCCCACTGACTGGAAAAGGGGAAACATAACCCCCATTTTCAAAAAGGGAAAAAAGGAAGACCCAGGGAACTACAGACTGGTCATTCTCACCTCTGTGCCCAGCAAGATCATGGAGCAGATCCTCCTGGAAACCATGCTAAGGCACATGGAAAATAATGAGGTGATTGGTGACAGCCAACATGGCTTCATTAAGGGCAAATCATGCCTGACAAATCTAGTGGCCCTCTATGAAGGGATTACAGCATTGAATAAGGCAAGAGTAACTGACATCATGTACCTGGACTTGTGCAAAGCATTTGACACTGTCCCTGATGACATCCTTGTCTCTAAATTGGTGAGACGTGGATTTGATGGATGGACCACTCAGTAGATAAGGAATTGGCTGGATGATTGCACTCAAAGGGTTGCAGTCAACGGCTTGATGTCCAAGTGGTGACCAGGAACAAGTGGCGTTCCTCAGGGGTCAGTACTGAGACCAGTGCTGTTTAACATCTTGTCTGCTACCATGGACAGTGAGATTGAGGGCACCTTCAGCAAGTTTGCCGACAACACCAAGCTGTGCAGTGCAGTTGACACACTGGAGGGAAGGGATGTCGTCCAGAGGGACCTGGACAGGCTTAAGTGGTGGGCCTGTGTGAACCTCAAGAAGTTCAACTAGACCAAGTACAAGGTTGTGCATGTGTGTCAGGGCAATCCCAAGCACAAATACAGGCTGGGCAGAGAATGGATTGAGATCAGCACTGAGGAGAAGGACTTGGGGGTGTTGGTTGATGAGAAGCTCAACATGAGCTGGCAACGTGTGCTCGCAGCCTAGAAAGCCAACTACATCCTGGACTGCATCAAAAGAAGTATGGCTAGCAGGTTGAGGAAGGTGGTTCTGCCCCTCTACTCTGCTCCTGTGAGACGCCACCTGGAGTACTGTGTCCAGCTCTGGAGCTCCCAACATAAGAAAGATGTGGACCTGCTGGAGTGAGTCCAGAGGAGGGCCACAAAGATGGTCAGAGGGCTGGAGCATCTCTCCTATGAAGAGAGACTGAGAGAGTTGGGGTTATTCAGCCTGGAGAAGAGAAGGCTCCGAGAAGACCTTATATCAGCCTTCCAGTACTTAAAGGGGGCCTCCAGGAAAGATGGGAACAAAGTTTTTAGGAGGGCCTGTTGCGATAGGACAAGGGGTAATGGTTTTAAACTGAAAGAGGGTAGATTTAGATTAGATATGAGGAAGAAATTCTTTACTCTGAGGGTGGTGAGACACTGGAACAGGTTGCCCAGGGAAGTTGTGGATGCCCCATCCCTGGAAGGTTCAAGGCCAGGTTGGATGGGGCTTTGAGCCACCTGGTCCAGTGGGAGGTGTCCCTGCCCATGGCAGAGGGGTTGGAACCAGATGATCTTTAAGGTCCCTTCCAACTCCAACCATTCTGTGATTCTATTATGATCTGACAATTTACCAGGCAAACTGATGGTGTGAGAGCTCCTTGTCACACTCAGACAGCCATGGCTCTGTGTGATTTTTATCTTGCCCCATCACTATTATGGGTTAAATACTTGCTGCTCTAATCCTAGTAGTTTAGATGGAAAACATGTTATGCTATGTGCAAGAACAGGGATAATTTTGTCAGAGAGAAATACTTTCTGAGATCAACACCCAGAAGAGCAACTTCTGCTCTGCACTAACTTCCTTATTGTCTTTAGCCTAGAACATTTTGTTTTCAGTCATCTTGCTGCTGATGATATTTATAATGTGCCCAGCCTTCATTTTCGTCTTTCCTGTCACAGCTACTGCTTACATTGTACCCTGTAGATTCACTATGTCTTTCCCTGATGATGTATAATGGTGTATGTAGTTATGATTATCATCTACATATACAAGTAATATAAACCTTTTCTTTTTTTCCTGGGTTTTTTTGGTTGTTTCTTTTTTTTTTTTTTTTAATGCAGTAGCATTTGCAACATCTTCCAATCTTCTGTACCACTTTCTCCTCCTTCAGAACCAAGCTGGCAATTCTCATCTTGAATAGCTTTAAAATTGCTCATAGCAATCAATGACATCTGAGGCATCACTAAAGAATTTCTTTTATCTCCAAGCTCCAATTTAGATCAGTCATTAAGCTTGAGTAAGCTTGAGCTGTCAGAACATTGTCCCTCATCACATGCTTTAAGCACAAAAAGTCAGCTTCAAAATCAAATTTGTTCTATCTCTTACTACATTTTGTAATGGTTTAGTATGAACAATAAACTTTACTGAAATAGTACTGTCAATCTTTAGAACTCAGATAACTATACAGGCTTTTTATCTAAGGAAGGCTGCTGTACCTCAAACATGATCCACACTAAATCATTTCCTTATATTTCTTCTTTTATGCTGTTTGATCTTGTTAGTGATGTATACTACATTGCTGTGTAGTGCCTTTTTTTATAAGCTTACATTTTAAAAATATGAAATGAAAATATATATTCAAATGAGAAGGAAAATGTCTAAGTGTATAAATATCTGATATATCAAATATATAAAGAACCATAGACATTCTTCTGCAATGTCTCCATATAAGCAGTCTTTGTTTCAGACAGGATTCAGTCTTAAAAGTGCCAATTTCAAACCTCTGCTTAGACTATATTTCTGAATTTATCCTGGAGCCCTTTTCAACTGTCTCTTAAAATAAACTCTGGCAATTTTTTGATTTTTTATGTTCACCTGAAATCTTCTTTCATGAGCAGATTGAAGCTGAAAACAAAAATCTGGCCTGAACAGGTTGTTTGGCTTCCTGACAGTGATCTGATTTTTTGGTTAAGGCCTAGTTTTAAAACAGTGCTGTAAAAGCTCTGTGGTTTACAGTATATAAATACTGCAATCCGCTGCAAATGAAATTATTTACATGCTTTCAGTTGTGTCAGCATTTTTAGGAGGCCCTAAAAGTAGAATGAACAAGGCGATACTGCCAAATGATGTTTTTTAATTGTGTCAAGTAAATGGTAGTCTTTGGTGGGTTGACACAGACACCTACGCAGCTGCTCACTTAGTACCCCTCCTCAACAGAAAAGGGGGAAAACCAAGATGAAAAATCTTCATGATGAAATGAAGACAGGGAGATCACTTACCATTTGCCATCACAGGCAAAACAGACTTGAATCAGAGATCATTATTTGATTGCCAATTAAAATAGACTTGGATGGTGAGAAACAAAACCAGAAACTACAACAAAACCTTTCCCTCCACCCTCCTCTTTTTTCCAGCCTCCATTCACTACTTCATTCCCAGTTCCTCTACCCAGTGCTCTCTGAGCAGTGCAGAGCAGATGGGGAGTGGGGGTTATGGTTTGTACATACCAGTTCCTCTCTGCTGCTCCTTCCTCCTCACACTTTTCCCCTCTTCCAGTGTGGGTCCTCTCCATGGCCCTTCAGGAAAAAATCTGCTCAGCATGGGCTCTCCATGGGCTGAAGTTCCTTCAGGAAATATCCAGCTGCTCCAACAGGGTGTTATCCGTGGGCTGCACTGTGGATATCTGCTCCAGAGTGGTCCTCTCCATGGGCTGCAGGGGAATCTCTGCCCCCAGTGCCTCGAGTACCCCTTCCCACTCCCCCACTCATTTTTCTCTGACCTGCATGTTCATACTGGTTTCTCACTTTTTTTTTTTCCCCTCACTTCTCTGCCTCTCCAGCATTTTTGCTCTTTCTTAAATATGTTTTAACTGAGGGACCATACACTCAGCTGTGTCTTGTGATGGGTCCATCGAGCCAGGTGGAACTGACTGTGTCTGGCAAGGGGCAGCCCTTGACCTCTTCTCACAGATGCCACCCTTGCAAACCCCTGCTACCAAAACTTCCTCACAGACACCCAGTACATAAGCCCAAATCCCATGTTTGTGACCAGGGACTAGAGAGTGCTACAGACTAGAGCTTGTAGCAGGCATGGGGGCAGCTCAACCAGGAGACTGTCTCCATCAGAGCATCCTACTCCTTACATTACCATGATCATAAATAAGAGTGTCTGAGATGCTCTTTTTGTATGTAACTTCTTATTGCAGTCCTAGGACCTTTTTTACAGGGCAGAGTTGTTCAAGGAACACTTGAAAAAGTTGACTTGTGTTTCTAGCTTTGTTATTTCTCAAGCAAATTTTCCAGTTTAAAATGTTTACCAAATAACTTCAATGTCTTAAAAGAGTAGGTATTTAGGACTAAATCCTATTTTAATTAAATGGACTTTTAACCTACAATATGTTCAGAACTATTGGTTTCAGGAAAGTCTGAGGAGTAAATTTTCCAAATTGGTGAGATATGGATTTGATGGATAGACTGTTCACTGGATGAAGAATTGGTTGGATGGTCACATCCAGAGGGTAGTGGTCAATGGCTCAATGTCCAGATGGAGGTAAGTGACAAGACCCCCTCAGGGGTCTGTATTGGGACCAGCACTGTTTAATAGCTTCATCAATGACATAGACAGTGGGATTGAGTGCACCCCCAGCAAGTTTGCAGCCAACACCAAGCTGAGTAGTGCAGTTGACATGCCTGAGGGAGGGAATGCCATCCAGAGGGATGTGGACAAGCTCGAAGATTGGGCCTGTGTGAATCTCATGAAGTTCAACAAGGCTAAGTGCAAGGTCCTGCACCTTGGTCATGGTAACCCTGGTACCGATACAGGCTGGGGGATGAAGGGACTGAGAGCTGCCCTGCTGAGAAGGACTTGAGAGTACTGGTAGATGAAAAGCTGGACATGAGCCTGCAATGTGCACTTGCATCCTAGAAAGCCAACTGCATCCTGGACTGCATCAAAAACATGGCCAGCAGGTCAAGGGAGATGATTCTGCCCCTCTGCTCTGCTCTCATGAGACACCACCTGGAGTACTGTGTCCAGTGCTGGGGCCCCCAACATAAGAAAGATGTGGACCTGCTGGAGTGAGTCCAGAGGAGGGCCACAAAGATGATCAGAGGGCTGGAGCATCTCTCCTATGAAGAGAGGCTGAGAGAGTTGGGGTATTCAGCCTGGAGAAGAGAAGGCTCCGAGAAGACCTTATATCAGCCTTCCAGTACTTAAAGGGGGCCTCCAGGAAAGATGGGGACAAAGTTTTTAGGAGGGCCTGTTGCGATAGGACAAGGGGTAATGGTTTTAAACTGAAAGAGGGTAGATTTAGATTAGATATGAGGAAGAAATTCTTTACTCTGAGGGTGGTGAGACACTGGAAGAGGTTGCCCAGGGAAGTTGTGGATGCCCCATCCCTGGAAGGTTCAAGGCCAGGTTGGATGGGGCTTTGAGCCACCTGGTCCAGTGGGAGGTGTCCCTGCCCATGGCAGAGGGGTTGGACTAGATGACCTTTAAAGGTCCCTTCTAACCCAAACTATTCTATGATTCTATTCTGTTCTAAGGAACTTCTCAATGCAAGTAGGGGCAAAATATGACTCAGTAACATACACTTTTCACTGAAGAGAGAAAATGAAAAGACTCTTATAGGATTTTTTCACACTAAAGAATTTAGTTAATAAAATTGGCTCTGATTTACAAATCATCTCAGAATGCTCAATATTTGCCTGGAAGGAAAGATGGGAGCATGCAGGTATGGATGACAAAGGTTTCTAGATTTCATCTTTGAATATATATACTTTAATTTGTCCATTTATTATTCCCTAAATTTCTTCTGTCTTTTTTTTTTTTTTAGTGGAGCTGTTTGTTGCAAAAGTTTCATCCTTTCTTAACAAGTGCAAAATAGCGTGGCATTAGATGTAAACCTAACCAGACACAGATATTTCTGATTAGCTGCTATTCATCTGCAGTTATATAAAGGTGCATAAATAAAAAGTGAGAGAACTGAAGAGCTTTCAGATGAATACATGTCGTTATATAAGCACATTGAATACAAAGCTGCAAAATAAGAGATTGGTTCTTTACTGTAACATCTGTAACCTAGCCTCAGTGACAGAAGTGTTCATTCTTCAATTCTCAGCCATGCAATCGTCAATCATAAAGACATATCTCCTCAGGAGATGTATGCAAATACTTTTTGACTAAGGTGCAGTGGTAGGAACAAACTTTATGATCAAAGCAAAAAGAGGCTAGTAGAAAGAAATACCTCCAGACTTTTTAAGAAAACAAAGTAACAGTGGTTAGCCACTCTTTTATAATGAAGAACAAATTTTTAATGCATCTTGATATGCAAAGCATTCTTTAATTCAAGTGTACAGACACATCAAATATATATATATTCACGAGACTGCATGAATTTATAGGTACTCATCTCTTAGGTAGGCATCCTTTTTAATGGCAGGAATCTAAGGCAAGATTTTAAAATGTAGCTAATGATTTTAGGAAAATTACTTCACAAAGAAGAGACAACAGTGAATGTTGATGACCATTTTTGGTCTGTGACCCTTAAAATCATTAAATATTTTTTCAGATCATAGAGTTTTTCTGAGGTGTCACATGACAGAAAATTCAGCTTTAAGTACTGAAATACTATACTTTATTTTGGCCTAGAAAGCAGAAAAATCCACAGTATGGTCCAGACTTTGAAGTCTTTTTAGAAATAAACAAGATGAACTGATGGGTTATGAACTAGAGAATTTGAGCTGCTGAATGTATTCTGCTGTGAAATGGGAAAATTGGATCAGGACTGACCTGGAAAGTGTTAGGATTGATGTCTAGGAAGTCACTTGCTACGAGAGTCATGTAAATGACAGAACACAAGGAAGACAAGCTTAAGAAACAGGATTTGATCATTGCTTAGTGAAATAGTTTAATGGAATTTAATTAGATGATAGGTTTGGATTTAGTAATAACTGTTGGAACCCTTGGTACAGTTAAGTCATCCAAAATATTAAATGGATCCCTGTTACTGCTGCCTCCTGCTCTTGGAACCTGTGAGTCCCCCTGGGTGGACTGCGGGTGCCTCTTTCTCTCCCAGCCACTGATGCTGCTGCCTTTTGATCCTTCTCCTTACTCTTCACATCAGTGAAGTCAAACTAATGGTGCTGCATAAACATACATGGTGAAAATAAAATGGAAACGACAAAGCTATGCCTAAAATGGCTTTGCTGATTTACCACACTTTCTGTTATGAAAAGGTACTTGATTTTTTAAAAATCAGGCTATTTTTTAAAATGATCGTGGTACATGACATGTACTGGCAGATACTATATCACTGGTTATTAGTGGAGATTGTGAACAGTATTTTAACTTTACCTTTTACACAAATATTACAAACACTTTTTAAACATCCACAAAGGTTCATAGCACTCTTTTGGCAGGTTTATATTTGGATTAGGGCAGATCACTGGCATCTACTGTTTGGTTATTATCCCAACGAATCAGAGTATGGCGATAAAATTTCTGTGTAAAATACCTTTAGAAAAGGCTAATTCTCATGCAGCAAGGCCTCAGTGTAATACAGATTGTATTACAGGGGAGGAAACTTTAAATGTGGCATCTGTTAAAATCCCTCAGGGACAAAGGAACCAAAGAATGTTCATTCCAGAATGTCTTTGGCTGTGTACTTCTCCTAAGGAAACTTATATCATCTCGATCTTGTTTATAAGGATTTGTTATACTACAGGAATTTTCAGGTCCATAAGATTATACTGTACTATTAGACTCCTAGCTGGGACCATACTTTGTAAAACAACATGCTCAAACTTACAAGAGAATGAGTAAGAGATGTGGGGCTGGAACAAATTGTTTGAAGGTACTAAATCTTAATTTGATTTGCTTATTCAAACATACAACTTGTTTTCTTGTCTACCTCTTTGAGAACTGGCAGTAGCTGAACAGAAATGACTAACATTAGATCAAAATGTTTGTTTCTATATACAAAGCAGCTCAGGTACAAGGAGCTGGCATTAACATATAAGCATACAGTAACTGTAATTTAAACTAGCAATTGTAATTTAAACTGTGATTTCTTCATATTAGAAGTAGCAAAAATACCATGGGAACAGTTAAATTTTTAAGACTGAAAATTGAACTCTGTAAATTGAATGTGATTATTTTTCTGTTTTATGAACAAGTATTTCAATATTTTTAAAAAAATATATTAATCTTAGGATTTGTTGACAAAAAATATCCAGTTAATGTAATGTTACTTGAAAAAAAGATGTTGGTTGTGTTAAATCTATTCATTACGTGGACATAAAATGACCACCTAGTGGATAAAAGTGAAATAGGTTTCTGTTAGTATTCCTGCAAAAATAGTGCTACTAGCATTGCTAAACTTTACAAAAAGTTTACTTTTTGTATACTCTGTATTTTAAAATATTCAATGTTATTTACTGAGCATAATTTTTAGTACTTGTGAACTTGATCCCATCTGTATAGATTATATTTTCCTCTGATTAGTATCTTGATCTGGATTTCTACTAGTGCTTTGAAAATGGTTTCTTATACTGCACTGCACAAAGATGTGATATAAATCTACAATTGGATCCACAAGTATTGTGAACAGACATTCAGAAACAGAGAATTTGCTGCTTTTCTCCCCCACTGCAGTTATTTAAATGTTTGATCACATATTTTATTAATAAAAATCAGTATCCACAAACAGTATTCAGTCTCATTTTCATAGTTTAGATTTAGATGAAAGAGAGAATATTGGATTTTCAAAAGCATCCAATGGATTTGATTATTCTGTGCAGCAGAGTTAGCTATTTTAGAATACTGAGCTGATAGAACATCTTCCTTTCTTCATTTTGTGCCTAAAATCTTAGGACTTCATTTCAATCAAGGGAAAAAAAATGGAGCGGGGGAACCTTTATTATTATTTGCTTACTAAATATGTCACTGTCTCAAAATGTTAAATTCTTGATAAAAATGTATTCATATATATTTCCTAATCTAGCATAGCTACATAATTCAATTAACTAGAACACAGTGATTTCAAAGTATACATGCACACAATCTTGTTTATACAGTATAAAACAACCTCCAAGTGATCCCTTTTTAAACCCTTACTTCTAACTAACTCGTGTAAAGGCTTGCTCCAAGTGGTGAGCTGAATCTTGCCGAATCAATATGTCTCTGAGAAATTCCAAGATTTGGCTTGAACCCTTCTCTATGAAGCAAAGTAACAAGCTGTGGACAGTAAAGCCTGAACAACAGAACTGCATGCACTGTTCGACTTCCATATCTCTGTGCAATTCTTAAGCAAATGTTCTGGCTGATCACTTAGCAACATTCCCCATCGCCTGATATAGTCACTTTTACCTTGTGTACTTAGTTCACAGAAACATCAGTAGAAAAATCTGGTTTGGTAGCAATCTGTATCCACTTTGGACAACAGTAAATGACTACACAAAGTGTAAGTCAGCAAAGATCACGCCTCAGACAGTCACACTGCTCTGCTGCCTGCAACTCATTTCAGTCTCAAATTCCCATACAGTATTACATGAGTTTTGACTCTGGTAAAAGGTGTTTAAGTGATATCCTCGGTAAAAGAAATTGAATGACTATGTCATTACAAATTCCTTCTGTAAGAGAAAGAACCAAGATTTTGAATCTTGATTAGGTGTAAGCCTCATTTAAATTTGAGAGCAAAATAGGGATCATTAGCCCAGGTACTTAAAATCTTTCAATTTATTCTTGAAAAATTTAGACCCCGAGTAATGGAAACATTGAAAATGTATTCATTTTTGGCTTTCCTAGGGCCACAACGAAACACAGTGGAGAAATAAATAGTTAAAAAATCACTTTAGATTTTTTTTTTATGACTCCAGTGTGCTTCAGATCCACAGGCTATCAGTAATTAATACTGTATGAACAGGTAATAAAGAGGTTGTAGTGATATAAATCTAGATTATCAAACTCCTAAAGAAGGAATAGGCCAATTTAACTACAAACTATAACCTTTTATGTTCTTAATTACTTTTTTTAATCGTGTTTTGTTATTCATGATTAATCTTTAAATACTTTTAGTTTATTCAAGCTAGCAGAGTGCAAAAATAATAATTATTGTTGATACCGCTGAAGTAAATTAAAAAGTTTTACTTTTTTGTCACTGAGATTAAAAAAAATCATTTACGGTCATTACTTAAGCTAAAAAATGGGAAATAGCTTCCTTCTACATATGTATAATACGTACATATTAAATGATACAAGCTGAAATGCACAGATATATTGTCTGGCTACCTTAGTTTAGTTACTTCTGTGAACTATTATTGACTACATTCCTTCAAGTGAAAATTTAAAATAAGAGTAAAAATAAGGGTACATAATGATAACAATTTTCAATTATTTTTTATTTAAATAAATTCTCAGATATTCTCATTTTCATTCTAATGCTATTCTTCAGTTCCAAAAGTACACGTGAATTAGATCCATGCCTAAATGAGGATTACTCACAGCTATTTGCAGATACCAAAAAAAGCCTACACATTACAGTTAATCTTACCGGCTAATACTTGCCAACAACATTTAGTAAGGGATTAAGAACAGATTCAGGAAGTTAAACTCAGGAAAAAAACCCCAACTTTAAAACAATTCTTCATAGGTATGAAATATTTTGATTATTTGTATCGATGAAAGAAGAGCTACAGCCTGCTAAGTATACCAAGGGAGCCAGACTGAGACTGAAAAAAAATGTGCTTACAAATCTTTTTGCAGAAGCCATTCCAGGGTAGTCCAAGTACACATGCGACTAACAAAGTTCAACACAGTGGTCAGCGTCCACCAACACTTTCCACACCGTGGCATAGATAATGAAGTCTGTTGTGTTTTAAATTGGTGGATTGGTCTTTCTAAGAGGCTGCATTGACAAAATGTAGGTGAGCAGCAAAAAAATGAGGAGAAAGAGAAAGATTGTTTTTCCATTTTTTAGTAAAAGGCAAAAAAAGCCTTTTTATAGACATGCTTATGACATTCCTACTCTTTCATCTGGCAACTCCTCTTGCTTGTTCATTAAGGCAAAATTGATATAGAAGAAAAGTGGGTTCCTTCTTTATCGTCATATTTGTTTTCATGTGCTTTGCCTTGGCTTTAAACCTTCTAAATTGGTGACCGTTGTGTTTACACAGTGCTGACAGCTGCTGAAAATATTTCATCTGATTTGGCACAAAGAACACAAAAGGAAATAGTCATAAAGCATTGCTATTTTTTTTCAGGTTTTTCTGTATTTCTACCTTTTTGGTGCTACATAACATTGCATTTTACATCACAGAATAAAGTAAAATATACAGGACATTCATTTCAAAGGCAGAGACATTTCAGATTGTTCTGCTTTCTCCCATGTTTTTGCTGCCAAGATTAGTGGGCATGAGAATGAGTGGCAGCTAAAATTTAGGTATATTTTCAAATTACATTATGCTTCTGACTAAGAGGTTCCCATATGAAAAGAATTTAGAAGTGAAAAGACATCCTGTCTTACTCAAAAAAACCTTGTTAACATCTAATATAAACAACTCATGGATACCGATCTGCCCACTATAGAAAACCTCTATGCAGTGTTTTGTGAAAGAAAGAACATATAAAATCTTAATCTTATTACAATAGAGATCAATAATGTGAAAAACTAATGTTTGACTGCATGAAGCATTTGTACTACATAAGGAATATTATCCCCTTTGTTTGGACTATTGTATTTATTTATAATAAATTATTTTACTACCACTGATTAAAATGCATTTCATTTTTATATGAGAAAAATAAATTAGAAATCTTTTATACTCCTGCTAGAAGAACTAACGCCCTGAAAGCTAGCAATTTCTGGCTTTTGTTAGGTAACCAAAGAAAAAAGCTTTCAGCTGTACAAAACTTATAGAATGGTTTAGGTTGGAAGGGACCTTGAAGATCATCGAGTTCCAACCCCCCTGCCATAGGCGGGGACACCTCCCACTAGACCAGGTTGCCCAAGGCCACGTCCAGCCTGGCCTTGAACACCTCCAGGGACGGGGCTTCAACAATCTCTCTGGGCAACCTGTTCCAGTGCCTCACCACCCTCACAGTGAAAAACTTCTTCCTAATGCACACACACCTGACCACCCAGCCGCATGTATACATACATTAATTCCCTTGCTTAGTATTTGTGTGTAAGGATATACAATGATTTTGCATGATATCTTTTTTTTTTTTTACAAAATACTTTTATTTATATTTTAATAAATCTGAAAGATTCTTTGCAAAAGATGACATTTCTCAAGCAAATAGACAAGAATTTTAAGCAGATCATTTTATACAACATATTTCTATTCTACCAAACTTTTCAGTAATATCTTATTGATAACCTTACAACTTATTTGGATTATGTTCATCTCAAGTTATATTGGTTATCTTATCCAGCATTACTTAAAACTGAGGGAGCGGCCATGACTTTAGAAACCCATTGTTAGTAAACTA
Source organism: Pluvialis apricaria (assembly GCA_017639485.1). Classification (NCBI taxonomy): domain Eukaryota; kingdom Metazoa; phylum Chordata; class Aves; order Charadriiformes; family Charadriidae; genus Pluvialis; species Pluvialis apricaria. Next base: position 33,440,691 of record CM030012.1, on the reverse strand, counting down.
GGTTAGTTCTCCAGGTGATCAACATATATGGAAATTAAACTATGGTTTCTCATAGTGTGACAGACTTGATGCAGCACCTCTATTTCCTGTGGGGATCAAATCTTGTCACATATTTTGCGTAGCTGTTCAACTTCATCATTGAAAATTTCACAACACAATCATGCATTCTGACAGAGCGAAAGCTGAAAATGTGGAAACTGTTTGTATTAAATACCTGTATTTATTCACTAACACATGGAATATTCTGGCCATAGTTTTTTTCCTTTTTAAGTATTTAAACAACAGCCTTTTTATTTATGATCTAGGGAATCCAGACCATAGCACAGCAGAAAGTGCAGGTTCTGCTAGGGATATCTTCATTCAGGTATTATAATGTGCACAGTGCCTTATTTTACTTACCTTTTATTAAGTTATGAAAACTGGCACTTACCTTTTTATACAATTACCAGTGCTCTCATTGCAGGTTGTCGCTGTTTCATCAAGGAGACCATCCTGAAGACTTTTATCTGCCACTACTCACTGGTCCCAAATCCTCAACCTCTCCTTACTCAGAACTCAGTTGCTGGATGAGAACTACCAGCTGAGAGTTTGCAATTATCGGTATTTTGGGAGCTCCAGGTGGGCAAATGAACACCTATTTCCAGTAAGCTGCATCATACCTCAGAGGTCACTGCTGTCTGAATTTAATAGCGTGAATGAGCTCTAAGATAACAGGAGTAGCAGGGAATGGAAATCAACAATGTTGTTCCACTTGACTTTGTCTTGTAAAAAAAAAATACATGTGTGAACAGCCCTCAGGATTAATAAAAAGTAAAAAAGAGATTTAAAAAAGAAAGGAAGGAAGGGAAAGAAGACAATTTTATGTCACAGATAAATAATCAGCAGTATGAAAATATAAAATTATTATATGGTTATTGTTACAGATTCAGTATTGTAAGTAGCCATTTAGCTTTTAATGTTTTCTAAGCTGGGGGTAAAGACTTGCAATACTGGCAGATATGTTCACTTCACTTGTGCGTGCACATACACACATAAGAACACGCCACCTTGTTTGTAGTCAGTGTTTTCCACCAGAAATCACACATCAGTAGTTGCAGTCTAGTAGTCAGGGAAATAAAAAATAGTTACATGGAAGAAGTATATTGCATAAGAATGTGTTGTTCCTCCTTTGGAGCTAATACTGAACTTTATTGTATAATTCAAAGTATGTATCCTTATAAGAAGATACTGAATAAACAAAACCTATCATTATATTGGAATTAAAACCTGTAAAATGGGAAAAAAAATTATCTATCTCTTTCAAGTTATCACAGAAAATGTTGTTGAACAGCTGAAGCTTTTCATATAAAATCTAACTCAAAGGCTGCAGAATCAGAGGAACAATAGCCATTCTTCCTGCATGAACATGCAGAAGTGATATTGGTAGTAGGAGATTATATTCTTGTTTGTAGTCAAAGCACTCCGAAACCTGTCTTCAAGGCCATTTCTTTTTACTCATAGGATCCTGCTGCTGCACTGTATACACTTATCTTCTGCGTGAGCTGTGTGAGAGAAGACCCAAGCTTTCTTTGGGAAAGAACAGGAATGACAGCCTAAGTTCTACAGACATTTCAGTGCTATTAACCCTAGCTGGAGACAGGCGCCTTCCTGAAGCCAGACTATGGCTTCATGGAAGAGCATTGCACGAGGCCCCTCTTATCCTGTGCATCTACAGACTAATTTAAGCAGGTTTTGCTCAATTAATTTTTTCTGTGTCATTTTTGGGGGTTCCATTCACAGGTACCTGTCTCTCCCTCTACCTTCATCCCCTATATTATTTATCAAATTTTCATATCCAGTTAAGGTATGTTAACCTTAACCTGCTGTTAACTAAATGGTCTGAGAGTCCTCAGGATATTTTTTGCTTAGAGATGGGGCCTCTGGCCCACTATGGCCAGGGTGTGCCCAGTCACAGAACTGTTCCCTATACATCACTGAATTTGTATTTAATTAGCCCTCTATATTTATATATTTTTTCTTTTCAATTTTTTAGCTTGTTAGAAAAGATTAATAGCTCACTAGATGTTGCTGTTATCATGGGTTATAAAAAGATGGTAGAAGAAAATTCTGAAAATTTGTCTGTTCACAGGTAGTGCAACAAAATATAAAATATATCTGTCTGGGCCCTCAGCAGGCAGGTATGCAGTATTTCCATTTATGTTATTCCATTGAGGTTTTACTTAAGTAAGGACAAGTTTATATTTGCTCCATAAGATTCTTATTATGGGGGACTAGCCACATACAGTTTCTGAGACATTGCCTCTGTCAGTCATCAAACAACTTGTAAATGTCCAGTCACCAAATAAAGGATCAAGACAAATATGTGGCCACTGGGACTTTTTGGAACGTAAGAGGTGTTCAGAAGCAGGTATGGACTGGGCACTAATCAGTAGCCAAATTCTCAAAATGTCTTTCAGTGTTCTCAAACTGAAAACCTCAAAAGGAAGACAAATATGTGAAAACCATTCTTTTCCTCCTCTGCCCAGAAGACCCTATCAGTACATAATTACCTTCCTTGGCTGATTAGCTGGGATAACAATTTTTTCTCCACCTTCCTCTTTTCCAATGTAAGTTTAAAATATTTTTTTAAAAAAGTTTGGAAGTTAAAAAGTTAAAAGTTTAAAAACTTTTTTTTCCTACTGTCCCTACTGCACTTTTAAGGCATCCAGAGTAACAGAAGGTAAGAAATACTACGAGAATAAGAAAAATCTTTGGGCAACTCATGCAGATCAAGCAAACAGTGTCTGTAGGTAGCAGTAGGAGGCGAATGTGCTACACCTTCCCCATTAATTAATATTATGCCTGACCTCTTACAACTTTGGAAAACTACTGTGTACTTTAGCTCTTCTTGTAAATGTGTGAAGATATCTATAATATTAATTATAAATATCTGTAATTTCAAATTCTTGAACCTATGTATGTTTTCCCTCATCACAGGTTGTTAATAAGAAAGACCATACTCATCTGTCCACCTCAGTACCTGAGTCCTAATCATCAGCGGTGAAGACTGTAAGTAGCCAGCACGCGATGATATTCTATTAGTATTGTCTATAAGCCTACAACAGTCTGTGGCCTTGGGTTTTCCTCAGCTGGAAGTGATATTTTTTGGTTTAAAAATAACAAAAAGTCTGTTGTTTTAATGGAACTTCGATAGCTTGATAGTGGAAACAAAATGGATATATTTACCCGAGGCCTAAAACCTTGCAAATATGGTCATATTTGTATTTATCCCAAGTTTACAATCTGGCACTTACTGAGTATTCTGGGGAATCTAATTGCATAGGTTTGAGTCTACAATACGCACATTATTTGCTTAAGATCTGAAGGTTATAAATGAAGGTTATAAAAGAGCTAATAGGGTTGTAACAAAGCCCAGAGTGGGAAAAGCAGGGAGGAGAGATTGAGTACAGTGCTGAGTGGCAGCAAATACATGAGAGACAGTGACTTCTGGTTTATAATTCTGGCTGAGTTCAAAGCTGACTGGAAGCTGAGAAAAATGGTCTCTTACCCATATCATCACTACAACGGACAGCTGCTGCAGGAAGCAAGAAGATCCAAAGTTAATATGACACACTGAAGTGTCTTTCTATGGCTTTGAGAGGTATATATACCTTTTATTCTCACACAAAGCACTGTTTATTTCCTGGTATTGTAAGCCTGCACAGCTACACAGAGCAAACATCACTGCACAAACATAAAACTGGTAGAACTTCGTCCTTTAAGAAATTTCCTAGAAACATTAAATTCTGCCTAAAGATTTCATTCCTACCCCTTAAACAAGAGAAAAGTTTTAAGGACTTTTCTTCACAGTCACATGTGAATCTTCCATCTGTTTTGGTCATTAATATTTGAAAACTGACCTTTTTTTTTTTCCCTACATCCTCTTGACATCCACAACAGCAGTAAAGACCACAAAACAGTGGAAAGTAAGAGGATAACCAGAAGCAGCTAAACTAAATGAAATTCAGATTGCTGCCAGTTCTTCTGTCTCAAATTCAATACAATGTTTGACATTCAAAATGAGGGTCAGCTGGCAGGTATAGCAAATCTGCACCTGCTTGGAGCTAGTAGAAGTTGTCCAAACTGCTTTATTTCCCTATCTATCTTTCTTGATGATATGAAAACTGAGAGGTTTAGATTACGTAAGTCATTGAAGAAACTGAAGCTTTGTAATCTCTTCAGTGAAGTAAGTATTTTTACTGCAATTTTACTCCAGTATTTTCCCACTGCAAAGAGCAGAATGGTTTGCAGCACTCAGTGTTTTTGTTCATCTTAAACAATGTAATACTTTGGTACAGCAGCAATTTCTAACAGTCCTAAATGATTACAGACAAAAATACCCTTTTCTTTCAGCCAGCACATTGACTGAAAAACTTCTGAGCAGAGTACTGACTTGCTGCAGCACAGTATAATCAAAACATTTTAACTGATGTTTTACTTGCTGCTGCACATAGTATTTTAAGTAACATGGCTTCATGTACAGAATTTCTTACGTACATTCAATCATATAGATGCAAAGACATTTTGTATGCAAGCAAAAGAATTTGATCTTGACCACAGCCTGAAAAATTTGTAATTTTAGCAGGTGTTTTATCAGTTGTTCTGTAAATGCCCTGGAATTGTTTGCCTCAAAACTTTCTCATCCCAATGAAAATTTGTATCCTGTCTTTATTCATGAAGTAGAATTTAAAGTAACATGCAAACAAAACTCCTAATTTCTTGGATACATTAACAATTTAATAAAGAATTGTGTTGATTTTCAGTGTTCTAACATAATTTATCTGGAAAGCTGAGCCATAACTTTGATAAGAAACAGGTTTTTTAATAAAAAAATTAAAGGTGGAAGAAAAAAACTGTATAAAGAACTATCTATGTAAAAATTCTTCTACTGTTTCAAGACTATTTTTGAAAATGCAGAACAATCCACACTTCCATCGCAGTCAAAATACTTAAAAATACCTCAGTAATTTTCTAAACATGAGATTCACTGATATTGCCATTGTCAGGCCAGGTGTTAAGATATTAATCTGTATTAGTTCAAATGTTATCCTGCCACCCCTTGTCTGAACTATAAACAGCTGCTAAAGTGTTCCACAAGAACAAATGCTGGCTTCACATATAACAGGTGCCTTAATCAATGGAATCAATAAATATACGTGAAAAAGTAGAGAAAAGACTGCAGGTCAATGCATACCAGTAGGATATGTCTACACCTAATAAAAGTGATGTGTTCCTATTTCTATACAATGCTGCAGTGATTGAAGAATCAGAACAAACGGCATAAAAACCTGTTGCCTTCTTTATTTGGGATTTCTGAGGTCAACTGTTGTCTAGCAAGCTGGGCAAAAAAACATTTCCTTGAATTCCGTCTTGGATTCAGTAGTAGCTTGACCTTCAAATCACTTAATCTCTGTATGTGCCAGTTTTCCCTGTAGGCAAACTTTTTCTCATTTTCTCACTAGGGTTCTTGAGAATTAATATAAAATCATGTAAAAATGACCATGAAGTCACAGAAAAATAAGAGTCAAAGTAGAAGAAACCTTAACTGACCGTTGTCTTGAAGGTAGCCTCAGCTGCAGTTACATGATGAGAAATACATGTTTGTCTAAGAGGCTCTTAAAAACATCTAATAATGGCTATATTGCAATCTCCCTTGGCAACCTACACATCAGGACAATGTGTGCAGACCCCTGGTTAGGGAAAGAAATAAAGGCTGCTTCTAGAGGCAGCAGAGCTTCTTCTAAGCAGCTATCATATGAAAAATTCTCACCCCCATCCAATCCTCTTTACTGAGGCTGGCAGAGCACATAGGATGATGACATGTTTCAGTTGGAAATCTCAGAATACCTGCATGCCAGCATGTGAAACTCAGGGCACCTATGCATCAGGGGTCAGAGTCAACTATCTGCTAATGCACTTGTGCTTTGATTTTCATGGCAAAACACTGATTTTCATGGCAGCCCTCTGTCCTATGTAATCACTTTCTGTAACAGGGGAGGACAGCAACATTAAGAGGCATGAAGGATAATCCTTGCAATAGTGTCTTTTGACAAATTGTCAATGTTTGAAGAATGTATGGGTGAACTTCAGTCTGCTTCTTTAAGCTTGTATTTTCTTTTTTCTTAAGGACATATTGTCTATCTATGTCTATCTGTCTATGTACAAATACAAAGTTGTACATAGTGCCTTTTTTTCACTTTCCCTTTTTTGAATTTTCCAATAATCCACTCACAAAAAATGTCTTCTTTGTTCAGAATTCGCCATGGAGTTATGCCCATAGGCCTGTAAGTCTTTGATGTGAGAACCAGTTGGATATCCTGTGCAGTAAGGGTTCAGACAAACTTTTGTCAGTTTGGACAAAAAGATATGCTAGTCTGGTTTCATAACCACTGCAGGTAAAATCTTGGATTTAAGAAGAAGGTCAAATAGCATGACGAATGCATATATGCATACATAGAAAAAATACCATTTAAGGTACATTGTTAAAAGAATTTTTTAAAGAAAAAGAAAGTGTGGACAGCAAGTGAAAACCGTGCTGCTCTGAGAAACTAGTTGTGCTTTGTATATATGAGTGTGTGCAAAGAAAGAGAAAGAGAGGGAAAGAAATAAAGACACTCAAAGTTTTTAGAATTCTGCAAGAAAACTGGTCAAATTGCCTGTGACAAGCTAACTTTCTAGTACAGCTTTCAGTTATTACTTTTGGTCAGTGTTACTGAGCACCGAAAAATAAAGCACTTCCAAGAGACTTAACACTTTCTTTGGCAAAACTTTGGAAAAACAAAAGAAAAAGGTTTCAACTGTCATTAACAATCATTAATGATAAAAGGTCTTTGTGAATGCAATTGGTACTGCACAAAGGAAATTTCTATGGTGAAAAACTCTCAGAGTTAATTTCAGCTTTGATTTAGACTTTGTAAATTATCTAGTTACTAGTAGCTCTTCACATATATTAAAGCAATCATGTATTCAAGACTGGTTGCTAAATCCTCATTCCACTTTACCTAGTGGGGAGCTACGTGATTTTGCTGTTCTCAACTCCTCATTTCTTCTTAAATTCCAATATTTGTAAAATGGAAAAGCCCCACTATATTCCATGATATGTGATAAAAGTAAGTTTTGCGAAGACCAGGCAATTGATTTTTAACAACGAAGATAGTAACTTAGATAATGATTAGGAAAAAAAACCCAAACAACTCCTCTCTGCCCAAACCAAAAACCCCAAACCCAAACTCAGAAAGCACCAGAACTAATTGTTAAACCTGGAATGAACTGGGAAAGTGTCTTCATTCACATCCAGTTTTAAATCAAGATGATTTCCAGTCAGACTTGTATTAGTTTTCAGTACAGTATTAGGCTTTGTGTGCAGTATCCCTGGTAAGCCTCTAGAATTTTGTGTTGAGCTTTGATTCATAGTTAGATATTGAAGACCAAGAAAACTCATCAAAACTACATGTTATCTTCCATTTTATATGGATTTGGGTTGACACAATATTTAAAGACTAAGTTTTATATAATTTTTACTTCATACCATAAATTCCTTCCTGTCATAAATGTTCATCTGGTTTATTTTTTCCAGAATTTTCTATTAATACATGGCTTGATACTGACTTAAAGGAGGATACCACACTCAAGATCAGGGACCAATATTCAGGATCAGACCAAAGATTTATAACTTAATTATTTTTTCTTTCCTATTTTTTCTTACCACAGGCAAGTAGGCATCAGTTCTCATTTCATGGGATGTTCTAATACTTTCAATGGCCTTAAATATGAGCATGGATGAGCTACTACAATTTGCATTTTTTTATAGCCTTCTATATTGTGTTATGTATAATGTCACTTTTTATTTACCTGCATTCCATTTTGATCACAGCTATAAAATGGGGTTCTTAAATGTCAGTAATAATTCATACCACAAAGAATATGAAATGAAGGGCAAAGCTTACACAAAAGTATATTAACTGAATTTAAATCCTATCAGGGATATGTAGAGGAAATGTTCTGCTGTGCGTATGATAGTGAGTTATCTCCCTTTTGCATTTACCCTTAAACTGCAGACTCAGATGGGATAAACTATGTTCCATAATATATTAGGACATAAAAAGATACATTCTTCAATCAAGTTTGACTACATTTATAGGAAAGGCAAATGCTTCAGTATCATTGTCTACAATGTCAGAGAGATAGTCCACGCAGGTACACCAAGGCAGTCAACTCCGTAACATAATTAAAGTGCAGCAGGCTGCACGTGATCACTACACAAATTATTCTGGAATTCAGCAGTGCTTGCAATTTATGAGGGCCGGGAGTTGGTTTGATGGTCTACTTTGGAGGTCAGGCAGAAAGTCATGTTGCTTCCCACGCTGGAACTGTTTCCAGCTACCAGTTTTGGGCATCACTGGCCAGAGTGCCTGGCTGTCCCCTGGCATCTGTCTCGATGCATGTCCCTGGTGTCCAGGATTGTCCCCCACTTCCAGCATCTTTCCTCCAGGCAGGAGCTTCATATATTTCTTTCCACCTCCCTTCTTTCTAAGATAATTTCTTTTTGTCAACCTTTATTTTCCATCCCCTCTTCTTTCTGGGCTCCCAAATCCCTCAGTTTTCCCAGTCTAAACAGTCTATGTTCTGAAGCACAGCACGTGATCAGCCTTGTAATTGGTGCAGTCTCATGTCTCTATTAATTGGAGGATTCAAGGCATGCCACTTTTGCTTAGTCTGGATGTTATAAAAATTTACAACCTGCCTGTACCAGTTGCAAGTAGCAAGCAGCAGGCAGTTCAAAAATTCAGTTTTGGACATTCCCACTCCCCCCATAGTTACATGCCTCCTGCTAGTATTTCAGTTTAAGCTGCTGGTTTTGCCATTTGCAAAATGGCATATGTGTTTCTGCCATTTGCTTCTGCTGCCAACTGTGTTTCTAACAGTGAAGTTGCTGTCAGGACAGAGAATACAATGGAAAGGCTTCAACCTCTGCATGTAGGAGTGGTTAACCTTATTCTTTTGTTCAGAGCAACACCTTTCTGATGGAGTAGTAGTGGTTTTGCCCCACTGGCTTCTTCTCAGGGATGCCTAATCTGGGCCATTGTTTTTGTGTTGCAAATGAGTCTCTTTTCAGAATGTGTTTAAATACATATACAGCAAAGGGCTATGAAGATGATGAGGGGACTGGAGCATCTTTCTTATGAGGAAAGGCTTAAGCACTTAGGTCTTTTTAGTCTAGAGAAAAGAAGACTGGGGTGCGATCTTATCAATGCTTATAAATACTTAAAGGGAGGGTGCCAGGTAGATGGGAACAGTCTTTTTTCAGTGGTGCCCAGTGACAGGACAAGAAGTAATGGGCACAAACTTGAACATAGGAAGTTCCATCTTAACATGAGGAGGAACTTCTTTCCTTTGAGGGTGGCAGAGCACTGGAACAGGCTGTCCAGAGAGGCTGTGGAGTCTCCCACACTGGAGACATTCAAAACCCTCCTGGACGCCGTCCTGTGCAACTGCTGTAGGTGTCCCTGCTGTGGCAGGGGGGTTGGACTAGAGGATCTCCAGAGGTCCCTTCCAACCCTGACCAGTCTGTGATTCTGTGATTCTGTGAAACTGTAATAACAAAAACCTCAACTAAACCTCACTCCAGTGATACCATAACACTCCATATTTCATACACAAACCCAACCGTCTTAGGTTATTTTTCAGCAAAGATTGCATAAAAGGACAATACAGTGAGATCTCATACAACTAAGATCTCACTGTTGCTGCATTGCACTCAGTACTGTAAAAAGATCTGCTTGTTCTCTCTCAGGTATGGTGACAGTTAATGTCTCATCACATCTGAAAAAATAACAAAAGAACATTTTATAATGCCAAAGACTGAACTATTTGTCATTTATTTTCTATTTATTGTCTTACTTTTTACTGGAGTGACTCCCCAAGCTGGAGATCTCCTTAAAACATGCAATCACTCAATATAAAACATGCAATTTTTTAAAAATTACAAAATAAACCAGATCATCTACTTTGAATGGAAAAAGTACACATGAAAGAATACCGTTTTGCTTTTTTCAGCTTGTCTCATATAGGGATATATAATACCTTAGCTCTGACAGACAAACACTCTGCAGAAGCCCATATCCACAAGCTGCATATCCATAAACCACATATCCATAAGCCACATATACATAACATACCCCATATCAGAACAGTACAAAGTAACAGTAATTGTTAGCTTTCTCATGCAATTTTATATTACAGCAATAATGTTAAACATTGAGATATTTGTAAGATCTTGTAGTTCCACCAGCAAAAGAGAAAAAAAATCAATGATACAACTTTAACCAACTCTCTACACCCAATTCTAAATAGGTGTACAAGAATACAGAGAACACATTCCTGTTTGTGTGTTTATACTTTAGTCAAAAATATGGAAAATCAGTTACCAGTAAAAGGGTAGTTTTAATAACTCCAATTTTATGGCAGACTAATTTCATAAGTATTGATGCTTTTTCCTAGGTCTATTTTATAGCTCATGCTGAGCTTCAGCCTCTTGCATGTTTGCTGTTATTAACTTCATTCAGCTAGTTTAAAGCTAGCTCAGGCATTTCTGCACAGGTTTCAGTCATCTTTTTTGGCTTCAGTAGGCATATTTCAGAGGCCTGACATAAAATTGCAACCTTAGGCACTGTGGTTTTATTCTGCCAGTGTATCTTTCCAAGATTCATTAAAAATATACCTGTAAATTGAAAAGCAAAGCAGAATCAAACATTTGATCATAGGATTACTATAATATCATGTGCTGCCCTTCCAGGGTGAAAGCACTGTGTTGGCCTTATTGTGGAACATAAATAGAATTATCATCAGTCGCTGGTAATTTCCTTTTATAATTTTGACTAGTGAGGAACTAGGATTTACTTTAAATTTTGTTTTTCACAGCTGAGCTAGGAGGCTTCCAATGTGCTGCCTTACTGATCGTATGAGAAGAAACAAGTCCGTGTATTGCAGATAATGTTAATGCCCAGTATTAGTTAAACAGAAAATCCCAGGCCTCTGTATATAAACTCACAATGGGCAGATAAATATTTATAATGAATACTTACATGAATCGTGCCTATTTTAAGGTAATCTGAAACCAATCTGCACTCAGAAGTTATCTGATCTACTTTCTGTGCTGACTGATTTTCTGAAGTTAGTCATCTACTAAAAGATGACACATATGCAGTTGGCACACACTGTCTGTTTTGTTTCTGTTACCCTTCTCTAACCGGGAATTTCACAGTAATCAATAAGCTGCATTTCAAAGACTGTTCAGAAACATATTGCTTTAAGAAATCAGGGACAGCTTCAACAAACTATTTTTAGATTTCTCTCTAAAAATGTTATTATGCTGAAGCAATGAATTACTTGGCTTTTTTTCTCCAAATCCAAGTGCTCATTTTGCTATCATGTCATTCTATTACAATGGATCAAAATTTACAGAGGTATGTTATTGCATGTAATCTATTTTTGATACAAAGAACATTGTAAAGAGATTGTTCATATTTCTGTTCTAGGATATTGTAGTCTTTAAATTGACTTTCTTTTCATTTCTTTCAGGTTCTTCAGTGAGTAGTGGAAGAACTAGCAATTACAACACTTGCACAGTTGACTCCACCAAAATCAATAGATCAATAGTCATCCGTATGAATTTGTATGTTGGCCCTAAGTGTGTAAATACACAAATCTGTAATGCTAAATTGTAGATTTACGGTACCCTTGTAAATTTATAATAAACAAAGTTTTGCAATGTATACAATCTGTATTTCCCAACCAAATTAATTTTCTCTAGTTTTTCTCCACTGAATCCCCAAAGATGTAACTAGTCTATTTGATTAAAACTTCCCAAGCTAACCTCTGCACTCCTTGAATTAATGCTTTAATACAGAAACTTGGAAAGTGTCATCAGCTTTTTCTACATCATTTCATTGTTTCACAATTTGTTTTTCATCTTTAAGTGGAGAAGTATTTCTGACAGGTTATGGCTCTTTAGCTGAACATCTAGTTATAGGGATCAGCTGCTTAGTAACACTGTGAAAGAAACAGAACAAATAATACTTACTTAAACAGAAATATTCTGAGTATTATTTTGCATTGAGTATAATCACAATTAATGACATAATCCTCCCAATTAATTTATTTTATGTTTCTTTTTTCAAAGGTATTGTGTCTTATAGACAAAGTACTTGTCTTTCATACAGAAACAGTCCAGCTAGAGTCACAGTGATCATTAAGAAACATGGCCCAGATTGGGAAATTAGTCCTTAGAAGAGAATGTGTACAGGAATCATTTGAACTATAGCTCCCATGAGGTTCAACTATTTGGACACAGATGAATATGGATTTAAAATATTAAATAATTTGACTTTCATTTGAAGTAATGCTTGCATGAATTGTTGATGAAAAAAAGATTTTTCTATGCTATTTTCCTCTATCAATGATTATGGAATGGTTGCCTCTAGCTGCAAGCTAAACATTTAATGAAATACATCTAAAACAAATCTATGCAATTTTTGAAATCAATATGCCAACTGTCTTATGCATGCATAATGTCTCCTAGTGAGTCTAAAAAAAGCAAATATTTTGCACTCTATATGTCCTTTTTCCCACTAATAAACTAATACTAAATAGGGCAGACTAAACTTAGAGCTGAATTAGCATCTTTTAACTTTCATTTCAACAGCTTCAACAGTTTGCAACTCAGTTGCAAACTTTTTTCATATGGTAAAACTTGACTTATAAAATCTTAGTCTAGCCATCCTTTTTATTTTAAGAGAATAAAAGACTGCTCAATTTTAGTGTTATACATACAATTCAAAGAGAATATACATAAAAGAATGAATGGTGAATCATTTTGTAATTACCATAGGTAATTTCCAAGACTTCAATTTATCCTGTTGTAGTTACAGCAATGATCCATCCTACTGTGGACTATATGTGGTCTGGAAGGAGGAGGGGTCTATTCTATGTAGAAGTTTTAAGTCTTATTCCTGCCTGATTCAAACTTCAATTATATCAACAACACTTATTCCTGTGTTAACTAATACACTGCCCAGAAGAACAGGGTCAACTTCTAAGACCCTCTTCCACCGACAGCTCGCTCATGACTCCTGTTCTTTCCTAGGACATGGATGAGATCTTTTGGACCTCCTTCACACCATGTCTTAGCTGTCTTCTACATGCTTTGCATCAGCAGTTTTCTCCTACTTGAGTTTTTTAGAGTCACATTTCCCACCTTCAATTTCTATTCTAAAATAGTTAAAAAGAGATTAATATCTAGAGAAGGTCATGAAAGTACTTCTCTGTCTTTTCTCTATGTTTTAAATCATCCCATACAGCTCAAAATGGATGTTGACCACTATGAGTGGTATTTATTCATGCAATGAGGATACCATCCTAAATGTGAAATAACCATATTTTTTAGATTTGAGAAGTACTTATTTTATTTTACTACACAAATTTCGGAACAGATGTTAAAGCAACATTGTTAACCCCAGGCATTAAAATAATAATAATCAGGCCCCACAGAATGCATTCTGTTTTCTTAAAATGTTTGAGATTATAATAAATCTATAATAAATATTCCTGGGTCTTTGACTTTTGGGATTTTTATTATTTTGTGGATCATATTTTTAGCTTTAATCTATAAGCATATCTTAGAAATGTACGTGTTACTATGATAGATAGTATCATTTGCATTATACTATGTTGCAAAACAAAAAAGAAAAAAAAGAAAGATTCCTACCTAATTGCATGGTTATATAGGCAGGGACTTGAAGAAGGACATAAAATTCAGTACAATCCATAAAAACAGAAGGATAAAATGAAAAGGCATAGAACTGAAGATATAAAATGAAGCAAAGCATTTATGAATGAATTGGGTAAAATTCTATGCATGCAACATACGAATGTTCTTTATTAGTGATGTAATTTAAGTATTTTATTTTTTTTAAGTTAAAAAAATAATTAAAAGTCAGTCCCAAAGCATGTGTTAGCCAGATTAGTCAACATTATGCAGGAAAACCTATGCCCCAAGTCTGCTACTACCATTAAAATAAAATCTCCGTATTAGATTAAAAGTGAATGGAGATGAAAATCAGATTTCTTTTCTTACTCAACAACCAACTAGTTGTATGTGTGAGAAGTCAAAGTTTGATCTGGTCTGTGTGAAATCTTCCAGACTAAGATTCTGATGATGACTTGAAGGAACATGACTACCTTAGTGGGGAACCCCAAAGTTTGCTTTTTGTGAACATTGGCAGGACTAAACCTGAAATGTTTTAATACCTGTGGAAAAAGAAACAGATAACACAAAAAGGTATAGAAATAGATAGATAGATAGATAGATAGATAGATAGATAGATAGATAGATAGATGTATAACATATTTAAAAAACAATCCTCAAAGAAAAAGGATTTAAAGTCTATGGCAGAGGGAATTGTGTTTAACTAAGACAAAATTTTAATAACTTCTTTGACTAGTAATGCTGAATGGAAAGAATAGAATACATTTAATGTTGGCAAGATAAAAGATCTCAGTAATTTTGGTTTTATGTGACAATTATTTCCCTGCTGTTTTGCATACTTATAGATAAAGAAAATGTTCCTCTGATTTAATGTGAGCAAGTGCTGGATGGAAACCTAAATTGAATGAATAAGCAGAATAAATGGTGTTTTTGCCCTATGCTCTTTATGTGTGCATTGCTTACCATAGGTGGTTTTTTGTTGTTTTTTTTTTTTAAATAGGCTTATCAATAATAGTACTAAAGAAACTTTTCTTCTCTTTTAGTTTGTTTAATCTGTTTATGGGATTTCATTTAATATGTCTATATAGCAGTTTATTTAACTTAGAAATATGGAAGAGCATGGGTCTTTTTCATAAATGCTCTTTTTAAAAGCATGTCTCTTTTTTATGACAGTTACTCAGCTAGCTGTGTCAGGATCAACTGTATTCTTACCATAGGATTCTTAATATAATAAGTAGGAAAAGTGAGCACTAAGTATTGCTACAAGCAATGTGTCAAAAGCTTTTGTCAGGTTATTTGTAAGCCATTGCTTTACCTTTTTCTTTTCTAGTCTTCTCATAAATGTGGTATTGTGGTATTCAAGAAAATTAACACTAGAGTTGGCAGAAAGCACAAATTTGTAAGGTAAGATCAGTTGATGAACTTGCAAAATGCATGAGTCGAGAGATTAAGGCCAAACATTTTCTTCAGAGACTGTTCATTTACTCTCCGTTCTTGTTTCTTCAGTGCCTGAGGATGAGCTTAATTTTGGACTTGTAACATATGGTTATGAACTGGGGAGATAAAATTTCACTGAAATATACTGTGCATATGA
The DNA here is from genome assembly GCA_017639485.1 of Pluvialis apricaria. Classification (NCBI taxonomy): domain Eukaryota; kingdom Metazoa; phylum Chordata; class Aves; order Charadriiformes; family Charadriidae; genus Pluvialis; species Pluvialis apricaria. Next base: position 33,425,293 of record CM030012.1, on the reverse strand, counting down.
GGACAATACATTAAAAAAAAGTGTGGAAAAATGATTGTTGAAAAAGCAGTAGCTTGGATGCTGAAGCACTTGCTGTGCTGCATTGTAGAAAAATGAAGTGTGAGTCCACTGTGCATAAAAAAGAACTTTAAAAGAAAATAGCTGGATTACCCATGTGAGGTAGGTGAGCAGAATTTAGTTCATACTGGTAAGGGACTTTCTGAAGTTTACAGAGCTATGTCTCCATGAAGACTGTGAGATTTGTTGATATTGCCTAAGGTCTGAAGATCAAACATTTGCTGGATTTATGTAAGCAGTTTTTATCATTTTCAAACAATTGCTTCTGTCTTGAGCTCAATGTCTTATGCTTAACTAAGACATACACACTAGAAAAGTTCAGAGTTTGATTAGGAGGCAACACCAAATGGAGGATCAAATAATATGTTCTTTTAGCAACATGTTTTATTTTTAATTTGAACTTGTTTGACTGCAAATTCCATTCATTAGATAACCTTTGTAAGCAATAACCACCCGATTTTAGAGCCAATTTTCATTGTGGAGGAGGCCTCAGCAGACTGGAAACTCCATGCCAGCAATATTTGCAAGTGTCCAATAGTATTATCAAACCCAGCTTAACAACATTCACCTCGGTTTATAAATACTGCACATTATAATGAATGTTCAGCATAAATTTAACCTAAAATTCTTATGCCAGTAAAACTAATAATCAGTTAGGAGATACATGGCTGTATGTCTCCTTTCTTACACAGAGAATCTGGGAGAATGGTGAAGGCTTTTGAAATACAGTGCCCTGGTAAGTATTCAAAGTATGCTAAGGTTTTTGAAACAACTCATGCCCAAACTTCCCCAACTGTACAGAATGATGAAAGGACAGCTAAATGACTTAGCAATAAAGAATGGATTATAAGCAGCAATTTTCTATGTTAAATTTAGGGATTTATTCCAGAAGCAGAAGAAGCTGAGTTTGGAAATAGATAGTGATTGACTGGTTTGACTGAAATCACACCATTAGAGCTTGGGTAGGAGTAGCATCCATGTCCACTTAATGACAGTTGAATACTGAAATGATAGATTTTTGTATTAATCCATCTGTTGTCAGGCTTCATATTGTAGTCCATTTCCATTTCTTTCAACTTAGATGTATTTTGTGAAGAACTTTTGCAGAGCTTTCATTGTCAAAGCTGTGATATTTAAGATTCCATGTTTCTTGAAAGAATTTGAAAGCTGCTGATGAAAATGGTTACTGTGATGGGCTTTTGTCCATGGCTGCTTTTCTACAGTGGTATACAGGGAATGTATTTTTTTTTTCTGTTGTTGTTGCCATGAAGACTGAAACACTACCTTTATTCAGTAAAAGCTAGGACCTTTTGTTCAATAAAAGCTAAGTGTTGCAAGCTTACAATAAAACGTAACAGTTGGCAGGGATGTATTCTACATGCATTTTTACAGATTTTGTTAAAAAAAGGACCTTATTGTTTCAAGTTCAGCAGTATTTTAAGCTTGGTTCTTATCTTACTTATATTAATGTAAGCTTATTATGGATGAGATCAAAGTTAATATACTACCTATTTCATATAGTACTCTGGTAGTTGTTGCCTTGTTTTATTCCCCATTTTCATACTGATTTACAGAAAAAAAAAATTCTGCAAAAGTGAACTTGTTCTGCATATTTAAACAAATGTGTTTTTTTATTGCACCTGTCTTAAAGCTATTTGGAACAGTGCTAGTTAGCAGTTGGCTGTATTCAGTATAGGTTGATATGATAACGTTACTTATATAAATTAGTGCTTTTTGTACACTCCTGCTGAAAAGTTTAAGATAGTTGAAGAAAAATATGTCAGGAGAGATCAGTGTAAGAGGATCAGAAGAGCAGGGGACTGTGACAGCCTGCTGGAGGTGATACAGTAGGAAAGGTTAAGTATATATGAGAGGTTATAGGAAGACAACTAGACAGTTCTGAGCAGAAAAGGAAAATTATAGGAAATAGACATTGTCACACATTTAATGTTAAATTTTCAACATATTGTGAAACATAGGTGATCTGTAAAAGATGATAAAAACTCCTCTGGACTTTTAGGCCAATATTATGATTTCAGGGTATTACAGTTATGATTTTTGATCTATTTGTGTTCACAAGACTACAGAAGTCTCGTTTCACATGATGGCTGACCCAAGACAGTTTTTAGGAGTTAAATTTGTGAATAGATGCTTATTTTTGTTTGGTTTCAGCAGCTAGTGGGAGAAGGCAACATTAAATATCATTACTATACTAATAAAAAATAGGCAATGCTCAAGAGCACACGGCAGTATCTTCTGCACTGCAGGGAAGATAAGTTATGACAGAGTGGAGAAAAGAATTGAGAGGAGTTAGAATTTAAAAATGAGAATGCTCCCTTCTAATTTTGTTTATTCTGTTTCCACCAAGATTATAACTTGGACTGCTGCTGTGAATCTTCCTCTGGAAGCACATGTAATACCCCTAATACACTCCTAATTTTAGTGTTGATAAGCACACCTGAGTTAGGTGGCTAGCATAGTCCAAGGCAAATGGTGTGAGGACTTGCTATAAGTTGTCTTTGTGGCCCAAGACTCCTATGGCCTAGGTCAGGGCTCAGAAGATCCCATGAAAGACTAAAAGGAAATAGTCTTATCTTACAGTTTTGAAATCACTCTTCTAAGTGAATTTTCTTTCAATGAAAAGAAGTTGTGTGCTTATACGAAACACTAATTGGGGGACACATTTTAAAGCTTCTCTCATTCCTTCTTCTTCCAATGTTCTTTTGAAATACATTCTGAAAAAAAATCATGTGCAGTATTGTAAGCAGAACCATTTTCACAGACTTGCTATCCCATGACTCTTGAAAGATTCACATTGCTAGAGAAGATGTTCTGAATCTATTGACATTTAATCAGTCACTCTCTGGAGGGGAAAAAATTAACCCAACTGCAGTTACAAATGGGCCGATAACACAGACAGGCTTCAGGTAATGTCTGATTAAGACTGCTTCAGAGATATGTTGAAATATGTTAACGTATGAGAGAGACTTATATGAGTAACCTGAGAGACCAAAATGTATTAGTTTTTTGAAGATAAATTTAATAGATTTCTGAATAAATTTGTGCCACCTTTGCACAGCAGGAGACAGCAACGTGCTAGTGTCCACTTTATTTACGTTCCCAGAGGGTTGAAATTTGTGATGTATGTGTCACCCTTCCATTGTCAGTGTTAGCAATTCTCCATTGGTAAAGAATACAGTCTTTCATTTTACTGAGTATATTCCATATTTACAGATTATAAAACTTTTCAAGAAAAAAGTTTATAATTTTTTTCCTGTTCTCTGTTTAATGGATAAAAACACAAAAATACCAATAACATCCTAACCAGGGGGAAGTCCAGTGGAATAGGAAGCAAATTCTCAGAAATATTAAAATGTAATTAAAACTGATAAAATCCTACAAAATAGTACTAGATGATTCATACATAAACCAGTATAAATAAATCTAAAAGTTTTAGATTAAAGAACAATTTAAGAAAAAATGTTTGCAACATAGTTAGTATGTCAAATGACATACTGGCCTGTCAGCCAGTTCCCCACCCACCACACAGACGACTTGTCTAGACCATAATGCATCAGTTTCTCTAGGAGGAGGCTGTGGGGAACTATGTCAAAAGCCTTGGAGAAATCCAGGTAAACAATGTTCACCACTCGCCCCACAACAACTGAGCAAATTAGTTTGTCATAGAAGGCAATCAGGTTTGTCAAGCACAATTTGCCCGTGGTGAATCTGTGCTGGCTTTTCCCAATCATGTGGTTCATTTGACTTGTGATAGCTCCCGGGAAGTTCCATAACCTTCCCAGGAACTGAAGTAAGTCTGATGGGCCTATAATTTCCTGGATTCTCCTTTAAGTCCTTCTTATAGATAAGGGTGGCACTAGCCTTCTTCCAGTCTTCTGGAATGTCCCCTGATCTCCATGACTTCTCAAAGATTACGGAGAGTGGCCTCGCAATGATGTCAGCCAGCTCTCTTAACACTCTTGCGTGGGTAATATCAGGGCCCATGGATTTGTAAGGGTTAAGCTCCTGTAATATTTCACATACCAACTTTTCCTTCACTGGTGGTGGGTCTGTGTTTGCATCAACCTGGATTGTTGTTCCCGTGGCCTGGGGCCCAACAGTGCTGGTAAAGGCAGAGGTGAAGAAAGTGTTGAGAACCTCTGCCTTTTCAGTGTTGTTGGTGACTAATTGACCTCTCCTGTTTAACAGTGGGCCCATATTTTCTTTCTGTTTCTATGTGTTGTTTACATTACTGAAGAATCCTTTCTTGTAGGTTTTGATATCTCTGGCCAATTTCAATTTGAGCTGAACTTTTGTTTTTCTAACTGCGTCTCTGCATGTCCTGGCAATGCCCTTGTAGTTCTTAATGGATATTCGTCCACTTTTCCATCTCTGGTATGCTTCCCTTTTGGTTTTGAGCAGACTCAGAAGCTCACAGTTAGGCCAATAGGGTCTCCACCTACTTCTCTTGCCTTTAGTGGGTATGAACTGTTTATGTGCTTCCAGGACAGTGTTCTTGAAAAACTCCCAGCACTCGCTAGCTCCTTTATCCTCCATGGAACTTCCTGTGGAATCCCTCTCAACTAAGCTCTGAGCAAGCTGAAGTTTGCTCTCCTAAAACAGAAAACAGGCCTCTGAAATAAGAAAATATCCATAATCTGAATAGCTCTTAATGAAGGTGCTAGAGCCCAGCTAATGAGCTTCTGACCTGAAGGTCCTTGCTCTGTTACCATTCTGCCAGTTTCCACTGTGGCTGAGGTGCCTCAGCCATAAAATAGGAACAAGATACTTTGAAATCAAGATCAGAAGACAAGCCAGATTTAACAGCTATTCATCCCATTTATTTGTAAGGAATCTATTACTATAGTAGCTAAAATATTTGCTGCATTTTAGCAGAGATCTCTGGGCCTCTGTAAATCCTACACACAGAAAAAAACATACAAGTACTGAGTCAGCGTATAGCAATAGATAACCACTGTTGACCGTGGAAGAAAACTTAGCAAGGTGTAAAGTAACAGATACTGTGGGAATGCCTAGTGACCATAGGCAGTGGAAGAAGCAATATCACACCCATATGATATGGCTGTTCTGAAGCTGTAGATGTTGAAAAACAACCACAGGACTTTCAGCTCCTAAATCGCCAATCTGTTTCAGGATTACTACAACAATGAGAACAGCAGTTAAAACTTGCAGCTCTAGGAGTCAAACCCTAAATGCAGCTCTGAAATGTAAGGGGAAATAGACAAGAAACAGTTCCTAAACTATGCAAAAGTTTAAATATTCAGAGCATTAATAATTTTCAAAGTAATAGTCTCTTTCACTTAAGTCATAGTAAAATATTGACTTTTTTGATGATTTCTATTGTAAAAGTCGTATTTTTGGTGATAAACTATAAAACTATAATTAGCAAATCATCTTAGGAACAGGTATGCCATTACATCTCAAATGGAAAGTATTTGTATCTTTTCAGAATCATATAATTAATACATAAAAATCGGGAAATATCCAGAAACACAACAGCCTTTTTAGTATACATTCATTCTTGACTTAATTCAGGTTAATAGCAAACATTGCTTTCAGTACAAGATAATAAGTTTGCATCAAACATTATTTATAAATTAGTACTTATGCATTTTCTATAAGCACATATGATTATTGCACATGAAAACACCAAAAGAACAGCACAGTCTTCTCAGTTAAATGCCGATTGATTTACACCAAGAATTGGCAAAATTTCAGTACTTCAAGCTGATCATTATGGCTTAATTGCTGAAGTGGAAAAGAAAAGGTTAGCCCACTGCTCTTACCAATGTTTTCATGGTACTGAATCCAGAACTCAGAATGGAAAATTTTTTTCAACAGCTTCCAATGGGCTTTGCATCAGGCCAGTTGGACAAAAGATTGAAAGATTTTTACAATTTTATAAGGCGATCTTACAATTAATCTCTCTACATTACTTCAAAACACTCTTGATTAACCTTTTATTCATCCTTTTATTAACAATCAAAACCTTCAAGGAACGACAACACTCATGCAATCATTACCACTAAAATCTGACAATTTTGCTGCTAATATGTATGTGAGGCACTGGAATCTGGCTGACATTGCCTTAGTTTTTACTGCTAACAGTAAAAGCATCTTTGACAGTGAAGTAAACAAATATGACACATAGGGAGAAATGCTAGGAACATATATAACAAGTAAGTGTGACATTTTGCCCTTTTTACATAATAGCTTTATTGACCACAGTGGCGAGACAAAATATAAGAATTATAAGGGGCCAGCTCATCTGGTGTAAGTCAACATCACAAATCAAAGCTTATGTGAGGACATTGCAAGCTTGTTTTGAAGAGTGCTGATATTTATCTAGTGAGTTTGGTTATTTTGGAATGCAAGGGGTAAAAAAGGAAAACAGGGACATCGGGCTGAAACCACTCTAAATGACTGGAAATATTTCAGTTTTCTGTTTATACAGTAGAGCCAGATGAATTCTATTGTGCTTCAGATATCAGCAAAGAGATTGTTATTTCATTATTTTCTGAGATAGAGCTAAAGCAGTTTGACTTTTACAGGGTGAGAGCAGTTTGCAAGAGTGGGTGCTAGAAAGTCCTGAAGTAAATAAAATGCTAAATCCTTTTTTACCCAGTCCTATATTCTTTAGGCATGTGTACACTCTGAATGGATGTGTGCCCTTATGACAAAATCAATAAATCTGAAGAAGTACTGTAACTGTAAAAGTAAAAACAGAGGAAAACATCTGAATATTTTAATCAAAAAGCATAGTCTAATAGACAGTTTTTTGCATACTTTTTATTTTAATAATTTTTTTCCCAAGTTTTCTAATTCTGAAATCAAGTGTGAATAATAGTGGAGATGATTTGAAAAAAACCTCTACAAGACTCAAATATTAAATTTAAGGAGATTAAAAGGACCAGTTTCCGTTAATCACTCTTAAAGTACTATATACATATACATAAGTAGACATACTGATTTAAGAAAAAGAAAAATTACCATTTTATAAAGGGCTATGGAGTAAATTGGGAAGGTCTGTGTACCAGAACTAATTGATTTGATCTGAAAATTGAATTAATATAGCAATTCATACATAGATAGCCAAAACCACCAGATTTTAAAATTTTTGATTCAGCTTTGGTGACTAATTTTTTATACTGACGAACTGATATATTCTTCATATTTTAGTGAAAAAAAAAAAGAATAAAATAGATCAGGGAATTTAAAAATCTTCTTTGACAAGGGATGAATTGAAAAAGAGATATTATTTGACTAATAAGGAGATATTTCCAGAGACAGAAATAGTTGGAAATTCATAGAAATTAGCCATCCCCTTAGCTGAGATTGAGAATATTCTGATAAATATTGATAAATTATTTTCTAAACTTGATTTTTGGCACTGAGATTTGTTTTGGAAAAAAAACCAACAAACCCACACCCAAAAAGCAACAGTAACAAAAACTCTGCAACTATCTAATCCCTTGCTTTACCATCTTTGTACCAAATCCTTTTTGTGAAGCTCTCTGGAAATCAATGCACTGACCTCTTCGGACTTTGCCTTTATTTATGGATTTATTAAGTCATAAAAAATGATCCAATGTCATGTATTTTCACCTCTGTAATTATCGTTTACTTTATTAAAAGGTATAAGGTATGCAAAGTAAACTACTAAAAGGAAATATAAAAACCATAATGTTACCTGTCACAGGTAATTTTATTACAGTTAATAAATTGCATAATATTGAAAATGTGAGAATATCTTTATTAACACATTACCTTTTTTAGCACTTACTTTCTCAATAAGCTCCTTTACAAATCTTCACCCCTTGAAATTACTTACTCTATTCCCTCAGTTTCATTAAGATGAATTATAGCTCTCACAGAAAGAAATGAGGAAAGAAAGGAGTGCAGTAGCAAGAGACAAATGCTACAAATAGCTACTGTAAGAATCAATGATGTTATGTTTATATCTTCATGGTGACTAGGAAGGTGAAGAATGAAAAATATTTGGTACTTACATTTCTCAGTAAAAGACAGAAGGCTATAGTGATGTGCGAGGTATGCTATTTCGGGAAAGAATTGGTCATACAAACATTCCTTCCCTGCTTTCCTTTTTTATTTACATTTGTATTTAATTACTGTGGGTGTTGATTCAGTTAAAAGAAGTAACAGTTTGCGATCTTCTTGATGATTCTCTGCTTCAGCGGAACAGAGGAATGCAGTTTAATTTTATTTTTTCTAAAAAAGAGGTCAAAATGGAGACCAGTGTAACAAAGTTTGATAAGTAGTCATGAAAGCTGCTTCTGGTAATAATTAAGATAGTTCCTTAAAGGTTTGATCCAAGTTTTCTTGAAGTCTGTGGGAAAATCTCCACTAACTCAGTGATGAGTTGCTGTGATGATCAATACTAATTTGATATCAATGTTTCAAGGATTACTGTTTGGGCAAGGGGCATACTAAATAAACTGGCTAACAGCAGAAAGAAACTTTTAATTCTGTTATAGTAATGAAAAAAGGCATTCTGGAGTAGAACATGCCCACCAGCTACTGGTAGAGAGAATATGCTAGACTGGACTCAATACTGGAGTTCAAGCATTATTGGAGAAACAAACACCGTATATTATGTATGAAATGCATTTCTGAAAAATAAAATATCACTGTCTATGTAAACTAATCTGCTGTGTCCAGTCCGGAAGTAATATATTTAAACTGTTTTACACAGACGTCAAGAACTGGAAAAATAATTGCAAGCAACATTTCTTTCAGAGTCTAACTCTGTATGTTGTGATTACTGCAATCCCATGCTGGCTGTTGTAGTTGCATAGAAAAGAATGAATGAGAACTGTGAAATACTCTAGTTCTCTTTACTACTGAATTTTTGCTGTTACAGTATCACAGTATCGTCAGGGTTGGAAGGGACCTCTGGAGATCATCTAAGTCCAACCCCCCTGACACAGCAGGGACACCTACAGCAGTTGCACAGGACAGCATCCCGGCGGGTTTTGAATGTCTCCAGTGTGGGAGACTCCACAACCTCTCTGGGCAGCCTGTGCCAGTGCTCTGCCACCCTCAGAGTAAAGAAGTTCCTCCTCATGTTAAGATGGAACTTCCTGTGCTCCAGTTTGCACCCGTTACCTCTAGTCCTGTCACTGGGCACAACTGAAAGAAGACTATTCTCATCTACCTGGCACCCTCCCCTTAAGTACTTATAAGTATTGATAAGATCCCCCCTGAGTCTTCTTTTTTCTAGACTAAAAAGACCCAAGTCCCTCAGCCTTTCTTCATAAGAAAGATGCTCCAGTCCCCTCATCATCTTTGTAGCTCTTTGCTGGACCCTCTCCAGCAGTTCCCTGTCCCTCCTGAACCGGGGAGCCCAGAAATGGACACAATACTCCAGATGCGGCCTCACCAGGGCAGAGTAGAGGGGGAGGACGACCTCCCTCGACCTGCTGGCCACACTCTTCTTGATACACCCCAGGATGCCATTGGCCTTCTTGGCCACCAGAGCACATTGCTGGCTCATGGTCATCGTGTTGTCTGCCAGGACTCCCAGGTCCCTTTCCACAGAGCTGCTCTCCAGGAGGTCAGCCCCCAACCTGTACTGATGCATGGGGTTATTCCTCCCCAGATGCAGTACCCTACACTTGCCCTTGTTGAATTTCTTAAGGTTCCTCTCTGCCCAACTCTCCAGCCTGTCCAGGTCACGCTGTATGGCAGCACAGCCTTCTGGAGTGTCAGCCACCCCTCCCAGTTTTGTGTCATCAGCAAACTTGCTGATGGTACACTCTACCCCTTCATCCAGGTCATTGATGAATATATTGAACAGGACTGGACCCAGTACTGACCCCTGAGGGACCCCACTAGTTACTGGCCTCCAACTGGACTCTGCACCACTAACCACAACCCTCTGAGCTCTATCTGTCAGCCACTGTTTAATCCACCCCACTGTCCATTCATCTAACCCACACTTCCTAAGCTTGCCTGTGAGGATGATGTGGGAGACAGTGTCAAAAGCCTTGCTGAAGTCAAGGTAGACAACATCCACTGCCCTCCCTTCATCCACCCATCCAGTCACGCCATCGTAGAAGGCTATCAGATTAGTCAGACATGACTTCCCCTTGGTGAATCCATGTTGACTACTTCTGAGAACCTTCTTTTCCTCCAGATGCTTGGAGATGACCCCCAGAACGAGCTGTTCCATCATCTTTCCAGGGATGGAAACTTATCTCCACTGTGCCCTTAGTCATGCCAAAAATTCTGTGTATGCCACCATCTTTGAAATACCCTGACATTTCTTAGAACAATAAAAACCTTTAGGAAGGGAACAGGAAGAATTTGTCATACATCTTCTAAATTAAAAAACTGACTTTATAAAGTAAAATAATACAAAGAATGCAACAATAAGAAAAATATAAGCATAATTAAAAATGCTGTTACTGTTTAGCAGCTGGCATTCTATACATTTGTACAAAGAAATGGAAAACTGCAGGAGCATAATAACATACAACATTGAAAGTTCCCATCTAGAAAGACTATTTGGTATGTTCTAGTAAAGGAATATTCCTTTGTATTTGAGGACAACCATGATTAACCATCTAAATGGAAAAAAAAGTAATAAATATAGATATTATGTCTGTCAAATGGGTGTCAGTGCGGAATCGCTGGAAGAGAAAACAATGAAATAAGGAATATTTTCTTACGCAATAAAAGCTGCCATATTAAAAGGGACAAAGAGAGTGGTTTAGAGACTTACTGTGTAAAAATCATTAAAGTTGCAGTTTGATAGGATTTATTCTAGAAAGCAAGCATAATTCAAGGGTTCCTGAAAGCCTGCCAGATTATAATAAAAATTCGTATTTCTTCTAGAATAACTCTCCCTCCCTTCCTCTTTCCCTTCCCTTTCCTTTCTTTTCATTTGTTTCTTTCTCTTTCCTGTATTTTTCTCTCCCATGCTCTCTCTCTCTCTGTCTCTTATTGAAATAATATTTTTATTCATGAGTGATCACTATGCACAAATTAGGATACATAAAGAAACTCAAGTGTACAGTGACTTCTATTAGAACGTAACCCCATTTGTCAAGCTGTATTGGAAGTTTCAATTATTCTGAAAGGAATTCACAGAAGGATCCAGGAAAATACAAATATCAAAAGGCAGGAAAATATGAACAGAATCTGAAAATTAAGAGTAATTTGAAAGAAGTTTATCAAAGTGACATGGACTAGAAATCTGTGAAATCTTAACGTGCCAGCAAAATAGTATCAAGGAGACTTGTTAAATCATACCCAAATAAACTTCAGCAAAAGTGAAAATAGAATTAAGACCATGTTTTTTCTTTTCCTGTACTATCTTTCTGCCTTCCAGTATGCTGGAACTTGTCTGTCATGGTGGCCCGTGTCAGCTAATTCAGAAAAAGTTGTAAAAAAATCCATGCCAGAAAATAATGTCATAACCTGCATAATGAGGAGCCTTTCTAACCCTCTGGTTTAAGAGTAGAAAAATATCTCATCTTAGGCAAACTTCAGCATAAAAAAAAATGTTTCATTTTAACAGAAATCTTATTCTCTGCGAGCATATGAATAGAAGCATGGTTTTCCTGTGCTTTTGTCACACTACCTGCTACTCATCTTTTCAATGCACTTGCCATGGCCTCTCTTTGTGCTTATCCTTTTCGTCACTCTCCTTGGAATGCTTCCATTTTTGTATAATTTATGGGCAGGGTGACCATAACTCACTGGCATTCAAGGTGAAGCTGTACTGTTGGCTTACATAATATCACTATGATATCTCCAGTATTACTTTCAACCATGGTTTTTATGTATATGTAAACATTTTCTTTCTTAGTTGATCTCTGAAATCATGCAGTTTTCTCTTTCCATCTCCTCCTCCCCTGAGTTCTGCAGTTAAATTACAGCTGGTAGTTAAAAATATCCTTTCTAAGGTATGCTACCTTGTACTCATCAACAGGGAAGTTTAGTTTTCATAAACTCTTCCTTTACTAGGTTTACTTGAAATCTTCACAGTTGTATTAGTACAGATTAATTTAAATAATTTGAATCATCTGCAGATTTTATTCCCATTCATTAGCAAATATTCCACGGCAATTAGCATTTGTACAGTCCTTTTACAGAATACTGGTAGTTGCCACTTTCAACTTGCAAACTGACCAAATTTTTCATTTATTCATATCTTTTGTTTATATCTTTTAGGCAATTTGTGCTCAGGATTTTTTATTTTTTTTATAATATCTATGAATTTACTTTAAATTTGTTAGACTTGTCTGAAGCTCCTACTGAAAAACACGGCTGTTGTTTGCTCCCTCTTTTAAAGCTTTTTCTCTCTTAGATCTGTCATGAATCTCTGTGATCTATGTCTTCACTGCTAAAACCCCTTCTTTCTGAAGCCACTAGCATCTACTCATACACATTTGCTTTTTTAAGCTATTCCTTTCTTTTTCAGGCTTCTGAATGATGGGACAGAACTGCTAAAAAATGGATTGTATCTACTAGAAATTACTACACCAAAGCAGAGGACATGATACTGTTTTGTTTTCTGCTGAAGACATAGAGGTGACAGATCTCAAACCACGGAGTGATGTATATACTGACTTTGATGGTTAATGTACCATAACAGTTTCCTTTCATCTGATGTCTTCAACTTTCTTATAGTCCATAAGAATTCCCTTATGTAAATAATTTCACCCATTCCGATGATCAAATTCTCCAAAGCCAGTTCTGTGTCTTTACCACGCCCTGTCTGCTGATCTTTTGAAGGTTTTGGATATTGATGACTAATTCATATGTCTCCTCAAATTAAACTTACCCAAAAGAAAACAAATAAAAAACCTCTAATGAAATATTTTCTCCATCTTTCGTTTCACTCCCCGGCCGCTAATGCTTCCATTTTCATTGAAGGTGGGCAGGCTTTCAACTTCACTCTTGTTTCAGCTCTCTCTTTCCAAGGCTATATTAGTTCATTAAATCTACCTACCACATCCTTTATGACCTTCCCAGTATCCACTGCTTTCATTAAGAAAAGTTCTACTAGCAGAAATCTATTCATATCTCAGTCATTGCAGAAGTCTATTAATTTCTGTCATTGCTGTTTGTTTTCTTCATGGCCTCTTTAGCACTTTCATCACACACAACAAATTCATCCACTATGTCTCTGCCATCATGACCTTTCTGACTGCTTGTTTCCCATCCCCCTCCTTACATCCTTGTGTTATTAATTTCAACTCCATTTCACATTCAAAATTGGGGACCTACCTTCATTCCAGTTACAGTTTTCCTGGTTGTGCTATGTCTTCTTTCAAAATAGCATGAATCATTTCTATGCTGCTAGTAACCTGACTTCTTCCCTCATGCTGATCTTTTAATGTCATGCAACTTGGGCATCAGCCAATCAGCCATGCAACCTGGGTGTTCTGGAGTGCAGAGACACAGATACTGAAGTCTCCCAGGGCACAGTGTTTAAGGCAGCAGCTTTGCCAGCTCTCTGCCTTTCTCCATGGTGCAAATGTGTGATGGAGAGAAACAGCTTGTGTGCCATCTCAGGCAAAAAAGGCAGGTTGTTACTCTCTGCGTGTGATGGCAGAAAGGGCAGGAATCATCTGTCCTGTACAGCAGCAATGTGATATAGAGTAAACTACTACCACAGAATCTCCCTGTGTTTCTTTGTAGAGCACTTAAAATACCCTGGGCAACCTGCTCTAGCTTACCCTGCTTCAGCAGGGGGTTTGGACTAGGTGGTCTGAAGAGGTCTATTCTGACTTAAATAATTCTGTGATTCGGTTACTTGTTTTTTTTAGAATCCTTTTTCAAAAGTCATTACCAGTTAATTTCTATTTCTCGTCTCCGCTGTACATTTTCTACTCTTTTACTTTATTAAGCAGATAATATAATACGTTAATTTAGAATCTAATGGAAAAATAAGCCTTCTACACTGCTGATAATATTGTATTAATAGATTGTGATTGCACAATAGCTGATTTCAAGATTTCTCCTCCTTACTCTTAATTCTCCGTAAACATCTATTCATGTTCCTTTCTTATTATTTCTAATGTAGCATAGGGAGCTACTTTTCCAGTTTGTGAAAGTGCCATGCGTACCTGTAGCTCTGAAGAAATAATACATGCTATCTGTGAAAACATCATTTCCTCACTATAGAGTGCCAAGCCCCTTTCTTTTTGACTTAACAAGGTTTTCTGTATCAAATGAACATTGCTGGCTGATGCCCAAATACTAATCAAATGCTTCTACATCAATTGCAGGCTAAGGTCATGATTCAAAGTCTGATTCTGCACTGTGATTCCACAGGACACAGCCAGAAAGTACAGCTTTGTAAAGTAAGTTTACTCCTGCAAAATCCTAGACTTCTTTGAAGGTCTAAATGATGCTTTATTAAAGCGGTTCCTGACCACTACAATGAAGAAGATCCCATTTTCAGCTCTTTGTGGACTTCCAAAAAGAGCTACTGTAAAGCTGTGAATTATAGACGGTGATTTCAACCTTTTCATAGGAAAGTCTCACTAAGAAAACTGTCAATGCTGTGTGCTCAGTTGTTCAACTTTACCACTTGTTCTTGGGGATTGCTGCTGCTGCTGCACTACCTCTAGCACAAGCATGCATTCAGAGGGGTTTATTATTGTGTCCTGTGATTTGCTTGTACTGCGCTTATGAAACCCAACTCACAGGTAGGAAGCACTATTATAAATCAATTTCCACAATTCTCATTAGGTTCCTTAGGTAAAGGACAAAGTAAGGATACCCATTTTTCTTTTAACAAGTGAATGAATGTTTTATCAAATGTTTTGTAGTAGTGCATTGATAAGCAAACAAAAGTTGTGATTTTTCATTTCTTTCTAAATAAGGCAACAATCTTTAGTATTTCATGTTAGATTTTTTTTTATCAGGTGTACGTCTTGCCTAGACTGAAACTTCTAAGCAATTTGATAATGTTGCCAACAAGATTGCTGCTGGGGATCTCCCTAGCTGCAAAAGTAAATGTAAAAACACTAAAATGTAAATTCTCTTCAGCTTCATGAACATCAAGGTGAATCCAGTTTCAAGGGGCGTGAGATAAAGCTGACTCTTTAAAAGATAATCTAGAGTTATGTGATGTGGATCCATAAGACTTGCTTGTTCAGACAATACAGTGTTTTTCTGGCTGGTCCAAGTTCCCACAGAAACTAAATTCTCACAGAAACTAAAACTCATGACACACTTATGGCATTTTCTGCTTCAAATACCGGTCTTCTCTGATTTTGTTCCCTGTAATTTAAACAATTTACAGCTTAAATTGAAAACAAAGTACTTCCACGGAACACTGATACACATACAGTTCTTTTCCCCATTGCAAAAAAAAAGAAAAGGATCAAATCAAATGACTAAATTTGAAGTTATTATAAATGCTCGGCTTAATCTCAGTGAGCTGTAAGCACTTCCCTGAGATATCAAAATTAGGAATTTGAGTTACCTTATCGTGCTGTCAATGATAAAAAAAAAAATAATGATTCATCCTCTCATGAGAAAATTGGCATGGTAAGTGCCTTGCTTTTAGAGTAAGTCTCAAAATGGACTAAACTCATGACTTCCATGAAACAATTGAATGTTTAAACTGGGCTCCACTGAAGAGAATTCAGGTAGCACAGCAGAAAAGGGTTTCTAAGAAACCACATAACAGAGCAAATTAGAAAATTTGTACCCCTAGATGGTATAAGTTTAAAAGAACTGCTGTACTCCTGGGACATTCTGGAGTACAGAACAGATACGGATAATGCATCTTCCCAAGGGACTGAGTTTAAGGCAGCAGCTTTGCCAGCTATCTATGCCTTTGTCCACGGGGCAAGTGTATGACAGCATAGAAGCAACTCATATGCTGTCCCAAGACAAAGGGAAGAGCTACAGATGTCGTCTATCTGGATATCTGTAAGGCCGTTGACACGGTCCCCCACAACATCCTGCTCTCTAAATTGTAGAGGTATGGATTTGATAGGTGGACTTTCTGGTGAATGAAGAATTGGTGAATGGTTCCATCCAGAGGGTAGTGGTCAATGGCTCAATGTCCAGATGGAGGTAAGTGACAAGTGGTGTCCCTCAGGGGTCTGTATTGGGACCAGCACTGTTTAATAGCTTCATCAATGACATAGACAGTGGGATCGAGTGCACCCTCAGCAAGTTTGCAGCCAACGCCAAGCTGAGTAGTGCGGTTGACATGCCTGAGGGAGGGAATGACATCCAGAGAGACCTGGAAAAGCTCGAAAAGCGCGCCTGTGTGAACCTCATGAAGTTCAACACTTCAGCAAGGTCTTGCACCTTAGTCAGGGTAACCGTGGTATCAATACAGGCTGGGAGATGAAGGGATTGAGAGCTGCTCTGCTGAGAAGGACTTGAGAGTACTGGTAGATGAAAAGCTGGACATGAGCCTGCAATGTGCACTCGCAGACCAGAAAGCCAACTGCATCCTGGACTGCATCAAAAACATGGCCAGCAGGTCGAGGGAGATGATTCTGCCCCTCTGCTCTGCTCTCATGAGACACCACCTGGAGCACTGTGTCCGGCTCTGAACCCCTCAGTACAGGAAAGACATGGACCTGTTGGAGTGCGTCCAGAGGAGGGCCACAAAAATGATCAGAAGGCTGGAGCGTCTCTCCTGTGCGGAGAGGCTGAGAGAGTCGGGGTTATCCAGCCTGGAGAAAAGAAGGCTCAGGGGAGACCTTATTGTGGCCTTTCAGTACTTAAAGGAGGCCTACAGGAAAGACAGGGACAAAGTTTTTAGCACGGCCTGTTGCGATAGGACAAGGGGTAATGGTTTTAAACTAAAAGAGGGTAGATTTAGATTAGATATGAGGAAGAAATTCTTTATAAGGGTGGTGAAACACTGGAACAGGTTGCCCAGAGAGGCGGTAGATGCCCCATCTCTGGAAATATTCGAGGTCAGTTTGGACGAAGCTTTGAGAATCCTGATCTAGTTAAAGATGTCGTGCAAATTGCAGGGGGGTGGAACTAGATGACCTTTAAAGGTCCCTTCCAACCCAAACTATTCTATGATTCTCTGATTTTATGAAGACAGGTTGCTACTGTCTCTCTGTGCAGCAGTGGAAGCAGCAGGATTCATCTATCCTATAAGGCAACACTGTAATACAGGGAAAACCATTAACAAGGGGTCTGGATGTGTTTCTTTCTAGAGCATTTAAAAATCAAGTTTCATTTCCCGGCATCTTCATCTTTTGGGGCCATAGCACACTTTTCTCTTCAAAGATCTGTAATGATCTGACTTGTGTTTCATTTCAGCCACTCTCTTGGATGCAGTGTTCCACTTTCCTTTTCTCCTCGAGGCTTAAATATTCCTTTTTTTCTCGTCTCATGTTTAATAGCAAATATAGAGGATGAATTCAGGTTTGCTAAACAAAAGAACCCTATTGAGCAAGTGGCTGAAAACCTAAGGGGTTTGTTTGCCTGAACTAGCTGCTGGAATGAACAGTGCACTGCTTCTAATGCAAGCAAGCTAATTAAGGTCTAGTTATGAAAAAAACTCAAAAATCTCTACTATAAAATGCCTGCATGCATTTACTATATGTGAAATGAAATAGGAGGCTGTATAGAAAGATTTGCTTCAGCTGCTGAAACAGTGAAGAGTACATCAGTCATCTGTAACAGAAAAAGTGCCTGTGGCATAAGAACAGTAGGGCTCTGTTCAGATGTGTTTTGCTTCACAGTACGGCAAATTATTGTAATGAACCAGACTACAATTAACCATGAATGTCTGTGTGCAGTACTGTAGCCTTCTGCTCTAGAGTTTCGAATCACCTGCAAATTGGTGTATCACTCTCATTTAAAGAAGTAGCAGAAGACATACCCTATAGTCCTGAAGACACTCCAGAAGCGTTTTCAGAAGCAATGATGTAATGCAATAAATACAATGTTAATGTCCTCCATTAAAAAAAAAAAAAAAGAAGAAGGGTTGTTATGCACTGTATTCACAGATACACTGCAGAGGTTGTAAAAGTGCTTAAAAAGGAATTGGATGTAAATATGTATATATGGCATTCACTATGTGGACGTATCTTTACAATACATAATTTATTTACCAGTGTAAAAACTATTATTTCTATAAAGATGCTACTGCAAAAAAATAACTATATATTTGGAAATCTTGGTAATGTCTGTTATAGCCTCTATATCGGATGAAAAAAATTGTAGTTTATGTGCAAACTACTTCCTCTGTCCATAGTAAACTAATTTATTAGGCAGTTCTGACTTGTTCTAAAAAGGACTTGTTTATCTGTATTCATAGAGATTATAACTGCATGAAAGTCTTCTGTAACCAGTTAATCTATGATAAATCAGGGACTGAAACTATCTGGAGGTAGTCGAGGGTTTTGGTAAACAGTCTATAAGGGTCAGAAAGCCATGGACGCTGAAGTTTTTTCATTTGTCAACAATATAGTTTTAAAACAGATAACAGGAGTCCAAACTTCTCTCCATGTAACTACTGGTGTGCATGAAACCCACCATGAAAGTAAAATAGGATCTGCATACTTTTAATATTGAGGCTCTTTTCTTACTAGAGGACACTGATAGTGTCATTTGTGTCAGTGTGTTGTAGCTGGCCTGGAATAACACCAGTTTCTTGTTTTCACATGGGCTATGAGACAGCATGGAAATAGTAAAGACTTTCATTCCGCATTGTCTTAGAATTTGAACATCTACTCTAAAGAAGAGAGAATCTATCCTTTTCCCCATTTAAGCTATACAGATGCTCAGCCAATTTTGGATAAACCTGAAGTATAGAAGTTTGCCTATTCTGTTATTGTGGTGTGTGCTTGATACGCTGATAATTCTAACCATAACATAACTCAGATGGCTGTGAACTGTGGTGAACTTCCACTTGCTGGCAAAATGAGAAGCATTTTATTTGATAATTTTATTGCGAAAAACCCTTACTCATTCCCAGGAACTAAAATTGCCCCTAACTATATATAACTTTAAAAGAAAAGCCATCTTAAGAGGTATTATTTTTAACACAACCCCAGAGCAACCCACCACTAAAGAGTTTCTTGCTAATTTCTTTAACTCTGTTAACTTACAAATTGATAAAGTTACTGAATCATAGACTCATAGAATGGTTTGTGTTGGAAGGGACCTTTAAAGGTCATCTAGTCAAATCCCCCTGCCATGTGCATATCTGTCAGTGTTTAAGAGATATTTGGACAATGCTCTTAATATCATTTAACTTTTGGTGAGCGCCTGAAGGGGTCAGGCAGCTGGAGTAGGTGATCATTGTAGGTCCCTTCCAACTCCTCTTCCCTTCCCTTCCCTTCCCTTCCCTTCCCTTCCCTTCCCTTCCCTTCCCTTCCCTTCCCTTCCCTTCCCTTCCCTTCCCTTCCCTTCCCTTCCCTTCCCTTCCCTTCCCTTCCCTTCCCTTCCCTTCCCTTCCCTTCCCTTCCCTTCCCTTCCCTTCCCTTCCCTTCCCTTCCCTTCCCTTCCCTTCCCTTCCCTTCCCTTCCCTTCCCTTCCCTTCCCTTCCCTTCCCTTCCCTTCCCTTCCCTTCCCTTCCCTTCCCTTCCCTTCCCTTCCCTTCCCTTCCCTTCCCTTCCCTTCCCTTCCCTTCCCTCCCCTCCCCTCCCCTCCCCTCCCCTCCCCTCCCCTCCCCTCCCCTCCCCTCCCCTCCCCTCCCCTCCCCTCCCCTCTCCTCTCCTCTCCTCTCCTCTCCTCTCCTCTCCTCTCCTCTCCTCTCCTCTCCTCTCCTCTCCTCTCCTCTCCTCTCCTCTCCTCTCCTCTCCTCTCCTCTCCTCTCCTCTCCTCTCCTCTCCTCTCCTCTCCTCTCCTCTTCATTTTACTCAATCAGGTTGCTCGAAGTCCCATCCACCCTGACCTTCCGGGGATGGGGCATCCACAGCTTTCCTGGGCAACCTGTTCCAGTGTCTCACCACCCTCATAGTAAAGAATTTCTTCCTTACATCTAATCTAAATCTACTCTTTTCTAGTTTAAAACCATTACCCCTTGTCCTATCACTATAGACTTTAGTAAAAAGCCTGCCTCTGTCTTATAAGCCCCCTTTATATACTGAAAAGTCTCCGTGAAACCTTCCCTTCTCCAGGCTGAAAAACTGGAACTCTTTCAGCCTTTCTTCATAAGAGATGTGTTCCAGTGCTCCGATCATTTTCACAGCCCTCCTCTGGACCTACTCTAAATGTCTTTATTGTACTCGGGACTCCGGATCTGCATGTAATATTTCAAGTGGGGTCTTGTAAGAGTGGAGCAGAGGGAGAGAATCACCTCCTTTGACCTGCTGGCCATGTTTCTGTTTATGCAGCCCAGGATAAGATTAGGCATCTGAGCTGCAAGCACATGTTACTAGCTCATACTTAATTTTTCATGCACCGATATCCCCAAGTCCTTCTCTGCAAGGCTGGTCTTAATCCGTTCATCCCCCAGCCTGTATTGATATGGGGTTTTATTTGACCCAGGTTGCTCTTGGCCTTGTTAAACTTCATGAGTTTCACACTGGCCCACTTCTCAAGTCTGCCAAGGTCCCTTTGGATGGCATTCCTTCCTTCAAACATATCAACTGCACTGCTTAGCTTGGTGCCATCCACAAATTTGCTGAGGGTGCACTTAATTTCACTGTCAATGTCATTAATAAAGATATTAAACAATACCCATCCCAATACAGACCCTTGTTACCACTTGTTACTGACCTCCATTTGGCTGTTGACTGCAAGTCTTTGGATGCAGCCATCCAGCCAATTCCTCACCCATTGAATAGTCCATCCCTCAAATGGATATTTCTACAATTTAATGACAAGGGTGTTGTGTAGGACTGTGCCAAAGTCCTCACAGAAGCCAAGATAGACCACACCAACTGCTCTTGCCTTATCCATCAATGCAGTCACTCCATTGTAGAAAGCCACCAGATTAGTCAGACGTGATTTACCCTTTGTGAGATCATGCTGGCTGTCTCTAATCACCCTGTCATCCATATGCCTTAACATAGCCTCTAGGAGGATGTGTTCTATTATCTTACTGGGCACAGAGGTGAGGCTGACTAGTCAGTTGGGGTGGGTTGACCTTGGCTGGATGCCAGGTGCCCATCAAGCCACTTTATCACTCCCCCTCTTCAACTGGACGGGGTGAGAAAATTATGATGAAAGAATTGTAGCTTGAGGTAAGGACACCAATTACCATCAAAACAGATTCGACTTGGGGAAAATGAATTTAATTTATTGCCAATCAAATCCGAGTAGGAAAATAAGAAATAATATGAAATCTTAAAGTACCTTCCCCCCACCCCTCCCTTCTTCCCAGGCTCAACTTCATTCCTGAATTCTCTGCCTCCTCCCCCAGAGTGGAACAGGGGGACAGGGAATGGGGGTTGTGGTCAGTTCATCACATGTTGTCTCTGCCAATCCTTCCTCCTCGCTCTCTTCCCCTGCTCCATTGTGGGGTCCGTCCCATGGGATACAGTCCTCCATGAACTTTTCCAACGTAAGTCCTTCCCATGGGCCGCAGTTCTTCACAAAATTCTCCAGTGTGGGTCCTTTCCACAGGGTCACAAGTCCTGTCAGAAAAACTGCTACAGTGTGAGCTCCGCTCCATAGGTTCATAGGTCCTGGCAGGAGTCTGCTCCAGTGCAGGCTCTCTACGGGGTCACAGCCTCCTTTGGGGGCATTGTAGGAGACCGATAAGGTCTCAAAATTCACTTACCACAAGCAAAACTAGCAATAGGAAACCAGTAGTTCAGATGGCTCTTATCACAAGCAGACCAGCCATATTCTGTTTGTAACAGAGGCCAGAGGCACTCGAAACGTGCCGAACTAAGTGGGCACCTGAAACTTGCTGAACTAAGCTACAAGATGTGATAG
Source organism: Pluvialis apricaria (assembly GCA_017639485.1). Taxonomy (NCBI): domain Eukaryota; kingdom Metazoa; phylum Chordata; class Aves; order Charadriiformes; family Charadriidae; genus Pluvialis; species Pluvialis apricaria. The sequence goes on along the minus strand of CM030012.1, from coordinate 33,403,357 downwards.
AGTTGTCCACCGACGTGGTGCATGTGACCACCAAAGGGTACATCAGGGGCAACCGTCTTCCAAGCTACTTGTTATGCAAAGATTGGCCAAGCAAAATTGACCTCTATACTGGTTGGTCAAGTATCGAGCAGACTTTAAATATAAATTAGTACCATGTCCCTCCACAAATTGGGACCCCGGGACCCCCACCATCATTGTGATCAGAGAATCGTGAGTCAACGGGATGCCGCTGATGCCAAGAGGACCGTCGAGACGCTGAAAACGGCCTGTGGTGGTGACTATACTCTTGCTTTGCTCCATAATACTGCTTTTCTCTTCTGCTTTTCTTCTACTTGCTCCTTTGCTCTGGTGTTCGTTTCAGTAATCAAGGCTGGGAGACAACAATAAAGCTTTAGCAGATGACATCTGACCTCGTTGGTGTCTTAATCTCATGCATGGAATCGTTACAGGTCCTCCCAGACCCATCCCACCACTCCCTGGATCGGGATGTGACAGGCATCCACCTGCTCTGGTATGAGATCCTCCATGGCTGTAGGTGGATGTCTGCTCCACTGTTAACCTCTATGGGCTGCAATGGGACAACCTGCCTCACCATGATCTTCACCACAAGCTGCAGAGGAATCTGCTCTGGCACCTGGAATACCTCCTTTCCTCCTTCTTCACTGACCTTCAGAGTATCACAGTATCGTCAGGGTTGGAAGGGACCTCCAGGGATCATCTAGTCCAACCCCCCTGCCACAGCAGGGACACCTACAGCAGGTTGAACAGGATGGCGTCCAGGCAGATTTTGAATGTCTCCGGTGTGGGAGACTCCACAACCTCTCTGGGCAGCCTGTTCCAGTGCTCTGCCACCCTCAAAGGAAAGAAGTTCCTCCTCATGTTAAGATGAAACTTCCTATGTTCAAGTTTGCACCCGTTACCTCTTGTCCTATCACTGGGCACCACTGAAAAGAGACTGATGCCATCTACCTGTCACCCTCCCTTTAAGTACTTATAAGTATTGATAAGATCCCCCCTCAGTCTTCTTTTCTCTAGACTAAAAAGATCCAAATCCCTCAGCCTTTCCTCATAAGAAAGATGCTCCAGTCCCTTAATCATCTTTGTAGCCCTTTGCTGTACCCTCTCCAGCAATTCCCTGTCCTTCTTGAACCGGGGAGCCCAGAACTGGACACAATACTCCAGATGCAGCCTCACCAGGGCAGAGTAGAGGGGGAGGACGACCTCCCTCGACCTGCTGCCCACACTCTTCTTGATACACCCCAGGATGCCATTGGCCTTCTTGGCCACCAGGGCACATTGCTGGCTCATGGTCTTCCTGTTGTCCCCCAGGACTCCCAGGTCCCTTTCCACAGAGCTGCTCTCCAGGAGGTCAGCCCCCAACCTGTACTGATGCATGGGGTTATTCCTCCCCAGATGCAGTACCCTACACTTGCCCTTGTTGAATTTCTTAAGGTTCCTCTCTGCCCAACTCTCCAGCCTGTCCAGGTCACGCTGTATGGCAGCACAGCCTTCCGGCGTGTCAGCCACCCCTCCCAGTTTTGTGTCATCAGCAAACTTGCTGATGGTACACTCTATCCCTTCATCCAGGTCATTGATGAATATATTGAACAGGACTGGACCCAGTACTGACCCCTGAGGGACACCACTTGTTACTGACCTCCAACTGGACTCTGCACCACTAACCACAACCCTCTGAGCTCTGTCTGTCAGCCACTGTTCAATCCACCCCACTGTCTGTGCATCTAACTCACACTTCCTAAGCTTGTCTGTGAGGATGATGTGGGAGACAGTGTCGAAAGCCTTGCTGAAGTCAAGGTAGACAACATCCACTGCCCTCCCCTCATCCACCCATCCAGTCACGCCATTGTAGAAGGCTATCAGATTAGTCAGACATGACTTTCCCTTGGTGAATACATGTTGACTACTTCTGAGAACCTTCTTTTTCTCCAGATGCTTGGAGATGACACCCAGAACAAGCTGTACCATCATCTTTCCAGGGATGGAAGTGAAGCTGACTGGTCTATAGTTTCCTGGGTCATCCTTCTTGCCCTTTTTTGAAGACTGGAGTGACATTGGCTTTCCTCCAGTCCTCAGGCACCTCCCTTGTTCTCCAGGACCTATCAAAGATGATGGAGAGTGGCTCAGCAATGACTTCTGCCAGCTCCCTCAGCACTCACAGGTGCATCCCATCAAGACCCATGGACTTGTGGATATCCAGTTTACTTAATTGATCCCTAACTTGTTCTTCTTCAATCAAGGGAAGGTCTTCCTTCCTCCAGACTTTGTTACCCGCAGTCTGGGACTCCCAAGGGCTAGCCTGAGCAGTGAAGACAGAAGCAAAGAAGGCATTCAGCAACTCTGACTTCTCTGTATCATCCGTCACCACAGCACCTGTCTCATTCAACAGTGGGACCACATTTTCCCTAGTTTTCCTTTTGCCTTCTATATACTTAAAGAAACCCTTCCTATTGGCCTTGACATCCCTTGCCAGGTTCAATTCCAAGGCTGCCTTAGCTTTCCTCGTTTCATCCCTGCATACCCTGACAGCATTCTTATGCTCATCCCAAGCCATCAGCCCCTTCTTCCACATCCTGTAAACTCCCTTCTTCCACCTGAGCTTTTTCTGAAGATTCCTGCTCAGCCATGCAGGTCTCCTGCTTCCCGTGCCTGATTTCTTGCCTGATTTCTTGAGACCTTGGCGTCTGCAAAGTTGTTTCCCTATCATATTCCCACTCTTCTGGCTGCTGTTACACAGCGTTTTTTTTCCCCTTCTTAAATATGCTGTCACAGAGGTGCTACCACCGTCACTGATTGGCTCAGCTTTGGCCAGCAGTGGGTCCATCTTGGAGGTGGCTGGCATTGGCTGTATTAGACATCTGGTAAGCCTCTGGCATCTTCTCAAGGAAGCTACCCCTGCAGCCCCCCCGCTGCCACACAAACCCAATACATCAGTGATTTTCAGTGTCCTCCTTTTTACCCTTTTTTAAAAACGGGTATGATGTTTCCTGCTTTCCAGCCACTGGGGACTTCGCCTGACTGCCATGACTTTTCAGATATGATAGAGGGTGGCTTAGCAGCTACATCTGTCAGGTCCTTCAGGACCCTGGGATGCATCTCATCAGGCCTCATGGACTTGTGTATGTTCAGCTTCTTCAGCTGGTCTCAAATTTGATCTCCTAGGATGGGTTGGACTTTATTTGCCTAGTCCCTGCCCTGAGATTCGGGGACTAGAGAGATTCATGAAGAACAATTGCGAGTGAAAACTGAGGCAAAAATGTTGAGTTCATCAGACTTCTCAATGTCAGTTGTCACCAGATCCCCTGTCACATTTATTGGTATTACTTTAAAGCATGAGCTTTGGAACAGATCTCTCTCACCTTCCCTCCTAACAGGATCATTTGCAGAAATAAAACCATAACTGTCTCTTTTCTTTTGTGCAAAAGCTTCTCTGTTTTGCAGTGGTAACACTACAGAGATTGTAATTAATTTTAACACAAATGAAAAAAGAAAAGCACAGCTAAGGAAAGGTGAAGCATCAGCTATTTCAGATCTAGTTCTCATCATAGACTAATTCCTTGTGGAATTTTATCCCCTTTGCAAAACCAGCATATAATTTTCCACAATTAAAAAGCTTTTTCTGAGACAGGCACACATCTGAAATAGCTGGGATATTGCAGGTCAGATGTATATTACGCTGGCAGAACTTACATTGCTTGTTTGTCCTCAGCAAGGACCGAATACTGTCCTTGAATGTGCATGAAAAAAAATCCTATTAAGTTCTGTGAGAGCTGGTAATTCAGACGTAGGAGGACAATATTCCTCATGCTTGTCTGGACTTTGGAAAATCACTCGTTTTTATGACCACTACGAATTATTTAGAAAGGAGGAAAACTCTTCCTAAGGAAACTTTCCCCATCTAAGAAGGCTTAAATCAATGGAAATTAATCCTAAAGATACCACAGCACTGAGTTTGACTACAATTCTTTATTATATCCTTAACTCCTTGTATAGTGCCTGGCATTAGAATTTGTGAATACAAGATGGTTTATAAAATTAAAGTAATGCAGCATAAAAACATGGTGGTACACAAAAGTATGAATTTCATTAATGAATTTCATTAAGTGAAACTTTAGGGCAGGTATAAATACAGATATAATACATTCATTTGCTTATGAATTTTGATTTGATAATAATGAAGCTAGTTTACAGTGCCTACTAGTTTCCAGAGTACAGTTTTATTATTAGTCAAAAAACAATGAACTGTTAAAATTTGAAAGAACAGTGAAGGAACTGAGTAATAAACTGCTATTTGTTTAATGGTAACAAATGTTAATCGTAAGGGCATTTATCTAGGGCTGAGAACTGTACAGACTGAATTTCATCCCAGACAGAGAATCAATACACCATTAAAATCTATTCCAAGAACTTACATGGCATTTCAGAAACACACTGATATTTTGCTGGTCCTCTGAATAAAATAAAACACAGCTCGTCAAGATCTGAGTCTACGCACATTTCAGTTTGGGCTTAAATTTATGCATGAGAGTTGTCTTGGTGGAATTCATGGCCATAACTACATCCTTTACTTGTAAGAGATTTATGCTCAGCACCTTGTAGGTGGCATTCCATGAGATAAACAGAATCATCTTACAACCATAAGCCACGATAGGCCAATGTGGGCAACCTCCAAAAAAAAAAGTACAGAATCTTCAGGTTAACCTGCTAGACAGCCACCAATTTCTATGTTTCAGTTCTTCCATCTGCAAAGAAAGAAAGTGCTATTCATGTCCTTTGAAATCTGTGGACATAAAAGTGTGATAGAACAGCTAAATATGCCATTAATTTAATAGTAATCCATTTATTCTATTTTTTTTTTAGGTCAAAATACTAGTTGTTAGGAATTATGCCTTTTTACACATTAATATGTAACACAGGTTTTTCAGATATTTTAATTAATCTTATTTTGGAATTCATTTTATCTCTTTCTGACACAATGCAGCATGGAGATTACATGTAAAAGCAGAAGATTAACTAATTGAACTAATTAACTAATAAATAAAACATTGCAAATGTGATTACAATAGACTGATCAAGTAAAACACACATTCCCAGAAAGATGATTTTTTGTTGTTGTTTGTTTTGGCATGGGTACAATAAAAAACACAATTAAAAATACTTAAAAATATGTTTTCTATTGTAAAGACAGCCTCAGGAGAGCATTCTGGGTAGCATTACAAGAACAAGAAGGCATGATGGTCCCAGTTGACTGGAAGTTAGCAAATGTGATGCCCATCTACAAGAAGGGCCGGAAGAAGAATCCTGGGAACTACAGGCCTGTCAGTCTGATTTCAGTCCTGGGAAAGGTTGTGGAGTAGATCATCCTGACTGCCATAAATGACAACCAGGTGATCAGTCCCAGTCAGCATAGGTTCATGAAAGGCAGGTCCTGCTTGACTAACCTGATCGCGTTCTATGACAAGGTAACTCACTTAGTGGATGAGGGAAAGGCTGTGGATGTTATCTATCCAGACCTTAGTAAAGCCCTTCACACCATTTCCCACAGCGTTCTCCTGAAGAAATTGGCTGCTCATGGGTTGGACAAGTGTACTCTTCACCAGATAAAAAACTGGCTGGATGGCCAAGCCCAAAGAGTTGTGGTGAATGGAGTTAAATCCAGTTGGCGTCAGGTCACAAGTGGTGTAACCCAGGGCTCAGTATTGGGGCCAGTTCTCTTTAATATCCTTATCAATGATCTGGACAAGGGGATAGAGCGCACCCTCAGTAAGTTTGCAGGCAACACCAATTTGGATGGGAGTGTTGTTCTGCTTAGGTGTAGGAAGGCTCTACAGAGGAATCTACAGCTCTACAGGCTGTATCGATGGGCTGAGGCTAACGGTATGAGGTTCAACAAGGTCCTGCATTTGAGTCACAACAACCCCATGCAACCCTACAGGCTTGGGGAAGAGTGGCTGGAAGGCTGCCCGGTGGAAAAGGACATGGGGCTGTTGTTCGACAGCTGGCTGAATATGAGCCAGCGGTGTGCCCAGGTGGCCCAGAAGGCCAACAGCATCCTGGCTTGTATCAAAAATAGCGTGGTCACCAGGAGTAGGGAAGTGATTATGCCCCTGTACTTGGCATTGGTGAAGTCGCACTTCAAATGCTGTGTTCACTTTTGTGCCCCTCATTACAAGAAAGACAGTGGACCTGGCAGTGCTAGGTTAATGGTTGGACTTGATGATCTTAAAGGCCTTTTCCAACCTAACCGATTCTATGATTCTATGAAATGTTTCTGAATGAGAAATACAGTAAATTATACCGAAATAAAAAGTATAATGCTCAGTCAGGTGTTGATGTCCCATGAATGATATTTTGTGCAGGTGACATGGAAAATAAACTTTCAGACCTGTTTACCTAGGTACTCAAGGATTCTGCAAGAGTAACAGGAAAGAAAGGGGATGAAAGCTCAGAGTACTGCTGACCTCCAGCTCTAAAATTAGAGCAGTAATGAGGTTGCCATAAACCAAGCCTCAGATTTATCTTCATGCTAAAGTGCAAATGCAGTCCACAACTTTAACTTCTTGAAACTGTTAAATGTCAGAGTTTTACTGGCTGACCGTTTTAATTGTGAAGGACTAATTTTTTACCAGATCAATGCGTAAAGCCCTTTTTTTAAAAACTATGAATAAAGAGTACTTTTCATAGATGTATACCATTGCAGTTTTTAAATAATTGGTTCATAAAGGCCTTCCTTACCACAGGAACCAAGATGGAGATTAAGAATATGGTGTAAATTTCACATGTTCTTACTTTTACTTTCCCTTATTGAGCCATGACTACTCTTTTGAAACTATGATCGATTACTTCTGACAGAGATATTATTCTACATGTAGTTTAGACCTAGACGAAAACGTGCAAATTACCCAGAAGCTTGAATTATCCCTTTGAAATAGTCACATGGTTGGAGAAGACGACCATGGACTGTGTTTCTGCTGCATAAGCCATAAGCATATGCAGAATTTCCCTTATTATGGTGTAATAATTTTGCACAAGTTAAAATTCATGATCGATATCCTCAACCTGCTTTCTGGCATTCTCTAAACCATCTCTTTCTGGAGAACTGTATTTCAGTTAACTTGACTACACAGAAAAAATGGCAGGAACACATAAAATCTCACAAAAAGAAATGCCAGACTTAACCCCAGTGGACATGAATTTTTTTTTCTTTGTGAGGTATATTGGTGTATAGAGCCAAACTTGAATGCAAATAAACTAAGTTATTTAATGATATGTTAATTGGTCTTGATCTGTGCAAATGTGCTTGTTAATTAGCAGTATCTATCTAAAGTTTAGGCATTTTTTATCCTAGGGATAATTACAAACTGTGCTTGTAACTAGTTGTGCTCAGCTTATGTGGCTTGGAAGGTCATAAGGCTTATGCTAGTGCTAGGGGAAACGGAATGCTACGGTCCCTCCCCTGCTACAGTGCTAGGGTATATCTCAGAAGTTTCCTGCCCTGGTGTTTCCTGGGTAAGCACAGGTAAGCTCATTTCTACTCCCTGGGGAGAATGGCAGCTGAAAATAAACTGAATTGCAGTAAGCAACATACTGGGGAAAAGCTGTGGGGACTCCCTCTCCCTACCCCTTCTGCCCCAAAGGAGGCATTCACGAGCAAACTGTAAACTAGATGAATTATTCTGTAGGATCTGAGCACTGGTTGAGTGTTCTGCATAGAGATATTTGCTCAGGGTGCATACCCCGTTTTGTGGTCTATGGCAACTTTCTACATCAACTAGTATTCTTTCCAAGCAGTCTTCATTCCAGACAAATACCTCGCTATGGAAGAAAATAAGTGCCTTCATTCAAAGAACTGCTATTTTTATACACTAGTGAAAATATAATGTCCACATGCATGCAAGTTTGCCTGTGAAAGGACCACAGGCAAGGCTGAACCTCACAGTCAGTAGCAAGCATTACATCCCTTGTCACAATTATTTCTGAAATCTTCACGCTTCTTCCACATCAAGTGTTTGTATGATTTCCCAAATAAAATCAATCAACTAAAATATAGAAAAGCACTTTTTCTCCTCTCAGTTGTACATCCTGTATTGCTCCTCATACCATTCCTTTAATCCTGAAAATGAGAAGGTGGATTCCCTCTGCTTTTTTTCTTACTTCTCTTTCCTTTGCCAAGTGATATGTTCCTATCTCAGCCAGCTTGAGCACCCCTCTTGCTCTCCTCTATTACACTAGAGAAAAGACAAGTGCCATAAAAGGTTGAAAATGCTTAGCATTAAGAAAGCAAATCATCAGGCCAATGTCTATTCATAGCTCAAGTGCTATTTTTTTTATTGGGCTACAAGGTGATGCACTTTCTTAACTTCTTTCGAAGTAGAACAGCCAAAGAAAGTAAGCGAAGTTCAAACAGTGGAAATCTTTTGTGGTTTTGGCTGTATTTGGCATTATATGTGAAAATCTATTTCAAGACTGTGTGTTCCAAGACTTTTCGAGATGTATTATGGCGTTTTGTGTATTGTTACAGGAAAACTAAATGGTGAAAAATAAACCTGATTTACAGAATTCACAGAGCTAAACTCTTAGTCTACTTACACAGTTTTGCTAAGCTTAGCAGATTACGGGATGTATCCTAATTTATTGACAAGATACTTCTACTAGAACAGTTTTATCTCAGTTGACTTCAAACTTGTTAATCTCTTCCAGTTATGATATAGGAGAACAGCTGTTTAAGAAATGTTGGCATTTGAAGTAGCTCTTCTAAGCTTTGCCCTGAGTCAAATTCGCACTCAATCACAGTTCTGTTGCTGATTTCACTGTCATCAAACACTGTTGGACAAACATAATTTTTGCAGGTGGTAGAAGTATAAGGCTGAAAAAGAATGATTCCTAAGGCATTTTAAACCTTTCTCTGTTCCTCTGTTTCTTTATGAGCAAAGGAAGAGTAAGAATACATCCCTATCCCCTGAAGGCTTGCTTGCACTGTGCATTTTAATAGGATACAGAAATCTCTGGTTCCAACCAATACTGTACAGAGAAGCACACAAGGGAGCTCTAACGTGGTGATAAAAGCTCAGATCTGAAAGCAGCAGCTCAGTGCTGGAGTGATGTTGCATTTGCAGGAATATGTCAGACCACTCATAAATGCTGAGTGCACATAATCACACCGGTGCAATCAAACTACTTCTAATTTTGGAGCAGACTTGGTTAACACTTAATGCTAACTTCTCTCCACTATTCCATTTCTCTGCATAGATGCATACCCTAGCACAGGCATCCCCAGGAATGTGAGAAATAGATTTAATGCTTGAAAATGCCCTACAATGTATGGCAGAGTATTATACACCAGAGTATTCCAGGAAACTGTGAATCTAGAGTCTTCTTTGGCATTGTAGCCATAAAGAACTTATATCTTAAAAAATACCATATAAAAAAATAAAGTATGATAATATGATTTTTAGTACAACACATGGTATAGTAAAGCAAAAGTGTCAAAGCAGTAAATATGTTGCAGACTCCCTCATAAATGTATTAAAAATTGTAAATGACCTGCATCGAATTTCCAAAGCATTTAAAGATAACCCAAAATGTAAGTACTTTAAATATAATACTTCAAATATAGGAGCTGAGAGTCTCAGAACTGCTGAAGTCCCAGACCAGCAGAAAAGCCTTGGGAAGAGCCTTGGGAAAATAACTTCAGAGGAAAAGAAAAAAAATGCCTTATACTTAGTGAAAGTGTGGAAAGGTCATAGAAGAAAGGATATTTTATGTTGTCAGTTATACATACTGAAAGTATGGATGAGGTGGCCAACAGGGAACACATACATTGTGGATAGGCAGCAAGGAGTGAAATAGTAATGGCTTACAGCAGGGATTCATTGCTAGGCTAGAAGCACTACTTTACTGTTGCTCAAATATTTGAGCTTTTTTACTGAACTCATTCAGAGCTAGCTTAAACATACTTGCATGCGGTGTAAGAATGCATCCATTGTGATATAGACCCACCCTAACCCTGTGGTAAACATTAAATATTCACTGTTGCTTACATTTATGATGTAACAATTTTTCTCATGCTCAGAAATTTACATGAAAGTTTTGAGGTTTAGTTGGTTGGTTTGTTTGGGGATTTTTTTTGTTTCTTTGTGGGGTTTTTTTATTAATGTCATATTTTTGTAGTTTAAATTGCTTTATTTTTAATGAACAAATTATTGGCACTGGTTTTGCCTTGTTTGCACCTTTTAAAGCAGAAAAATAATTAATAATACATTTCTGTGTGTTTTCAGATGTTCTCTAAAGAAAAGTGAAAGAAAGGATTAGAACTGGTGCAAGGACCCTGGCAATGGTCTGAAGATGGTGCAAGGTCATTTGCACATCATCAATGACAATATTTCTGGCTAATGACATTTTACATATCCTTACTACTACTATCTTTACTACTTTACTTTTGGTCCATTATAGAAAAAAATCTGAACTTCCGTAAGAGTTGGAGTTCCCAAACAAAATGCAAAACGAGCTGCTCAGTAGTGAACAACAAGAAGAAAATTGGTAGTACAGTAAATTTAATTTATTTAATAAGCTTTTGGAATTGTGACATGGCTCATAATGTACCAACCAGTACATGGATTTTTTTTCCTTAAGGGTCTGGGGTTGCTGCTCGCTGTCTGCAATAGGTCTTATTCCTGCAAAATGTCTTGAAATATCATGTGTAGGGTAAACCCAGTTGACCATTTTATAGAATTTCCTGTTTTGTGCTAGTAAAGCCCTAAATCACACTCTTATTTTATTATCCAAAGTAACAGACATACTGGAATGTAAAAATAACTGAGACAAAACATAACTTGAAAATCCAAAACAGATTTGTTTATTTTACTCTCACCTTTAATCAAACCCAGAATTATCCTTTACTCACAAATACAGTACAACTAAGCTTTTAGCTGAGCATTTAGTGGAACATCTACCCAGTAAGCTTTGCTTATGTTGCAGACAGCTACCCTGAGGAGTGATTTGAATTTAAATGTGATTCCCTTATTAGTTTCTGCTAACTGCAAATATCCCAGGCTCTTAATTAAGTGGCTGAGTAATGTATGAATGCTCACTTCTGCTTGTCATGCAGAACAAAGTGATGTATTCAGATTCCATGCACAATATGAAATTTAATGACACAGGCAACAGTAATTTAGAAAACCTTTTGTTTTTTATTATCCTTGGTTTTGCTTAGCCAATCTCCTTTTTTTTTTGTAAGTGTTTGGCTGCTGCAAAATATGCCCAAACACTGGCTGTTAGCTAATGAATTTTTAGATTAAAAGGTAATGTGTTACTAAATGCATGGTTACCAAATGCATAATAGGTTGTTTATATCTTACCCCCCTATTTTTTAAAAATAATATGCAAAAAACAAAACAGACCTTGATGAAATGTTCTTACTTGGTTTGGCACAGAATCTAGTGTTAGATTCAGTGAGATTCTGAATGGACTAAATAGTGCACTGTAAGAGGTTTTACAAAGAGGAAGGAAAGAAGAAACAAATCAAGCTTTTCTTCTGGTGCTGATGGTTCCTGAAAGCTCCAATGACTTTCTGTAGTCTTCCTGATCTCTTTATAGATTTTATAGCTTGTATTCAGTCATCAAACCTCCCCGTTTCTGCCCTGGTATTCAGTAGTTTGCATGTATATTTTTCCCCAGGGGTATGATGTTAATTTTTCCCTATCCTGAAATTTTTCTGTTTGACCTGATATTTCTTGTGCTCACAGAATCCTCTGCAGACTCAAAATCTGAGTGTATGCATGTGATTTTGTAAAAATCAGAGTAGCACATATGTACAGTAATTTGGACAGCTGTTTGAGTTGTCAGATTTTCATGTTATTGTCATGTATAACTAAATGAATTAATGTCCTACTGCTTTTGCTACTTCAGTTCAAGCTCTATAACTTGGCTATCCCTTTAATTAGAGCTCTAACCGTCTCTCATGCCTTGAAATTCTCATTTAAATTGCCCGAGTACTTTCCTCAACAAACCTTCAGCTGTATTCTTGGCAAACTGGTGTTCCTGAATGATGTCAGATTTTAAACTGCCTGTATCCCGAATCAGTCTCTAGTATCTAAATGCTTGCCAAAGAAATCTCATCTAAATAATGTCATTCTCCATTAAGTGTAGAGATAGATTTAAATAGTTGTAACTTCTTTTCTTTTTAAGGGCTAGTAGTTGATACTATTATTTGTATTACAGTAGTTTCTAATAGTCCTGAGTAGGGTCAGGACAGTATGTGTTAAGTGTTATATTTAGATTTCTATCTGCCTCAGGCAGTAATACCTACTCAGACAGTAGTCTCCAAGCTCCTCTTCTTACAGCTCTAAAGCTCGTATTGCTGTTTCACAGAAGGGTCCTATTTACAGAAAAATGGATTGATAATATGATTTATCTCATTTGTCTTTAGCCATTTTATAAATTAGACATGCATTCTAAGCTAGTCATATGAGCACTTCTTAAGCCAGAGGAAAAAAATAAGTTGTTCCAAAATACGCTTCATCTCAGCAAATTTGACACATATTTTAGAATGGCAGGAATTGTCCTCTGGAAGTGCGTATCTCTCCATGGGCCACGGAGACAGCTTGATTAATGAATTGAGACTAAATACTTTTTATATGAAACTACTTTGGCATCACTTGTTTATCATTGTTGCCACCAAGTATTTGAAGACGGTAAAAGGTAGATGAAATGCATCTTACCCTTCCCGATGAATTGAGGTCAAACAGGAGATATGTAACTATGGTAGAAATTATATGTAGAACAGTGTTACTGTACCACATGCTGTCAGTTAGAAAAAAATTGGCTGCCTCAGAGACTTTGTACTCTGACATAGCTGTCCTTAATTCTTGCCCACATAAATAGCCTTTGGCCTCTGGCCACAGACAAGCTCCTTAGAAGAACACAGAAGAAGAATTTTCTTCCGCCATATTTTCTAAAAATATATTAAGAATGCCTAAATAAACTAGTAAAATGAAGAGTAGAAGAAAAGAGGTTTAATTTTGTATGGTATACAGCTATAGAAGATGATTGGAAACAGTTAACTAAATACTGTTAGCTGCATTTTTAAAATAGGTTTATCAGAAGTGAAGTGTTTGAAGTTTTGGATTCTTTTATTTTAAGGGTTAAATTTTTTCATGTTATTCAGCCTGTTCTGAACCTTGGCATAATTTGGGACAGTGTTATAAATCATGATCTATTTGCTTCTTTCTAGAAAAACAATGATTAAATATCCAGCCCACATATTTTCTTTGCCTTGGTTTCCACCACAAATTGCTCATAATTATAAAAAAAAAAAAAGGTGCACAAATACAAAGACTACATTGCTGTAAAATTCCATCTAGCGAGAATTTGTTACATAATTCATCCTAGATCTATTTACATAAAGAATCTTAGTTCTTGCGTGTCTCATCTCTTATTATAAGCTACACCCATATCAAAGAGCTTGTAGGATGATTTTCTGCACATACTTATTCCCATAGTCAACTGTTTAATAAAAGAACCAGAGAAAAGGGTTCCAACTCTCCTGTCCTTCCTCACTGCAAGGAATTAACTCAAGCAACACAAATTTCTTTTCAAGCTAAGACAAAATTAAATCTGCAAAAAGTAAGGCTTATTTGAATCAGAAAACACGAATCGCTGTTTGATTGCACAGTTCCTACAGAACTTGATTTCTTCAAACATTTATATTCATTCTGGAGTCAAAAGTGCCCTATCACTGGTGAACTTCTGTAATTGACCATGAAATTCTGACATAGTCAACTCAGCAGAAGAATTACAAAGAGCAGGGCCTTGGAGGCTGTCTGAAAGCACTCCTTGTAGATATGTTTTTTTGAACTGGTCTTCACTTTCATTAGATTTGTTTTACTGTGGCTAACTTACACTGTGGCACCTTGAAGTGTTAGAGTCACAGCTAGGGTGGATCAGAAGTGTTGAAAAGAACCTGGTTTCACCCAAAAGGAGCACACAATTCTGCCACAATTTCTGTAGATTTTTCCACCTACTTCTGACAATCTTAGATTCTGAAACGCTGTCCAGCTTAGTCACAGCCTCACTATAGGTAAGACTTTTTTTAGTCTTACATTTTCCTCTACAATGTCTAATCCTGGCAGTTTTTCAGTTGTTGCTCCTTTAGTCACAGTATATTCTAATGTGGTACAATGAACAGTTGCATAGAGCTAACTGACCCCAAATGAGCTATTTCAGCTATTAAACCAGTAAAGGTATGTTAGCCATGTGCCCCAGAGGAATTAACTTGTTCTGTTGGGAAGCATTGGCACAAAATAAAGGAGTGTGCTAATAAGACTATCCTTTATTTGGTAGCTAATTTAGCATTGAATGCTAACAACGAACACCTACCTCTTCATTGGACCTCACTGTGCCTGTAGTTAAATCTCTTTAGGCTGACTGCCTGGGTAGTGTTGGTGGGAGAGAAAATCACTAAAGAATATCAGTTCTTTATCCATGCAGTCAACTGTTAAGTACTGCAGGTGCTTTGGGGGTTCATGCTTTAAAATAACTTTGAGGTGTTATGCCTTCGAATTCAGGTAGTCCACTCAGAAAGTCAACTGTATCATTGTCCATAAATTCATCCCTTTCTTCTGTCCTGTGTACTATTGGCGATTTCAACTGCTTTCTTACGCTTCTCCTGCAAAGCTAAAGGTCTTCCTGGTTAACTAGAAGATGTAAATGTCATGTCAATCCTTTTTCCATGATTCCATTATGTAAGATTTTGTTTTGTGTAAAGAATGCCATTACTAATGGTACAGGAATGGCATTGGTAATGGCATAGCTGCAAATAGACAGAAAAAAAGGTGCCCTTTGCACCATTATGATATTTGTTAACAAATCTCTGCAATCTAAACCATGCAAAATCAATTGCTATTATACCTGACTCTGAAAAGTCAGGTTAGATACAACAAACAAAAAATCAGTCCATGACTATCCTAAACATATTTCCTTATGCAGATATGTAGAAACCTCAAAAAGTCTAGTGCGTGTAGAATTAATATGTGTAATAATGATAAACAGTCTTTCACTAGTGTAGACAGCCATCTCTAGTGTAATACAACTAGTGTGAGGGTGGCAATATAACTGTTCCATAGCATGATAGATACTTTGAGAGCATGTAGCTGTTCTTTTAACTGTGTACAGTCTTGACAGACAGAAATTTAATGGTTATTAATGCATATTTTATGCCAATATAATAAGTATGGTTATATTTTGTTACATATTTTATAAATTAATGTATGCTTGATAATTATGTATCTGTATAATTTCTAAGAAAAACACACAGACACACACATAAATTGCTTGACTACCAGCTCAATAAGCAGGTCTGACTCCAGGACGTATATTGTACTTGTAAACAGGGTTGGAATATCCATCTAAGTAAATCTGCAGCTAGGGATATCATTATCTGAGCTAGGATTGTTAACTAAGTATGTCAACACGTCCTACAGTCCCAACTGGAATTGCAATGTAAACATAGCTTGTGTTGGTACAGGTATACCTGTTTAATAAAACCTGTCAGAAAAAGGAATTTCTTCTGCAGCTCACTTCTGGCTCATTTTTATTTTGAAACACAGAAATATTTCATTTCCAATGTGTGCAATAATTTTGTGTTAATAGAAAATAACATTAAATGCACATGAAAACTGCTCAAGATATCTTCCAGTCCCTTCTTGCTTGATTCTGTGAAATGTATCAAAAAGTTAGACTTGAATTTATTTGTTTGGATTTTTCCCCATGAAACGGAAGCCCAGAGGGGTACATTTTAGTAAGACATCCTGAATCTGATGACTGACACTCTTATGTCAGAATGAATATTTGTTCCATAATTCCTTACTGAGCTATTGTGCATACTCTTATTAACCCAACCACAGAATATATAGGCCAATATATATTCATAAATGTTTTAAGATAGCATATGATATATCTGCTTATATGCTTAAAAACAGTCATTGAAAGTTTGTTCCTGATAATAGCTGTTGTTAAAAAAAATGACATGAAGCAGAGGAGCAAAGTGCTGAGTTCTACTTTTTAAAGCACGTGCTTTTCTTTAACTGCACTTTGCTGGGCAGAGCCTCTGTGAACTGAAGCTTTCTTCCTTCAGGTAAAAAGCAAAACAAAACCCCAAGCACAGCATTAGTCCTTAGCTTGCAATTTTCTTGTAAGAAAAGTGATCAGAGTCACAATACTGTATGATATCCCGCTTTGAGTCTTGGGACCTCCTAATTGTGATTTTAAAACAGAACAAAGAACTATTAACAAGAATGAAAAATGTTACTTTTTCTCTTCTTCTGAGGAGTTCTTTCCTAGAGATATATGCAAAGCATTTATGTTACATATTTTTACATATTTTATATATGTTATATGCGTATGCAGTAACGTGTTGTAATCAACACGTTAACCCAAGGCCAATCAAACACAAAAGCATAGGTTGTTATTTTCCAATATGTTAGACTAGGAAACAAGATTGTTTGTGCCAGTAATTTTGTTTCCTGCCACTAAACTTAGTAGAGAAAAACATTGCAGAAATAAATGGGGGATGGTCCTGAAAAACTATTCCAAAGGAAGAACTTAAAAATACATGTGTACATATTTACGCATACGGTAAAGCTAGTCTACTCCTCCAGCATGATCCAGGACAGGTGTAAAGTCATGGTTAAAATTCTGCAGTGCAACATCAATTGCTGCAAGAACTGAAAAGATAAAATAAGCGTTTACTTCATTTAATCTCTCCTGTCCTTCATTTCCTGCTGGTTCTTTGTGCAGAAAACTTAATGCCTTGATTCTTTTTACTTCAAAGTAAGAATTATTCACAATCCACTGATACAGGAACAACAAATATTCTGGTTTTATTATATTTTAGATGAATAAGTATCAAATCCATTCTGCTAGTAAATAAAACAGGTAAACTGAAGTCAGATATGAAATTGGTTCAGCTTCTGCAGTTATGTGCATAAAGCCATAAAGCACTTATGTAGATGTGTCACTTTACTCACATTAGGAAACCCATATTACCTCGACTAAAATGTCATGTGGTTGTTTATAGGATCAAAATAAACATATCATTTTACTGTCGCTCTCCTGAAAATGTTGAGAATATTATACTTTGTGCTCTTTTGACAGTCCAGGAACACTCATTTCGTACTTCCATCATCAAAGGACTGGTGTATGTACAGACACCTGCACACATACCCACACACACCATTCTATGGAAAGGATTCTCACACGGCTGTGATACAAATAAAACATATTTAATTTTGTGGATAGTTCATAAAACCCGTAAGCTTAGTCCTGCTGACAAGAATGTCCAACACTCTCTTTAGTTAGGTTGGTTGCAATTTCTTTTAGCTTTGTCTGGTAAATTAAAAATAAAAAAATATATTTCATTAACATTTCAAAATTGTTATATTAATATAACATATTAAAATATTAAATAATAATATATCAAATAATATAACTATTTTAAAAAGTTACAGTTTAGCTCATCAGCACAAAATTTCTCATGATATGTGAGGCTTTCCAATGCTCTCAAATCTTTCTTCCATGTGAAAATCACAAGCATATCTGTACTATGTTGTTTTAAAGACTGTAGTGAAGAAGAGAGGAAAAATTATACTGTGGAAGGATGCCTTTAGCTGTACTAAACACCGATACATTCAATAAAGACCATGGTGAATATGGAAAACTCTGTGTCAAATATTTTTTCTAAAAAGGCACATGGATTTTGTGAACTCTCTGAAGTATTTTAATCCAAAATTGACTAGCCTTTATGTTTAAAACTGGGTTTTCTTTAATGTGTTAGTGCAACAAGAAGACACTTCAAATCCCTCTAGCTGACGTTGGAGACAAATACATTTTTCACCTTCTTCAAGAGGTATAATGTTAAACTAATAGGTGGCTACTCTCAGGAAATAACTTTCCTTTCTCGATTTTGTAGTGGACAGAACAGTCTATTTCCAAATAATACAGAAGCTTTGACCTTAACTGAGATCAAGAATATAGTTCAGTGAAGAGCTTTCTTTGTGTCTTAAATGGCTACTCAGACTTAGGTCTCTCATCTGGACTTTGGTTCTCTACTGCCTTTTGAGAGCACAATTCTACTATGTATGCTGCTATCAAGAAGGATAGTAATTTCACCTAACGTGGTTACATGAATGCAGTCCAGGAACTATTTGATTAAGGAGATTGCTAGAACATATATAAGAAAAACCTATGAAAACATAGTAACACGGGCTTAAGAAACATCCACAGTGATGCAAAGGTATTCTTCATGTTGCAAGACCACCTGCTCCAGGGTTTATTCCACTAATTTATTCAGCTTACTCAGTAACACCTACTATCAGTAAAGCTGAATCTGGAGGAGTAATGCCCAATTCTTTTTGGGTGCCCAGAATCAACATTATTACAATCATTTCAGGTGAGAGTCTTCAGGTTAGACTTGAAATGTGGTTCTGGAACTAAAGAAGTAGTCCTGTTAGCACTAGAACTAGTATTAGGGTTAAACTGTTGCCCTCTCAGCTTTAAGACACTATTAACTAGCCTTTAGCCCCATCGTGGTAAACTGAATATCAGCTGAACTCCCAAATACATAAAATAAGGAGCTTAAATTTTATCTTAGTTAAGAGAAGTAAGGATAAATTTTAAATAACTTTTAAAACAATTGGTTATCTCCTATTGTTCAGATAATGTTTTCTGTGGTCTCCTTAATCACACCAGCACAAGAAGGAATTTCACACAACTGTCCTATTTTCATGTTTCATTTTACATATATGGTAAAATTTATTGGAGGAGAACAAAAGCAACAGGACCGCTGCTTAGTTACAAGAGAGAGAAAAGGAGCTGAGCAATAATATTAATCCTAAAGTGGTAACTATCCAGATTTTATGAAGTAGCATCTGGTAAAGAAGAGAATAAAAGTATCCCGGACTCATAAACAAAGGTGAATCCCAGGTGTTTTTTATGGAGCAAGATGCATACATTTCAGAGTTCAGCAGGTCTTTCTGCATAGTTGTTGCTATTAAATAAAAATAAATGTTACATATGTTAATATTTAGGTTTCACCACAACAGCTGCTTTTAAAAAGTTGGTAACAGATGAACTAGCTTGTATTCTTCTGTAGTGATAAATCAGCCAGTGGCTGATCCAAGATGTTGATTACATTGGTCCCTTAGGTGACTCTAAATGTTGTAAATATTCATTTTCTTAATTACATATGCTTTTAAAAAGTTAATAATAAACCTTGTGTTTCAGTTCTCATGTATTACCTAGTCAGCTATTGCCTTTTGCCTTATGTTGCATCTTTTTTAAAATTTATGTCAAAGTCTGCCACAAAGTCATATGTTGATGAGCTATGTTTGATATACTACAAGGAACAGTGGTAGAATTCTTCTTTTAACTATGTGGTTGTACTCAGATACTACTCCTAAATAAAGTTAGCTGGTTGACTTAAAAATGCCAGTTTGTATTAAGCTGAGATATAGTTGTTTCTTATAGTTTTTAAGATAGAGAAATCTAACTACTTTTCAAACTATTTCTTCAATTTGTACTACTAGAGTCATGACACTCTGATATACATGGAGTTTCCTTTTTATCAAGGATGATTAGAAAATATTAAATTTATGAGTGATCTGTGAATATATATTAATATATACTTTTGAAAAAAGAAATAATAAGAAACATCAGTGAAGAAAGTAATGCTGATAAGCCTTCCACACTAGAGGTTAGTCTTGTTGTACACTACCCCAAAAATAATAATTATTATTGTAAGAATCTTAATAGCAAAATATATTCTTTTTGAATGCTGTACACAAGTTGCTGATCATGAGAATCATGCAGAAACAACTTGAAATAGAAGTGTGTACATGTAAAATTAAAACAACAGAATAGATTATCTCAATGACTCAATTCTCAAAGAGCTTGGTTATTGCACTTTATATGCAATATATATGGTTATAGTTTATATATATATGTATGTTTATATGTGTGTGTGTGTACATACATATATTTTTGAGTATGTATACATATTTAGATATGTGTAGGCAAAGTCCTTACTTTTCCACTTGTATGTAAAGTCTGAGTATCCTCTCAGAAAGAACAGAATAGATATTAGGGAAGACAAGCTTCTCATGAATCTTCTAATTTCAGGTCATTAGAAAAAATTATAATTTTAAAGCCTTTAGGAAGGTTGCTTGGTGCTCTTCATTTCTTGCTATCTAAAGTTCTACCTTATATTACTGAAGCAAGGAAGTAACATTGTCTGGGGAGTCTATTTACACCAGACGCTGAAGTAAAGTTGACAAGAAAATATATTCTGAATTCAGACTTCTACTGAGGATGTTACTAAGCCACATGTAATATTGTAGCTGTCAACGCAACCTGGGACAAAAATTATACATGAATTGGTAGTAGGTAGATTGGTATCAAAGAGGTACAGCCCAGAAAAATACTGGAGCGTCATGCAAAGGAATTAAGTAGCAGGCAAAAAATCGTCCCCCCCGCGCCCCAAAAAAATGATAAAGTATACCAAATATGCGAAGCTTAAACACAAACTAGGTGAAGCAGAACATCTAACTCACATAATAGATACACATAGACTGAATATTATTGGATGAAAATCACCTTCAAAGATAAAAAAAACAACATCTGACTTTACAGGAGAAGGTATTTTTTCAACAAATGCTGGGTTGGGCGAGAAATTATTTCTTTGTTCTAGTCCTGACTCAGCTTTATCACAGAGATTTTTTGGGAAATAACAATTAAAATCACCCTTTCCATAGGTATTTATTAGGTATCAAGAATTAATGGACTCACAAGACCCACTGATAGAAAAAAAAAAAAAGAAGAAATTAAGCTACAAAAAAAATCAGGACATAATAAGATGTTGAGAAGGAAGTTGCAAAGGACATGATTAAATGGTTTACAAAATACCTGAACTCTTCCATTAAAGTGATTGATAGTGAAACACTTGGGAAGTAGTTTCAGGAACTTTATAGCTAATACATAGCAGAAGGTACCAAACCGGGTATCATTCAAGAATGTAAGTATTAGAGAACTAATTATTCACCCTGATTAGTGTGTTCTTCATATAAAATAACAATATTTCATGCAGCTGCGGTGAGAATTTGTTTTGTTTATTTGCACTTGAAAATTTCCTCTTATTAGTATTCTTACTGGGCCAAATTGCCCATACATGAATGTGTTGCTCTGTCAAGTTTCCAAAACAGTCTTTCCTGTTGAAGTTGTTCCACACAACATAATAGATTCCCACATATCTAAACCTAGCACACTAACTGGAGAAGAGTTGGAATTGGAGCTTCCCCTTCCGCAACACTCTTGTTACTGAGCCTTAATGGCAGGGTCTTGCACCATCCTCCCCAGCCCAGTTTAGGCTCCTTAGAAAGCAGAGGATGCATGAGGCCAGTGTACCGACTGTCCTGCAGTCTGGGGATCAACATTCTTAGCTAAGAGGTAGAATGAAACATGACTGAATTCCTTCAAGTGAATGGTGGATCTCCCTCAGCTGTCATTCCTAAGAAAATGACTAATTCAGTGCTGTCATTTCCACCAGTAGCAAGATGCCTCAAGCCAAGAACTGTAATACAAAACATTGCAGCATAAAAGCACTTTTGTGAATTTATTCCTGAGTGCGATCATTTGGAAAATGCTATTTGTTCCCACTGGTGGCAAAATTTAAAAAAAAAAAAAAAGTTCAATACTTTTTGTATTAACTTGTTTATAAGATTTATTTTTTTAGGAAACTGTTCATAAAATATTAACTGCTAGAATGATTTTTCCAGGGATATATTAACTTATAAGCACATGGAGCTATCATTACAAATGTTTTGGAGCATGTGCTACAGTACTTATTCTCAGGAGACTTCTGAAGCAGAGTAGGAAACTATTTTCTTGTGAATTATGACAGAAACTACAGAAAAGAGTAAACAACAAAACCCCTACTGTTTACCATTAGATGCCTAAATAAGTAAGGTATTCAATATATTATATATGTTTTATAAACAAAATCATTATACAATAATAAAATAGTTACTAGCCAAGTATATTATCCTGGCTCTTCTGACTAATGATGATTTTATTGAATAATATGTCTAATCGTACCATCTAATATGAGAGGAAAGTTTCAATGTAAGATTGAAATGAAACATTAACTTTAACTGTCCATTTGTGTGAACATATTGGACACAGTATGGGTTTCAGTAATATGTTCCCCAGCTTCTATTTTGTCATATTCTTTTTTTTTCCTATATAGAATTATTAGATCTAGAAATTGATTTTCCTAAATAATTAAACTTCTAAAATTAATGTGCAGAATTTGACACAAGGCATTGCTTACTCCTGGTTCCAATCACAAAGATTCTCTCTGATTGATACTGAAAGGCAAAATATGTGGAAGGATGTGAAATCCCACGGATAAGTTAAGTTCTACTATAATCAGTCAGGCTGAAAGTTCAAACTGAACATCCTTGTCTAGAATGTTTCTGGATCAAGTTTCTGCAGAGATGCTAAATACCAAATAAAAATAAGGTTAGCCAATACTTCCCATCTTGAAAGCTGTAAAAAAGAATAATGTTATTATTTCTATTTTTAAATTATGGTTATTATAACAGATATTTGCATTTGTTTCTGTTCATTCATTTCCCAGCAGGTGTCTCTATACTGCAGCTTTACTGAAAAAGAATGAGGAAGCAGGCTAATTGCACAAAAATGTTTAAAAAAAAAAAAGTAAAGAAAAAATAGGCAGATTAAACCTTGTGATGACATCACACAACACCAAAGGGAAAAAAAAAAAAAGACCGAGAAGACTATAAAGAGAGTCATATTACAAGCTGTTGGGTACAATCATACACACATGTATACAGAACCAAAATGGACTTATTAACTATTGATTCCATCAAAAAGAGATGTCAAAAATGGTGCACTGAAAAAGCAATGGTACAAAACCTAAAACCTGAGGGTTTTTTAAGTTCTGGGAAGAATAGTAACGTCTCCTATTTCCACATATATAAATATATAACCTGTCTAACAACTGCTGGAATTTATCTTCATCAGCAGCTCGAGTGAAAATATTGACATCTCACAAAGAAAATGTTGCAACCTTTTCTGGGAACATAAATGTGGAGGTTAATGAAGACTGTAGGGGTTTGGAAGAGTTTAGGGGAGAAAAGTGCAAGTAGTAAAAGAAAATTATGGTTATGAATAAGAATTCTAGTTTGTCTTGGCTTAGGGCACACCAAAGTAACTTTTTTTTGTTTGCAACCAGATGCAAAA
Organism: Pluvialis apricaria; assembly: GCA_017639485.1. Lineage (NCBI taxonomy): Eukaryota > Metazoa > Chordata > Aves > Charadriiformes > Charadriidae > Pluvialis > Pluvialis apricaria. Next base: position 33,380,026 of record CM030012.1, on the reverse strand, counting down.
AATTTAACATTTTATCACTTAATTGGTGACATGTAATCTTTTTAGCCAAATAAAATTTATGCTTTGATGGATCCCAGTTGTATTTCTGCACTGATCTAAGTGGAATGAAAAATCCTGACTTACCATATAAAAGGACTAGAATTCTGTTTAGCATTTGATTTTAATTGCAGATTTCATGGACCAGAACACTCTGAAATGAATAACTGATGATGCTGAGAAACATCTGAAATTCCGTGTATGATTTACAATCTAGAATTAAACCTCTGCAAATTTGTATTTTAAAGTCTTACTGTTCATATAAACAGTCCTTCAAGGTGAGTAAAAGCTGATACTCCCCAGTTTGTCCATTAATCAATAGTTCACTGAGTATTTGATAAGAGCTCAATGAGCCATAAAAAGGAACAACATGACAAGTTTTATTGATTGTCTCATAAAAAGGGTAAAGAAGTGACAGATGACAGGCCCAGTTAGACCTTTACAGCAAGCAGTTACAGTATTCATGGGACATTAGTTACAACAATTTCTATTTTTAGCACAGGAACAGGAAGTGATATAATACCACACCTGTCATTTGCATCAAATTTATTTCTCACAAAAAAAAAAAACAGAAATTGATCGTAGTTTAAAATAAGTAATGGGATTAAATAGTGTTATATCATTGCAGCTGAAATCAGACTCTGATCTAGAATTCTGCTTAAAGAATGTTGTTTCTTGTACAACCTCATGTACAAGGCATTGCATGGTATTTATGTCCTTGGCCTCTATGTTTTTTATTTATGGACTCTCACTGTTCTTCAATATTATTTATAAGGATTCTCTCAAATCCCAATGCGTACTCAAATGTGAAGTTATTCAATAGTCTTTGGCCATAAATCATTGTGCTGTTGTTAGGACTTTGCTGCAACAAGAATTCTTAGACTTTATATGCAGGGGCAGGGAGTGGAACATGGGAAGTTAATAAGTCAGAGAAGACCTTTACCTCGTAGTGCTGTCAAAACCCAGAAGTCTAAAAGTCAGGTTGAGGAAACAACATTCTGCAATAAGAAGAAAGCTATCCCTGAGAAGCTGTTTAAGGGATTCAGCCTAAAGCAGTCACACAGGCTTTGGACACTTGTCTTTGAATTTTTTTGCATTATTTCCTTTATGAACATTTACTGTGCCTTCATAGTCTCTACTAAATTACACCTCTCCTTGGCAATTCATTCCTCTCTTGCATTTTTTTTACAGGGTCCTGCCCTTTCTCTGTATAGCACTTCTTGCAGGACTGAACATTGGCAGCGGGAAGAAGGCAAAGACAATCTGTTCTTTCAGATAACAGTGGCCTAAAGTGGGTAATGATGAAGCTGGATATCTGTGCCTTAAGATCAAAGGTGGGAAATATTTAAAGGGTTCTGATTTGACATGCTGTTGTAGGGATTATTTTTTTTTTCTAAAAGTATAGATATGTCTTCTGGACTTTAAAGAAATATTTATTTGCTAGTTGCTTAGCTGGACAGGACATCTAAATGTTTTAGAGTTCACGTACAATTAAAATTTCAATATTTCACACAATTATCTATCCTGGCCATATTATAATGCTTTTGGTCAATTTCCTTCTTAAAAATATTTTTGGTCTTGTGAAAGGGTGGTGGTTTAAGTTTTATTTGCGTTATTTCATAAAATAAATGGATTTACACTTTTTTCTTTGAAGGATGCCTATAATAGCTAGTGTTCACTTAATAAAACTAGTTAGTACTCACCCATGCAATGGGGTTATTTCAAGATAAGTCAAAGAAAAGCTAGGAAAAATGATGTTGTGAACTCAGTTGCACAGTAGATTTTACGATACTGAACATATACTTGCCAAAAAGTTACTTATTTTGTTAAGCTTTCATATGAAAGTTTTGCTTTTGCTGTGTACTGCGTAAAAGGTGTAGGGTTTCTATCTTCAGTTACAGCAATATCATCACAAGCCAGCATTCAGGACTATGCACGCCAAGTTCATGCTTAAGTTAAATATGTGCTGAAGTGCTTTTCTGAATCAGAGCCATAATTGCAGCAATTTATTTAGATCATAACGTGGTTCCTTAAAGGAAAACAAGTCCCAGAAGGAATGACAGTTTCAAAAGCCAACATTTCTTTCTTAGAATCTTGTCTCTGCGATAGGGTTTACTTCTGCACTTTTTTTGTATTCTGGCGTGAGTAAGTACATACAAGAGCACACAATATAAATGATACTAGGTTGTAAATTCTATTAAAATGGTTTTGCTGTCATTGCTGCATATCCTTCTTTAAATGTCCCATGCCACTACTAAGTCAAGCTATCACAGCCTTTGGAAGTGTGACCTGGAACTTAGCCAGTGAGCAGTGGTAATTAACACTTTCCAGAACTACCAATCTGAGACGAGCCAAGTTTTCAAATATATCATCTGTAAGAGTACACAAAGCCAACCAGAGGTACTGAGTATCATTACTCTGTAGATGGAGTAGAGAGGGGATGTTCGATGGAATGACTGGCTGGCAGTGCTGGCAGTCGCAGGCAATCTTCCCTCTGGGATGATTTCTTATGTGTATTTTTTCCCTTTTGCCTTCGTTACTGCATCAGTGATTGAGCTGTTGGACACCCATTTGCCAGAACACATCATCTTGTTCTGTCTTGCCAGTGAATGAGCAGGTGGCAGTGATTACATGGTGACAATTTCAAGTGCATGCTAAGGAGCAGGCTAGGGGCAACATGACCTATTTTGTTTGCATAACACCAAGTCATTACAGGAGCTAACACACCTAATCAGGCACTTTTCAGAATAGCTTATCAGTCTCAATCATCTGCCCTGGCTGACACAAATCCTGCAACAAATATCAGCTAAGTGGCAATCACAGAATCACAGAATGGCAGGGGTTGGAAGGGACCTTTGGAGATCATCTAGTTGAACGTCCCTGCTAAAGCAGGTTCAGCTACAGCAGGTTGGACAGAAACATATCCAGGCAGATTTTGAACATCTCCAGAGAAGGAGACTCCACAGCCTCCCTGGGCAGCCTGCTCCAGTGCTCTGTCACTCTCAAAATAAAGAAGTTTTTCCTCATGTTCAGATGGAATTTCCTGTGTTCCAATTTGTGCCTGTGGCCCCTTGTCCTGTCACTGGGCACCACTGAAAAGAGTCTGGCCAATGGACTTGAATTGGTTAGAAAAGCAAGGGAAAATGAAAAAGGCCAAGGGTGAAGAACATTTTTTTGTCACTGAATCATTTTTTGGACAGAATGCTTGGTGATGGTGTTTGTGAGGAAGGTTGTTAATGTTGTCGGTGGAGTTTTTAAATAAAACAAGGATATGAACTCTGAAAATCGTGTTGAATGTAGAACTGTAAGGCACTTAACCTGAGCTGGTGGAGTTTGTACTTGATATGAGACTTCCCATAATGTATATTGTGCTTTGAATGAGGTATAATGCATGACTGTTAGTGGACTATTTTTACACTACTTGTGGAATTTGTAGCTGGACCACCTCACATATTTATCACAAAGAACCCTTTTAACCTAGGGAAAGGGCAAGACAATCTGTGTTACACATGGACAGAATAGAAAGTTACAGATCAGACAGAAGACAACTAGGGATAGTTGTAGAGATAAGCGATATTTCCTAGAACCAGAATATTTCTTATCTTTCTCTTCCTTTAGTTCCTTCTGAAATTTGTTTAGAATTGGACATTTAACTATTTTAAGGGTCTCTTGAAAAATTTGACAATTATTGTATGGATTAAGTACACTAGCAGTGCATTTTTAATGTTGAATCCTCTTGTTCAATCTGCTTATTCACAGGCAGGCTGGCAAAACCAAGCCACCGGGAAACTGTTTAATGGAAGCTGTTAAATGAAAGATTATTGTATACCTTTCATCTTTTTTTTTTTTAAATATATTTTGATTGCATACGGGAACTGAACACAATGCTTGGCCACTGGATGTGACTGCAGCAAATTGTAGACGAGAAGCTGAATGTGAATTTTCGTAAGATGGGAAATATGAGGAGAGGGTCAGACTGGAGGGGAGTTTATCTTAAGTACCACATCTTTGAAAAACAACACTTTGAAGTGTTTTCTCTAAACCTTTCAAAGGGATAGAAACTGAAAAAAAGAGCAAGAGCTAACTAGAGGATAAGTACTGGGAGGATAAGCCAACTGGAAGATAAAACTCTCTTTGTAGCAACTGTGTGTGAGCCCTTTAAAATCTAGGTGATTAGATAGGAGGCACAACAATTGAAGTGTTAAAACATACAGCACATACCACCGCACCACTCCCGTGTGCTGGTAATGTGAAATGATGTCTTCTACGTGCTCTACACATGTGGAATAATTAACAAAACACTTGAGAATAGTTATTAATAAAATGCCATCTGAGTGCTTTTTAAATTGTATGAACAGAGATCAATTTATCAACTACTGAAATGCAGTCGTTGTTACAGTGAAACCCTGTAACTCTCCCGTAATGCACAGACAGAGACAGAAGCGGTATAGCCAATTGGAACAGCAGGGGAATTCAGTCAAAGGGAATGCAGTTCCTAATGGGACTGAGACAAACAAGCATGAAAACTTAAGGGCCCCTTCAGCAATAACTCAGCTCAATAGATGTCAGGATTCTTTTCAAAGCAAAGTTGTTATAACTAGAAATAAAGAATAATATCATAAACCAAGGAACAACTGGAAAGTATTCCAGTCTAAATTTTAAGCATACATTAAAAGCTGAAGCATGAAACCTGATTTCCCAGACATAATTCATTTAGCCATCTTCCAAACTACCTATTTTCATTTTCTGTCCTGAACAGGAGACAAAAAAAATAGGCCTGAAGTCTAATCCTTCTTCACCCATGTCTGAGAAGTAATTGACACAATCTGGAAGGAAATGCATTAAGAAAATATTAGTTGGGTTGATATATGACAAAAAGGTAGATCTTGCATTAATTTCTCTCACATTTCTCTTCTCCTTTAAGCTCTCTAATTTCATTCATATTGACCTGCCCTCTCATCCTAACAGTCCTTTGGCATCTGCCATCTCCTTTCTCCTTTTCAAGTATATTGAGATATTCTGTGCCACCTGTAAGTGGAGTCAACATATTTAACGAATTTATCCTTGTTTTTATCTGAAAAAAAAACCCAAAACCAAACTTGATTTTTTGCAAAAAACCTGAGTTAAATTTTCTGCTTGTGCTTTAACACCTATAAACTTCAGCTGCTGCCTGTGTTTCAATCCTGACTCATCTTCTGCAAAGTATAGATTGCCTGGGCATTAAAAACCAATTTATTTGAAACTATCTTAAAGATCTGATTTATAAGATGAGCCTGATGTTTGTAAGAAGTGAAATGTCAAGTCTATGTGTAAATGAAGAATGAAAACTTTCAGCCAAGATGGTATTTTTCTGCTTGTATACGTGTGTGTGTTTCAAATAGCGCTTTGACAGCTTTGTGGAGGTGGAAGAGCTTGAGCAAACTGTGAAAGATAATCTGATGTATTTACTGTGAACAGGTTGCAACAATACCAACAATCAGGAAAGGATAAGAGGAAAGCTCAGCATGGGGTTTGGTGGGATAATAAGTTTTTGATCTTTGAAAAAATAGAACAGATTATCAAAGAAAAAGGAGTCGAAGCTTATGGTATAGAAAAAAAAGTTTATAGTGGAATATGTGCTTTTCAATTTTCTATGCCTAAATTGGAACAAACAGGTTTGCCAGAGTAATTTTATTCTTTTCTCACTTATACTATCTCTGTTTTGCAAACAGCAGAGTGAACAGTTTGTCTCTGCAATCTGATAGACTCCAACTTACAGTGTCTTGCTAGTTACTTAGATAAGTATCTTGGACTACAATTATTGTAGAATGACATTAAAAATAACTATAGTTTAATGTAGGTTCACCAGAGTCAGAATTAAATTTAAAAAAAAATGTTCTTTATAGCATCCCTTGATGTACTCTGCATCTTTTTTTAGCTGTACAGTCTGGGCAATGCAAAGAAGGCAAAGTAGGGACATGTAGATGACGTCTTCTGACTTGATTAGGAGTAATAGATGTTTGTGCACTAAAAGTGCAACACAGTTCTTGGATTAGTACCCCTATGATCCTAAGTTTGTGACAGAAAGACAAGTCCCAGTAATAACCACAACTAAGATATTGACAACATTATGTAATTGGTTGCATGAGCCAGTGGATTAAATATTTTCATGACCTTCAACAAGCAGCCCCTAAAAACCAGTATCCAAAGGTAACAGTCCAATATCATTCAAGTCACAGAGTCTTCTAAAAGCTCTGAAAAGTCTTTATGAAGATCAGAATGCAAATATTCCAAAGATGGAGAAAAAGCCTTTTCCCAAGAAATTATACCGATTTTTAGAACAACTTATCTTTCTTTTGATTGACCTATTTTTTTTTCTTACTTTTTTGTAATATTTAGTTTATTTCATGCAAAACTCTTCCCATAACAGGTGAATAAATCTGTACTTCCTAGTGTATCTTCAGTTGCATTAGACTGGATTATGTACTCAGTTACTGATACTAATACCATCTATTCTGCACTCTCAAATAGAATCATAGAATGGTTTAGGTTGGAAGGGACCTTGAAGATCATCGAGTTCCAACCCCCCTACCATAGGCAGGGATACCTCTCACTAGACCAGGTTGCCCAAGGCCACGTCCAGCCTGGCCTTGAACACCTCCAGGGACGGGGCTTCAACAACCTCTCTGGGCAACCTGTTCCAGTGCCTCACCACCCTTAAAGTGAAAAACTTCTTCCTAATGTTTAATCTAAACCTGCCCTCTTCCAGCTTAAAGCCGTTCCCCCTCGTCCTATCACTACATGCCCGTGTAAAAAGTCCTTCCCCAGCTCTCCTGTAGGCCCCCTTTAGGTACTGGAAGGCCGCAATAAGATCTCCCCGGAGCCTTCTCTTCTCCAGGCTGAACAGCCCCAACTCTCTCAGCCTCTCCTCATAGGAGAGGTGCTCCAGCCCTCGGATCATCCTCGTGGCTCTCCTCTGGACACGTTCCAGCATGTCCATGTCCTTCTTATGTTGGGGACTCCAGAGCTGGATGCAGTACTCCAGGTGGGGTCTCACGAGAGCGGAGTAGAGGGGCAGAATCACCTCCCTTGACCTGCTGGCCACACTTCTTTTGATGCAGCCCAGGATACGGTTGGCCTTCTGGGCTGCAATCGCACATTGCTTGCTCATGTCGAGCTTCTCATCAATCATCACCCCCAGGTCCTTCTCCACAGGGCTGCTCTCCAGCCATTCTCCGCCGAGCCTGTATTTGTGCTTGGGATTGCCCCGACCTAGATGTAGGACCTTGCACTTGGCCTTGTTGAACTGCATGAGGTTGGCTTGGGCCCACCTCTCCAGCCTGTCCAGGTCCCTCTGGATGGCATCCCTCCCCTCCAGCGTGTCTGCCTCGCCAAACAGCTTGGTATCATCATCAAACTTTCTGTTTTTTTCCCTCTTGTTTGCTGGTGCCTGCACTCATTTCTTCAAACCATTTGCATTTTACTTGACACTGTCACATACGAGTCAAAGTATGCACCCAGTTACACAAACTTTTTGTTGAGTTTGGTGAAAACCAGCTGCTGGAACTTGTATCTGAGATCCAGGTTTTGTTGAGAACATCTTTCATTTGGTGAAAAAAAAAATAAAATCTGGACTTTATATATTCATCTAACCTAATTTAGATATCTGCAGTAAAGATATACAAGGTTGTCTTAGGTGTTGCTCTGTGGATAAGAGTAATGCACCTGTCAGGGAGCCCATGGGAACCCTCATAGCCCTCTATATTTTCTCTATAGATGTCTTAATCCAGGTAGGAAAAGTGTGTCTCAGCTATTGGTTCAAAGGGATATTTTTTTCTACAAAACACTTTTAAACTCTCAGTCATGAGAGTCGCAACATATTTGAGTTGAAATGTCTCAGTGTTGGCAAGAATCTTTGCTGTGAACCTTTGAGTCCACCCACTCTTTAGATAAGTGAATACAGTCTGTACTTTTCCTCACCTTGATATTACTGCATTTATGAGGTTTCCATGCATCATTAAAGTTCTGTTGAAATTAGTGAGCTGTTCTACCATATTAAACATCTTTTTCTCTTTTAATATCTCAAAGCTTTGTCATATTTTTGAGCCCTCAATTTTGCAAAATAATTTTTTTTTCATTTTTTTTGTCAGTTGTGTGTGTAATATGAACAATATTTGGATTTCTACCTAGTTCATTATACTCTAGATGTTAGCACTGATGAGAGAAAGAGAAAGCAGATACATTTGATGCTAGTCTTCATGTTCAGCTATGTTCTTGTTCCGAGAATACTAACCACTGTTGAGATTTCATATGAGAGAAGGGTATTCCAAGATGTGGGTCTACTCTATCAAACACCTTGGTCTATCAAGTCAAAGATCTACCAAATACCAGTGGTTTATCAATTGCCTTTGAGATTTAGTCCTGCTATTGACTGAGAATTAATTTGAAGTACTTTTCTACCAGGGTCTTCAGAATAATTGTTCTGCGTATAATCTAATGGTCCTAAATCCGTCTTGTTCTTCTTCAAGGTTTATATACACTGTTTATTAGAGTACTATAATTTCTTTTGAGCTTTTGAAATCAGTGACAAATTTCAGGATTATTCCACATTTCCACCTATCACCGTATATCTCTTTTTCCCACTATGCTTTCACACTACAAGGCACACTTGCTTTTCAGTGTTTTATCTACTTTCGTATACTTTTCATCTCCCTGGTTTTTATTTTTCTTAGTATTCTTTTCTAGTGCTCTCTTTGGCTAGCTTCCTTGTCTTACGCTTGAAGTATTGAAGTTCAAATTCTCTTGTGCAGCTCATTTTTCTTCCGTTCTAGTCTTTGCCTCTGTCTCTCATAGATGCTCAGTGCATCTTGAGATTTCTTTCTTGGATTTATTTTCAGTTTGGCAAAGTTAAGATTGTGGCTGTTCTTGATATGACTGTTCAATGTGCTTTTACATTTGTTTGAATATAATCTATTTGATTTTCTGATTCACCATCTGGTGAGTTTGTGTTTGTTAGGTAACATGAAGTTGGAAAGAACTAGGCTGTTCACTAAACAGAAATCAATGAGTTTCTCATCATTTTGATGAGGATTTCCTTCCAATGCTCTCCCACTGTTCTATCCATTCCTTTGTTGTAGCATCCTAAACTGACAGTTACAGGAGGTAAATGATGTTTTGGTATTCTTTCAAACAAACAAGTGAAAATGTGGAAGACACCTTAGTTGCTTCTGATTATGTTTCTGTGTAAGGGAATAGCACGGTTCAGTCGACATCCTTCAAAACCTGTTGTTGAGTTTGGAATATATATTGTATTGGTTGAACAAAACTGATGATAAGCTAGCTGAATGGCACTGCAAATGCAATTGTTTTGAAGATCTTTTTGTCACTGAAGCACATATAGATAAAATGGAGATACCTGAAATATATTCTGTCTACATGACCCCTTCATTATCACTGATGGCCTGGATTCCTACCTACATTTGTTCAACACACTTTCCTACTGATAACAACAATATTTTGAGGAATTTGCTTTTTAGAGGTTGGTTTGTTTTGCTTTTGGGTGGGGTTGTTTTGTTTGGTTTGTTTGGTTTCTGGAGCTTTAGTGTAGGGTAGGTATTGATCAGGTTCTTGTGAGTGGCCATGTTACTAGAATGGTAATTTATTCTCTCACGTATAACTAGCAAAATTTCACATTTATACGAATTCACATTTATCCAAGCTTAGGAAAGCAGCTATACAAAGTAATCCCATCAGCAGAGTAATTATTGTGTAATATTGTTGTACATTGTTGTAACACAGTTACATATTTAAAATATTTTAAAGCAGGTTTCAATAACATTGCTCATGAGCTCATTCAAAAGAAAATAGATTTTTATATTATCTACATATATCTTATTTCTGTTTCAGAAAAAGGCACTTGAAAGTCCACTGACATTTCTTTCATAACATGGTAACAGTTTTCTCACAACTGCCATTGCTTTCAACTCAAGTTGAATGTCAGTGGGACAGTAGGTAAGAAATCTCCTGTTGAATTCTAGTGGATATGGTTTGAAACTGCTATGTACTTCCCTCAGGAAAGTGTACTTAATGCAGTGGCCTTGTCTTCCTTGGCCCTGCCTTCTTGTGGCGTAGTCTCTTCAGTTAAAAAGCGGTGCCCCAGGAATGCCTACAAAGCAAGTTCCACTGTGGCGAGTGCTAAAATAAAGCTTTGCAAATTTCTTGAAGGCAGTTTCTGAATCTGAGCAAAAGTCAAAGTCATTGTCCATTGTGTCCATGGAGACACAGAAAACCACTTCAAGCTATGACAACCTTTAGTTCAGTTGAATTAAGCATGAGAGACAGAAGTGGATTTTTGTACCCTTTGCCACAGAATGCTCATTTTGTGCTTCTTCAGTTTTAAGATGTGTTAAATTAGGGTATAAAACATTCAGCACATAATATCACACCCTTTTCATTGAATACATTAGGACAAGTTGCAAACGATCAGGAGCAAAGAGGAGGATGTTAAAAAAAAAATAGAAGGAAGGCATAAGCTGTTCGGAAACTCTAACTGAAACACCAATAGCCACAAGAAGTCAAAACTAAGGGGTGAAAGGATCACTGAAAAAGTATTTTTAATAAGGCTTTATAAGAAATTCTATCTGTTACACATTATTAGCTCTACTATGCTGCAGGAACACAGGAGGGATAACATGAACTGCCTTATTTATAATACAACAAGCCACAATACCTCCAGGCTGTATATCATCCAAACAATTTTATTTTGCCACACGTTGCTACATTTCCTGAGTGTCAGCACCTTGTTGCTTTACAAGCCAGATTGGTACAAAAGATCTTGCTATTAATATAAGTCTGTCATCCTCAGAGCTGTTGACCTGACTCCATGCGGTCCTCATTTCAGCTGAAGGAGGCCAATCCTGCACAAGCCAAAGGTAGTAACTTCAACAAGGATAGAATAGCACTTTAAGAAAATAACCCTCTCCACAGGTCACTGACAAACTTTACATGCAATTAGTGGTTCAGTAAATGCAATACATACTTTAGGGCATGTGCCTTTTTTCAAAAGTTGCTTCCTTCTGAATTTAGCTGTCCTAATTTTGTGTGAAAACTCATTAGTTTCCTCAAAATACTGCTGATATAAAATTCTAATTCCAACCTCTACAACAAATTCCACCTAGTTTTTTTATGACAGTTCCAGACATTGCAGCCATAAAGGGGCATTAATGAAATAATTACAGTCATAATGAAGAAAGAATTATATTTCCTTCTGGGAACATTACTTGTCCCACTCACTAAAAACTGAGAATTTAGAGAATATATGACAAGCATATTTTCAATTTCTGTTTTTCAGGCTACTACTTAAAATACAGAATACTGTGTACACATAATGGAGCAAAAAAATATTCCTAATGGTAACTCTATGTTTAAATAATTTTTGTGTACTGTTAATATCCTTTCCAGACATTTTCTATTTCTTTAGCCTTTTGTGGTTGTTAGACATGTGCTAACATGTCCACACTTCTATACAGAGAAGTACCTTTTCCTTTTCTATTTACAAGGAAAATAAAACCTTCCTGAACTGTAACAAATACAAAATGTAAACAAATTCAGCCAGGAAAATGTGTTTCAAAGAATATAGTTCATCTGGGTGAATAAGTAAAAAAGTGAGACAATGCTAAGTATTTTGTGAAACTGAACAAATTTCCCATACTTACTTTCAATATATATGCATCCTATTTGATCGCCTTTGTGAGTTGGATATATACTGAATGAACGTTAAATTTTAAATATAAAACTGACCAAAGGAATTTTAGGTAGACTTAACCTCCTAAATAATGTAATTCTAAAAATGTGTCTGAGGAAGCAAAGAGGTATCTATTTCTCATATAAGGTATAACCTCACCACGCTCATAATTTTTTTCTTATTTATTCCACACACAAAAAGTTGTACACCCATATATTCAATATCTCAAATTAATAGTTATCTTTAGGTCTTATTTTTAACATTCGTGCTTATTAGTTATTGTTGTTTACACTAATCACATGGCTTTATTCTGGGATAGCTTGATAAATATAACTGCTACAGTTAGATGGAACTGGTGATCCTACTGAGATCTAAATGTCTCAGGAATTGAAAGTGACTTATGTCAAAGCAACAGGTAAACATGACATGAGAATTTTAGAACATTCTGAATCTTTTTCAGACTACAAGATCTTGTACAGCAGACTGAGGAAAAAAAATACAAGGCTTATCTAGGATTTATTTACAGGGTGAAGATTTTTCAAGGCTTTTCCTTCAGTCACAGAAAAAGGTATGCATGCATGATTGAGCCAAGCTGTAAAGAGTACAGCGAGAACCCTGTCTGACTCACTTAATTGCCTCTGTGCCAAAGTTCCAGTGAAGGACTTTGGGAATACTGTCTGCCTCCTGTCTTAATAATTAAGGTTCTATGCCACATATAGTATAAAGAATTTCCCATGTGTGTATAAAATTTGCCATCTAAAGTATCTAAGTGTACAATCCTAACAAAAAACTTCTATGAGCGTTAATGTAGGTAAGACAACTTCTGGAATGATCTAAGATAGGTGACACAAGAAAAAGGGGATAAAGACACTGACGTATCCAAAGCTGTATATTACCATTATTTAAGTAATTAGCCATAAAAAAAAGACCACAAATTTTACAGATGAGACAATAATCATTTGTAATTCAGAGATGAATGAGTGTGATATAGCTGCAGAAAGCAAGACAGTATGTAAGAATTTAAGAGGCCTTGGGGAATACAGACAAAAGATGACACCTGAACAACAAGGGCCTGATTCAATCCATTAAACTCAAAGGAGGCTTTGGACTAAGGCCTAATACTCTATTATTAATTGAAATAATTAATAATCTAAAATAATGTCACAGTCAAGAAATTACTAAGGGAAAGAATGCAATACTTCGGATTGAATCAAGCTGTAGCTGGAATTCAGATCTCTCTACTTATTCCATCAGAATGGGATTCTTATCTTTCCCAGTGCTTTACCAGCTGTGTGGTTTGGACAACAGTAAGCAGATGATAGTGAAAGGTTATAGGTGATATTTAGATGTACAATTTATTTGGAAAAAAGATACTATATTCTTACTACATTACCTATTAGTATCTAATACTGGAAAAATTATACAGACCATCAAATTAAAGGAAAAACTTTTTTATTGGTGACCTTGTGTCTATCCATACACATTCATTTAGGCAAATCACACCTGCTCCCACAGCCAGCCAAGGCAATTTAATAAACAATTTACTTGACTGGTATCTACAATTAAACTTAACTAAAGTTTTGACAAAAACATTCCTTATCTGGGCTATGTCCCTTCTACTCAAGAGCTCAACATGGTGCTGAATGGACAGTATTTTTAACACAACATTTTACGGACTAGGCTATGACCTTACTTGAATATCTAAAACAATTTGCCAAAGTCAGCAACAAAATGAATGCATTAAAATAAGCTATTTAAGCTTATTACACTACTTATTTAAGCTGTTTAGAAATGAAGTCCCAGTTCAAACATCCTTCTAGTATCTTCACTCTTCCTTTGCTGTCCAACTACAGTACTTCGCATTAATTAGTATGTAACTTCATTTGGTCATACATTTATAAGAAACTTTATGATCTGGGGGTATAAGATGGAATTTTCATGGAGAATGTAAAATTTTGGGGTTTTGGTGAACATTATAAGGAATGCCAATGTTTAGTAGAATATCACTGTCTAATCACTACAAATACTAATCACTAAAATTCAGCATTTAATTCCATGCACATCCCAGACTTTTTTATGTAAGGGTCTCCTTGACTTACACATATCTTTAACATGCTACGTTCTGTAATGAAAATATTATCTTTGAGTTTAAAAAAAAAAGCTCAAGGAAATCTTGACGTATGAAAGTGTTATTCATGAACAAATCCCTAAAAATTCCATGATTCTACCATTTTTTCCTTAAAGTTTTAGACTACTTGGTTTGAGTGACACTGGGATAATTTCTCTTCTAATGCTTGGGAAAATTGTACTTTTAGAAGACCCTAGTGACTGAATTTGTGAAAATATTTACTTTATAGCCAACTATGGTGTGCGGGTTTCAAGGTCTCAGTGTTTTCAAGTTAACCAGGTACAGGGATGAGAAGGAGCGAGACTTGGGCGCTTGACCCAAGCTGGCCTATAAGATTATTTCATACTATGAACGTCATATACAATATAAATTAGAAAGTTTGTTGTGAAGGTCTCTCTCTCCCTTGATGGCTGCGATCCTGAGAAATTCTTGCCCTGTTGCCGGACCCCTGAGGCCTTCCCTTCCTCCTGAAGTGTCCGACATTTGCTGCCCACTGCTGGGAGTGCATAGCTTCTACTGACACAATTAGCTGAGTATAATCCTTGTATATTTTATATCGGTATCAGTATTGGTTCTTTAGTATTATTAATGTTACTTATTTAGTCTTATTCTATTAAATATATTTATATTTCAGCCCTTGTGTCTCCTTGTTTTTCCTGATTCCCCTTCGCATGTGGGGATAGGTCATTGGATGATAGAATAATTGTCTGAATAACAATAAATTGTTGTGGGTTCCTCAAACCATAATAATACTGTATTTCATACCATGTAGTTGAAGAAGTTCTGGACCAGCCAAAGTTGATTGTCAGCTAAACTTTACCAAAAAAAAAGAACATGAACACCCAGATAGCAAATGTTTTGCCTTTCTGACAGGTAACTGTTGTCCGTACCCAATAGTGGTCCATGGAGATTATGTATAAATACCCTCCAAACTATTGCTTGCTCAGAAATATATGTATTTTCTGAAAATGTAGCTGATATTCACAACAGCTAATATTTCTTGCAGCACTAAGAATACATGGTTGTTGACACAGGTGTATCTAATATCTCACAGGGACAATAGGATAAATATTAATCTACTTGATCTAAACGTAATCTGTATATGGTCTATTTGCTGCTTGTATCTATTCAATAGGTGAGGGCAAGACATCAGGTACTATTGCATAGTGAAAATGTGATTAGCATCGAGGTCAAATTTTCTGAGAGGGCAAAATGAAACAGGAGCTGAAATATTATTCTGAAGTCAGTGGTGCCTAAAAGCATAAGTCACTTAAAAAACATTGTCATCTCAAACCATGTGAGAATTTTATTTTTAGTCAGACTAAGGTAGAATTATAGATAAAAAAGTGACTTTAAAAGGTCACTTACATCATTCTCCTCCCTTAAAGTGAACTGTGCTTATGACATATTTGGCCTGAAATTGAGCATCCAGTGACAGAAATTCCGTAATAACTGGTATATTATGATAACTTATGGTAATGTTCTCCATCATGTTTCTTCTTCTTAAATAATGTTTCCATCTCTATCATCCCAACTTTCTTGGACTTGCAAACTGTCCCTAAGCCTTTCATGATTACTACACTTTTCATAAAAAAAGAATGTTTACGAAACTATGCATTTAAATTCAAATTTAAATCAAAGAATCTTTAACTGGACTGTGTGATTTCATTGAAGACTTTTTTTTTTATGTTCCCTTCTATTAATAATCTTAATCTTAATAGGCAAGAGGCTTACCGGACCTTGAGTTTTGAATCTACAGTAAAAGACATGAAAATGCACTTTAAGCATATATCAGTGAAATATATCAGACTGTTCCTGTCTTCCGCACAAGAAATGGATCTGAAAACTTTGCAGTACAAATAACAGAAGTATTTTCTAAATTACAGAAGTTTGAGTTTTAATGACGTTTAGACATTCAAGGATATTGATAGATTCTGCAAAAAACGAAAGCATCTAAACAACCGTTGGAAAGGGCAGAGATTGGCTGTCTAATCTATTTGAAAATCCCAAGAGGTAAACATTTGAAAATTGCTGATTTACTCTTTGGTATCTAGAATCTTCACGTTGATATCACCTTCACAACCAGTCATCATCTCACTGAAAATACAAACCATAGTTCAAAGTTTTGAGACCTTTCAAATATTAATGTATGACCTAACATTGTACAGTAAGAGTGAGGAATCAGAGATTTGCACTGATTTGGTGCCATAAAGGTTGAAAAGTAATCCTGAGAGAGAAAATAAAAAGAAAACAAGGAAAAAAAGGAAACCTGGGGCCCAGATGTGAAGAAATTATAGTTTTATTTATACTTTCCAACACAATGCACATTGATATACAAGTTTATATACAAACATTTTGGCTTTTTTTTTTTAACAAGAGTTTGGAGATATGTCATATGCATAAATTTTCAGCTACCATCAGTCAACACAAACAAATTAATCTCAGAAAATATTTGGAAATATTTAGCGTGATGTGCTACTTCACTGTGAAAAATAGTTATTTGATAATTTTACTGCTAACATAGGTTTTTCTTCCCTTGTAAAGGGGCTTTCTTTTTCTGCCTGAATTTATTTCCATTAAAAATAAAGTTCTCTAGAAGTCAGTGAGACAGAAGTTTTTGTCATTCACACATTAAAAAAACGTTTGATATAATAGTAAGGATAATGTTAAGCTTGCTTTAATCTTTGGGAAATAACTTGATTTAGACGAGAAAAAAAGCATAAAATTGTTTTATAGTTTTAACTGGTATATCCAATTAGGTTTTCTTCAATACGCTAAACAACTTCCAGTTGCGCAGGATCAGGTTTCATCTGTGCCCATATTAGACATGAAGGTTTCCTACTGTTTGCAGTAGAAGTATACATCTGGTAATACATGATAAGCCAGCAAAATATTTGCAAATCCCATTCTCATACAAGTGCCAACAATTTCAAGTTCATACTGAAGTACTTTTACAGTCAGTGTGTTTTTCTTTGCAGTGGTCAAGCAAGATGGACATTCTGCATTTTAGGAACTTACGTAACTCCTTTCTCCCACTTCCAAAAATTGCAAAACAGATTCCAATGGATCACCCTGGTAACCATATACAAGTTATCAAAGTTATTAATATTCTGAATTGACACAAAATCTCTCAGTCACATGCTGTGACATTTCACTGGATAAGTGTCCTTCTTTTGAAGTGCAATATGTGTATTTTTAAGTTTAATGAACAGTAAAGTAACAGATGAATAGACTAAGCAGCTTGCATATTGGAGGTAATAATCTGAAGGGAAAAAAAAAGGAGATAAAGGTAAGAAATCTGAAGATTTCTTCCTACTCTTTCATTGCTTCGTTGGTTACTGAATGAGGAAACTGAAAGAATTTGAATGTGTGCTTACTTTCTACCTATGTTATATAACCTACATACAACTCAGAGAAGTGATAACGAGGAAAGAGAAAAAGTAATTTTGTTTTATCAACTGGTTGTGTAGCAAACCGTACGTAGTGTGCCCTTTCAACCTGAGGAACACAGATTGCACAATGTTACGCATATACTGCACGATGTCGTGGAGAGTCTGCACCTCAGCATTAGTGTACAGTTCACACAGTACTAGAGTTGCAGTTTGTTTGCTATAGGCCAGCGGCGCTAGACCCGAAACCGAAGTTTGGTTTCCATTTATCCACATGCTCTGAACAAAACCAGAAATAGAGGCATACAGAGAAATTTTCTGAGCAGCCAGGGATCAGGTTAGGAAAGCTAAAGCCCAGATAGAGTTAAATCTGGCCAGGGATGTCAAGGACAACAAGAAAAGCTTCTACAGGTAGCCAATGATAAAAGGCAGACTAGGCAAAACATGGGCCCTCTCCAAAAGGAAACAGGAGACCTGATTACCCAGGTTATGAAGAAGCCTAAGGTACTCAACGACTTTTTTGCCTCCATCTTCACCGGCAAGGGATCTAGCCACATCGCCCAAGTCTCAGAAGGCAAAGGCCGGGACTGGGAGAATGAGGAACTGCCCACTGGAAGAGAAGACCAGGTTTGAGACTATCTAAGGAACCTGAAGGTACACAAGTCTATGAGACCTGATGAGACACCTCCACAGGTCCTGAGGGAACCAGCAGATGAAGTTGCTAAGCCACTAGCCATCATATTTGAGAAGTCGTGGCAGCTGATGAAGTTCCCGCTGACTGGAAAAGGGGAAACATAACCTTCAATTTTAAAAGGGGTGGAAAGGAGCACTCTGGAAACTGCAGACTGGTAAGTTTCATTTCTGTGCCTGGCAAGATCATGGAGCAGATCCTTCTGGAAAACATGCTAAGGCACATGGAAAATAAATAGGTGATTGGTGACAGTCAACATGGCTTCATTAAGGGCAAATCATGTCTGATAAATTTGGTGGCTTTCTATGACAGCATTACAGCAACAGACATCACATACTTGGATTTGTGCAAAGCATTTGACATTGTCCCTCATGACATCCTTGTCTCTAAATTGGAGAGACATGGATTTGACAGACAGACCACTCGGTGGTTAAGGAATTCGCTGGATGGTCGCGCTCAAAGGGTTGTGGTCAATGACTCCATGTCCAAGTGGTGACCAGTGATGAGTGGTGTTCCTCAGGGGTTGGTACTGGGACTGGTGCTGTTTAACATCTTTGTCAATGACACGGACAGTGAGATTGAGTGCACCCTGAGCAAGTTTGCTGACAACACCAAGCTGTGTGGTGCAGTCAACACGTTACAGGGAAGGGATACGATGGTATCCCCCAGAGGGACCTGGACAGGCTTGAAAGGTGGGCCCGTGTGAACCTCATGAAGCTCAACAAGGCCAAGTGCAAGGTCCTGCACATGGGACAGGGGAATCCCATGCACAAATACAGGCTGGGCAGAGAATGGCTGGAGAGCAGCCCTGAGGAGCACCTGGGGGCGTTTGTTGATGAGAAGCTTAACATGAGCCAGCAACGTGTGCTTGAAGCCCAGAAGGCCAACCATATCCTGGGTTGTGTCAAATGAAGCATGGCCAGCACATCGAGAGAGGTGCTTCTGCCCCTCTACTCTGCTCTTGTAAGACCCCACCTGGAGTACTGCATCCAGCTCTGGGGCCCCAAACATAAGAAGAGCATGGACCCATTGGAGCGGGTCCAGACTAGGGCCACAAAGATGATGAGAGGTCTGGAGCACCTCTCCGATGAAGACAGGCTGAGAGAGTTGGGGTTGTTCAGCCTGGAGAAGACTAGGTTCCAGGGAGACCCTATAACTGTCTTTTAGCACTTAAAGGGGACCTACAGGAAAGATGGGGAGGGACTCTTTATCAGGGAGCGTAACAATAGGACAAGTGGTAAAGATTTTAAACTGAAAGAGGGTAGATTTAGGCAAGATATTAGGAAGAAATTTTTCACTGTGAGGGTGGTGAGACACTGGAACAGGTTGCCTAGGGAAGTTGTGAATGTCCCATTCCTGGAGGTTTTCAAGGCCAGGTTGGATGGGGCTCTGAGTAACCTGGACTATTGGAAGGTGTCCCTGCCCATGGCAGGGAGTTTGGAACTAGATGATCTTTAAGGTTCCTTCTAATCCAATCCGTTCTATGATTTTACGATTCTCTGATATACAAGTTCCACAGAAGTTCAAAAATAAGCTTATTAACCTCATTTTAGGAAAAAGTTATCTACAGTCATACTTTCTAGGGTTTACTCCTTTGCATGTATTCATCAGAAAAAGACAAGCATTTCTCTGTATGAATGAACACACTATAGTACAACAGAAGCAGTTGTGATAATACAACCACAATGCTATTATGTGTAAATTAAATGTATAAACCATAATGAGTCATCTTGTCATGCTGTTTGTGCTAAGAAAGTGTTTTATAATGTTTCCTATATGCATTCATGTCTGCAAAGGAATCACAGTACCTCTGAAAATAAAAAGACAGCGTAAACACTAATGAACTTTATCTGAAGTACAAAAAAAGAAAAAATGACACCATATTCTCTGACTGTCCTTAAAAGGTTTACTGATAAGAGTTTGATTCAAGTGATTTCCGAGCAGAGTGAGCCAATCATCTAATCTTGTCTCACGTATAATATAGGTCATGGAACATCACCCAGTAAAACTTGCATTAGCCTAACACTTTCTGTTTGAGCAACAGCACATGCATTTCTGATTTAAAGTTTTGAGTGTTATACCTTAGTCATATATTTTTCTATAGTTTATCACCCTAATTAAAATTAGCAATTTATTTCTAGGATGGATTTGTTACCTCCACTTAAACCCATGTTTCTAACAGAAAATTATATAAGAAGATTTGAAGAACAATCTCTTCCCCAAAAGAAAGTTCTTGTAGATCCTGACATTAACTCTTAGGCATTTATCTGATTTGTCATAACTGGAAAGATTAACAAACAGTATTTAACAGGTATAGATGCTGGTTAACAGAATGCTTTATAGAACAGGTGGGGGTTATTCAAAAAAGCTACCATTATTTCACTGAAGTTAGTTTTCTTGGCTTCCTGCAATATCAGTGGAGGGATGGATTCCACCAGGGGTTTGATGATTTTGGATTATCCTCACAGACAGTATAAGCAGAAAAAAAGTTATAAATTATCTTCCCTTCCTCACTGGTCCAGCCTAAATGTCTTTCTTTTGCTGAAATATAAACCCCAGTTCTTATACTTCCTATTCTGGATCCTAAACATACCTCAATTTCACTGAGGTCCTCTGGATACTCAGTTCAATTTACTGATATTCTACATGATAGTTCTCCACTGTCCATACCAGCTTTAACTGTTTTCTAGCTATTCATACTGTACACTCTCCAGGATACTTTGCTGGGAAAATCATTGTGTCTTCATCACACTGCAGAAAAGGAAACTTATGTATGTGTGTACATATATATATATAAAATGTATAAATATATATAGTTGGCCTGATTGTTTTCATTACATGGATGAACCAGACGTTAATTATTGACTAACAGCGCTGCGTCTTATAGCCACATAGCAAGGAATCACTAATTTTTTGAAGAACAGAGTGCATCTTCTATATGCTAAATTGTTAAGCATAGGTTTTAATAATTCTATTTTCCTTATGTTTTATAATGGATCTAGATGGGAGGTCTGGAATTAATTTCACCTGACTTTAGACTTTTAATAGTTGTCTGCATGTAAATTAGTCTACAAACTTCCTATTTACAGCCAACAGAGAGTTAAACACTTCTGGAAGTACCTTAATTGCATACCTTAGGGCAGGATGAAATATATTCCATAAATCCATATTCCTCTTGACAGATTTTAAAGGAAAACTACTCCCTGAGCTTAAATCCTACCCTAGGTCTTTTTCAGTTCATATCTAGGTGCTGTCTTGAAATATAATTTTAGTAAAAACAGAGCCATCCATTTTTTTCTATCTGCAGCCTGCAGCATTGTACTTTCTGAAAAGTTGGCAATATCAATGTGCTTTATTTTGTTTAGCTTCTTGAGGAATGGTGAAACCGTAGCCCAGATATACAATTAAGGAATTGCATATCATAAATAGCTTGCTAAGTCATGAAAAGAAGTTTCTGTACAAGGGCAATATTGATTGAGGGTATTGTTTTAAACGCCAGTCAATGTCTTTATCCTCGCAATTGAAGATACAGCTCTATAAATTCTGTTACCCAATACTGTTATTGCAACTTTAGAGTTAAAGATACAATTACAAAGAGTTTTGGTACCTGTGACAGAGTTCTTATAACTTACGTATGTATACTTTATTGAACAGATAGGCTATTAATAACATCTTAGCCCCCCTTCTAATCATCAGGCAACTTATTTACACTCCATGATACCTAACCTACTTTTTGATATATTTCTGCCTTTGATGAGCAGTTCCAATAGTCTCGTGCAACAGTTAGAATGAAAATATCAGCTGAAAGAAAATATGTGTAAAAATCATACCCTTGTTTAAAGCATCATATTCAAGAATGTAACCAAAGATGAATTCCGACAATCTTTTAGTTGCATTTTTAAGTTGGAGTATTATACCAGAAATATTCCCAAAAGATCTGGCTATTGGCAACTTGTCATAGAAGTTGGCATATTTTTGTATTGCGCCAGCTGAAAAGATTTTGCTTTAGTCTGTACCACTGTTTTTAACTAATTTTCAAGCTTTCTACAGGAGATAAGGATTCCAATATTATACTTCTAGTTTATTAATGAGGTTTACCATACTGCAAACTGGGGAGGGGAATTACTGAATGGAAAAGATTGAAGAGAAACAGCTGCATGTTAAAAATACTTTCTTTTTAATATTTAATTTTTTATTACTGTGACCATATGTCTACAGTAAGGTCATATAGAGTTCACTCTTGTAATGTTATATACTATTTTAAACTACTCAACAATAATTGGCTTTTGGAAAAGCAAATTAACACTTTGAGGCTGACCTAGGTTAAACTGGTTATTTAATAGTAGGGTTAGTTTCGATCATAATGTAAATACCAGGATAGCTCTAAATAGCAAAATACAGTATGGAGTTTCTGATATGGTAGGTGTGATAGGTATGATAGGTCTGGAGCTGATTTCCATTTATGACTAGTTATAGAGTTAGTCCCCAAATTCATAATTTTGTATTACTTTTGTTATTACATATAGTACATAAAATCATGAATTGTCTATCATAAGCAGGTTGAACTAAATATAGGGATGTTGCTGTTATTATTTTCTAAAGCACTGTTCATTTAATTTTCATAAAACAGAAGCTGATCCATGAGGTCAGTTTTAGCGAAACTCATACAATATTTTTGTGAACGACATCTGAGTAACACAAAAAATTGAGTAATCTTTTATCTAACAACTGAGTTTCTAACCTCGGTATGAAGCAAGGATGTATAACTTAAGAAAGCATGGAAAACCTCTGTTCTTTCTGTGAAGAGAGTAATCAATGCAGGAGTTAATCTGATGGTTGTCTTGAAAGTCATCAAAACCATAACTTCTAATATACAGAATTTCGCAGTACATACTGGTGGACATTTGTTTAGGGTAAGTGTTAGGGTTTTGGCTTACTGTTTTCCTAAAATATGTGGAATACCAAGTTGAATAAAAATGTAGATCTGATAAAAAGACCAAAAATTGGTTTGATGAGAAAGAATTTCAGTGTGTCTAGATGCAGACAACAAGTGCACAGCTATAGAAGCTGAGACTGAAGCCATCAGGAAAGTGAATGTTCTCTTAGAGAAGTTTGGACTGAGTCACTCAGAAACATACTAAGTGCCAGACGCTAGAGCACTTACCGTATTTACCAAGGCATTGATAACTGCAAGGCACTGAGTCCCAAGCAGCTTTTTGATGGGGAAATCATACTTGAAATAAAAGACTATAAAACCAAGACGAAGCAGAACTGCATAGATTTGAGAAAATTGATGTAAAATGTGAAAAGTTAATATATTAGAAAATAGTTTAAAAGCACCTCCCCTGCCTTTATGAACCCAAACACTATTTTTAAAACAATCATGTAATCTTTGATTGTGAACCAAAGTTATATGAACATAACAACACTACTTCAGTAGTTTTCCCCCACTCCCATTTTAGAAATGTTCTTACATTAGGATAGCATATATCAATGTGGAAGTCACCATGATACGAGAAACTCATGCACATAATCGGTTCCAACAACATAACTCATTCTGCTTGAAAGAATACCACAGATCTGAATCAGAATATTCACAGCTCTACAAAATCGGTGTATTTGCCATCCTTCAGAATGGAAGGCTTGGCAGCTGCAGAGACACGCAAGCTTGCTCTTCACAGACTCTTTTAGGAACAGAAACGCTGCTGAATGTGGTAGAGGAGTGTGCACTGCAAGTTTGACTACAGTCTCTGCTAAACAGATTAATTTTCCTTGGAGAAACAAGTACAATGCTTTTCCTACTACCCTTGTTTCTAGGCTTGGAGAGCTGTGAATCTTGTCTTCCTGAAAGTATTGCATATAGAAAAAACACATATATATTCCTTACTAAGATACGCAAGCCTTGGGAAGGGAAATGGGCCATTTCTTACTAGACAAATACAGCTGGCAGATTTTTAAAACCATTTAGACTATGATTATTCTGAAGTATATACCACTTCCCAAACATTATATTGAGATCTTCCAAACTTATGTGAAGACTGTGGATTTTACCATAGGAACCTACTTCTGAAGACTGGCAATCTGTATTTTTTCAATCAAGCGCTTAATTTAAAAATGGACATAAATACCTAAATGTATTCATGCTTGATTTCTCAGTCTATAAATGAGGCAGTCAGTCTCCTAAGGCTACAAACTGCCTTTGGTAAAGAAGGGTGAGCTAAATGTCTTAGCTCTCAAGCTCTCAAGACCTCCATAATTCTTGAGAGGCAAAGCACATTCTAAAGGTACTCCTGTATGCTTTACATTATGCCTTATTAGCAAGGCACAATGAATAAAAGAAATTAATTTTTCTGTTTTTTATAACTTATTGCTGTGTTTTGCAACAATTCAAGACTTCCCAGTCAGCAAGCTGAGAAATGACTTTATCTACCTGATAAACCTTCTGTTCTGGTAGAGTTTCTTGTGATGAACTAACAAGACTTTATGGGGAGTGTACTGCAGGTCTGGTTCCTATGTCTTTCTGCTCTCTATGAAGGGTATTTAGAGTAAGATCAGAATTGTCAGAATTCCATATCTATAGTTTCAGGATTTCTAGGAGTTCCAATGACTAAAGGAAACCTCAAAGCTTTCTTTGAAACTTCTCGTCTTTAGTTTTTGCTAACCAACAGAACAGAGATGCTTCACCTTTGCTCATGCAAGAACTGCTACTTTAATTATTTCACTGGTTGATGCTTAACTATAATCCTTAGTTACAACATCCTAGAAATTCTATGTCTCAGAAATTGTGGTTGCAGAAATTATTCAATAACGTCACCAAAACTTTCCTTTTTAAGCTACTGCCGCTACCTTTTAAAGGTAGGCTACCTTTGCAGTTCCTGTGCCAAGAGTGTGAAAGACACTGAAATACTGTGAAATATTCAGTCTTTTAAGTAGAACAGTTAACTTTCACACATACGTTTTAAGGAAGTAAATCTGCATTGTGTCCTGAACTTGAATATTCTCTGTTGTACTAGCAAATCTTATTAAGGATGGTAGTTAGTAGGACTTGCAACTTTTAAAGAACTACAAAGATGCCGAGTTTTGTATTGGAAATCATGTCAGCTATTGCAGATAATCACAAATATTTTCTTAGTGGCTGTCAATTGCGTTTCACTTAACTATCTTTATTTGGGTAGGTTGTATAATATTTAATATTTCTTTTGCAACTGTCAATTTGAGACATTGAATGTGAGTACTAAAGTATTACATGAAGTCAGAAGCTAACTCCAAGGCTATGCAAATTATTTTACATAAATTTTGTTACAAAGCTTAGTTTTATTGTCACTCTACTATATTCATAAATTTAAATGTGAAAAAGTAGGGTTCTTTAATGTTGAGTCTGTGCTCTTCATTAACAGCAACATTTGCATTTATATGTGATGTCCTAATACATACATATTTGGCTTCAGTAATTACAGAGTCGTTTATCCATCTGTGTGAGGCACATTTGGTAGGCATCACTGTCAGGAACTATAAAAACATTACCAGTTTGTGGTAACAACAGATGGCACAGGAACTGACCATCAAAGTTTGCATATCTAGAAATATCTGCTCCCTGCTAATGACTAGATTCAGAAGCTGGTGTCTCACTGATGACTGAAATATGGCAATAATACTGTTTTATTCACTATCACTTGTAGGACTAATCACATGTCTTATGATTTGCTCTAGTGTGTGACTGATAAATAAACCCCTAAAATGGAAGAAAGCTCAGAGGATATGGGCAAGGATGATGTGCCCATGAAGCTCAGGGAATAATGTAGGGTGTGACTGACCACAGCTGTTGCAAAGAAGCTGACTTCATCTCATGACAAAGGGGACCAGAGGGTGACCTATATTTTAAACAGCTATCAACAGTTGAGTGGCCAACTAGTTTGGCCATTTAGAAACTAAATGTTTCTCCCTGAGTCCATTCAAAGAGCATGAATATCTCCCTGAGGCAGTCAGATCAGCATGGTAGGAGTGAATTAGTGGTTCAATTGCAAATTCTAAAATGTCACAACTAGACAATTGTATCAATTTAAAAATTTCAGTTGCTTCTGTATTATTAAACACTGTCAGGTCCCTGTTTGGGCTTCTCGTCTAAGCCAAACAACTAAGTTTGGGAATTCAGCAATGTTGTCAGTACCTTCAGGACCTTTTTTTCTCCACCCCTGGAGGTGTTCAAGGCCAGGCTGGATGGGGCTTTGAGCAACCTGGTCTAGTGGGGGGTGTCCCTGCCTGTGGCAGGGGGGTTGGAACTCGATGATCTTCAAGGTCCTTTCCAACCTAAACCATTCCATGATTCTATGATTCTATGGACTCATTGGGGGGCAGACCTATTATTTCCTACAGCAAGGCTTACATTTAATGCTGCTTACACTACTGCCCAATCTAACAAAGTCATAGATGTCCTCACAATAGCCTGATAAGAGACATGTCTTCCTGGATTTCTAGGATGCCAGCTTCCTGTCCCCACTACTCACTGTACATCAGTTCCACCAGTCAAAGTTCTGAAGGACTGTGACACAGCCTTGACTGGTTCTCAGCCTAGATGAGCTACCACTATAACTCCTTCATCAGTTTTTGTGACTGTTATGTTTACATTCGGGTTCATCAAAGCTGAAAGGATGTATGTTACTCACCTGTGCTAGCTCTTCTCTAAAGGGAGCATACATGTAAGAGTACAGGCGGCTCTAGATGTGGACTGCTGGGCACACCAGCTGTCTAATCCCAATCCCAAGGTCAATGCCTCCATCTCTACATATCTTGCTAACAGCTGAAAAGGATCTCACTAAATGCTCTTGTTTTTCCTCAAATGCTTTCCTCTAGAGATGACATTTTAGATGAATCAAGTGATCTTACTCCAGAGGTTGTATTTGTGGTTTTGGTTGTTGGAGTTTTTTTCCCTGTCATCAACCTTACCTGAGCTGCCTTTCACTGCCTGTTTAACTCTCCTGCTCAAACGTTACTGCACTTGCTTTCATACATCAGTTAGTACTTCCCTCCTGGATTTGTTGCAACACAGGTGTGGAATGCAGAATATTTACCAGGGAACACTGCCGAGCCTTGTACTGCTGGTTCTGCTCCTTAATCTTTTTCTCAAATTTCAAATATTCAATTTCCTTGTGATGAGCTGTGAATGTCTTCCCAATTTCTTTCTTGACGGTCTTTAACAGACTACTCAAATTATTTGCAACTTTACACAAAGCTGTACTTCAGCTGCCTTAAGCATCTTCTGTAGATTTAGTGTTATCCTGGGGGAATACAAATGATTTTCCTGCTTTTCACCCAGAAAGGCTTACAGTTGCCTTTTCAGATGAGCTGTTCCCCTAAACTATCTTCAAGGCAGGAGAAAGTGTCTTTCTCTCTCTCTTTTTGTTATCTTCAGCATCATAGTAGAAACAAATTCCTTAAATTCTAATTTTCCTGCTTCCATATGTGGCCAGACTTTTAAACCTGTGTTTTAAGTCCAAGCCAACAAACTGTGTCATACAGTATTAACTGGAATTTTGATCTTACAGTCTTCCTCCTTCCCAAAATGCTGAAGTTTACACAAACACACACAAAAATACACTTTTAAGAAAGCTGAACTGCTGAGTACAAGGAACAAACTTTAGATATATTGCATTGCATGCAAATTCTATGATTCTAAGTAGTTTACTAATATATTAGAAGCAATAAATGTAAAAAAATTTTGTTGCTGCACACAAAACCTGAAAAATAAGTGTTTATTGCCATTAAGTTGTAGTTACTGGCAGCAAGACAGCTGACTAGGGTCCTGAGGATGAGCTGCATTTGATTTTTATGACCCTAAAGATTGATATTCACTGTCAATCTACCATGAGATAAAGCTAAAGATATGTATTTAAGTTTTAAGGAAAGATTTTACCCAGTGGAGTTATATGCAGAGTTTTCTACCTTAATATTCTATATATTTCAGTTTACATTCTGTCAGACATAGAATTGTTGATGGTATAAACTAAAGTATGAGTAAGCTGCTCTTTTTCTTCTTTTTCCTTTTAAAAAATACATATTTTGCTAGTTTTGTTTCAAAACCCTTTGATACTGAGTTTTATTGAGTAGATAATTTCTTCACTGTAGTTTAGCATAACCTTTTTCTTAAACAAGTGTTTTGTCATAATTCTGATCATTTTCTTGCAAGCAAGGAACACCTTGAAATATCATATATAGTATATCATATACAATGCTAAACTGTATTAATGAAAAGTCTTAGGAGATTGTAACTTTTCCTTCTGGCAACAGAAGCAATATTTCAGATGGACTGGCAGATCTTTATAACCTGTAAACTTTTTATTGCATAGCCATGATACAAAGTTCACTTATTCCCCTGTTCGCTTATTCAAATTCCTCCATTTCCCAAACAGGGTCATATTGCCTAACGTGAGGCGTTACAGTTAAATGAATGGTGCATAACTGTTTGTGCAAAGCTTGTTCCTCTTCACTCCTTACCCATCTGAACAGTCTGGCTGTAGTTTTTCCCTGTTATGCCCCCATCACACCAACTGTCGGGTTCTCCGAAGCCTGTTGGCTCAGCAGTACGTGTCTCCCTACAGCATGTAAATCTCTATGACCTGCAGTGAGATGTCACTGTGCATGGAGCTGCTGAGGCAGGTGACACTGGGGATCTTGGATGGCTCTCCTTAGACTGAGAAATCATCCAGAAGGTGCAGGGTCTTTAAAGAGTCTGTTGATGATTTAACTACTGAGTTATCTGTTTATACTCCAAAAGCATCCAAAAGATACTTCCAAAGTCTTTTTTATAATTTACTTGAACTAAAAGAAGTGCATCAGAAAGTAGCGTTTTGGTATTACTTAGCTCAATCTTAATTTTTCTGCATGATTACAGTACTCAAAACACATTTAATTTTATGTGTTTTTTTAAATTTTATTTAAGTTTATGGAGCAACACTCAATTAATTTCCTCTCATATTCCTTATTGGGCTTTTTTTCCCATGTAAACTTTAGAAAATTTAAATTTACAGTTTATTTAAGAGTGCCACTATACTCAGGTTACTTTGTAAAGAACTGAAGAGTGTTTGACACTAAGTAATGTGCATTCTAACCATATAAATCAAAATAAACAGGAATCGTTTTCACTCTCTCCAATCTGGAAATGGTCATGTGAAACAAATAAGTTACACACTTATTAAAATAAACATTTAACCATATTTTTAAGAAATCTTCACCTAAAACATAAAATTAAGGAATTAATTTAAAAAAATAATTATAATATGTAATTAATCTGACTATGTGCATTATGAAATAGTATATTAGAGGAGATGAACAATAGACAACTAAGAAAACCTTTGTTAATTTTCTCCAGTATAAAGTAAAAGGACAAATTTGGTAATAAAACGCTATACTTAGTTCTGATTTTAATTCTTCACAGATTCTAGAACACTAGAAGAGACATATCTTGTTTAAATTCTTTAATTAATTTTAGATTTAAATACATTTTAATTCTTATTTTTCCAGTAGGTTAAAAATATATCTACAGCTGAATCTATAAAAACCGTTAGGTTCTAATCCTTCGGCAAAGTGCTCTATCCTTATGGTTCTATGCTGAATTCTATAAATATACCAAATAATTCCTTTCCATATATTCCAACTGTGACACTGTGTGACTTTGTGTGGTCTAGCTACCTTCTTCCTGTTGTCTTTTAGTATCTCAGTCATATATAAAAAAAGGTAAGAACATTGAATTGGCTGATAGAGCTTTTATGCCAATTCATTTGTACTGACAGTATTCTGCTCAAAGCTACTAGATGCTGCTGATGCACAGTAGCGGGAGCAGTTCATTATCTCCACTAGGGCTCCAGCTCTTTCAAGAGGAGGAAATAAACTGCTTTAATCAAAGGTTGAGCATCTTTGGGTTTACTTTAAGACCTGATTCTTTGAAAAGTCTTTGATTCTTTGAATGGGGTCAGAGTGACATTTCAGTAATGGTTTTCCTTTCTTCCACTTGGCAGAACAGCTAGACTATCTTGTAATCAGGCTATGGAAAAGACAAGAAGAATCAAAGCAGCTGCAGACTTTTAGATAGCAAAATGGTTTACCTGGAAGCTGCTTAGGTATTTTATGAATGTCTTCTGTAAATATCCATAAAAGAGGTGGTAACTATGGGCTTCAGTTCAGGATCTGTTTGTTTCATAGGTTTGGGACTCAAGAATAATTCTATAGAGGACCTTTGGGAATAACTTTGCAGTGTCTACCTTTTTAGATGTTTTTCCTGTTTGCGTAATCTTTATCATCAAATTTGCTGCACTGCCCTCTTACGCATTGTGCAAGGAAACCTGTATGCATAAAACGGCAATTATAGAACTGACCTGTACTTTTACCAAGCTAAGTATCTATAACTTAAATAGGCAGATTTCTGAAAATGTCAACTAATTCAAATGGTATTCCTGCTATTATTATTATTATTATTATTATTATTATTATTATTATTATTATTATTATTATTATTATTATTATTATTATTGTTATTATTATTATTATTATTATTATTATTACAGGTTTCCTAGAGAAGTTGTAGATGCCCCCTCCCTGGAAGTGTTCAAGGCCAGGTAGGATGAGGCTTTGGGCAACCTGGTCTAGTGGGAGGTGTCCCTGCCTGTGGCAGAGGGGTTGGAACTAGATCATCTTTAAAGTCCCTTTAAGTCCAAACCATTCTATGATTTTATGATTCTACAATTCTATGATTCCATGATTCCATGATTACTGTTGTTATTATTATTTTAATGTGCCATTCCAAGAAGACTATTGACTGTGTGGCGTAGTTTTTCCTCCTTTCACTTTCAGTAGCCATGGAACTCCACCATAAAAGAATCAGCCCTGCATGAACTGATATATTTTACCTGATGTATTACTCAACACATAAGACTGGAAGCTTTTAGCCTAAAGTGAAGACTTAGACTCACAGTTCGTAACTAGTACACATAATTAGATCAAGCCAATGGGTTAAGAGTTACACAAGCAGGGAATTTTGTTGTGTTTGGAAGTACTTTACCTGTCTGCAATTCTAATATTAAATGCTGACTGATTTAAAAGGGTATTATTTGTTAACAACTCTATCTTGCTGTGAGATGTAATAAAGAATTGTGTTTTTAAGGTCTTACTAATTTACTTATTTTTCTTATTATTGAGCAGTTACTAAGCCATTAAAATAATACTGTTGGGTTTGGGCTTTTTTGTTAAATAAAACATCTGGAACCCTGGAATAGACTTGAGTCTTCCATTTTGTTGCCAGGTCTAGCAGTTTTAAGAAAGTTAGTCTGCTGTCCATTCTGAACCACTTACAGGTTCTACTAGTTTTGTAGTATTTTTTCTCTTTTTGACACACTTTAACACTTTATTTTTTACCATATAACCAAGATTCTGACTGTGTTATGGTCCTTCCTTTCTGGTATATCTCTAATATAGACAGCTTTAAGTGTCAGATCATTTTATAGTTCTGCACCATTTTCCTTCCTCTTTTCTCTACTCCCATTTTAAAGAGACAGGAGTCTCTAAGAAATTGAAATTTGGCATTTATTCCAGTTCACACAGCAATATATCAAGAGAACTAGTTCTGAATGCTCTCTCTACACAATATAGAAGGGCTATTTGAGGTTCTCCCTGACTCTACCACATACTAAGTGGTACTAGCGAAATAACCGGGGTGCTTTGTGTGGTTTTTCTAGCTTTATCTTACCCACCAGATTTTTTTTCAGTTTCTTTCGGATCTGACTAATTTGTCAATATAAGAGCTAAACCCCTGAGATTTATGCATGTATTTTATTATTCTGCTATATCTGAATTAGTTTGAAAAGACAAGGGACATGCTATTCAGAGAATGTGACTTTTTGAATACAATTATTTCTTTCCTTCTTGCTTTCACTTTCTCTGAGCTTTTGTTTTAGAAACATGACACCCAATACAGATATATTTACATTCATTAATTAATCCAATCATTTTAAGAACCTGTCAGATGGTTTCTCTTTTTTGGTCTCCAATTAGATTTGTAGATGGCAGAAGGAAAAAAAGAGTATAATGATTGTTGGTAAATAAAAAGTCCTGCGTGAGTGCTTTTTAATAGGTTATCATCAACATGTAATCGAACTGAATAATTGCTGCATAAGAGAGTGGCTGTGAACCAGCAGCTGCCCCGAGGCAGTACTTTGTTGAGGAATGTCACTGCGACAAAAAGTGCTGGACATATAATGCATCATCAGCATTTGTGCTATAGGCATGTCATGTAGGTGGATAGGAATCACTGGGGTGTGGTAAATGTAAGTGTGTCAATGACATCTGAGTGGTATTAGATGGATAGAGGGCAAACAGAAAAACAAAGAAGTCAAAAGACAAAGAAGCCTAAAAATTGAGGAAAACAGCTTTTACCACTAAATGGAAATTACCTTCAATGCTGCAGTGCACCACTGACTTTGACAGCTGAAGCAGCAGCAGAGAGAACTTGACAAAGTTATTGGTTATAGTGTTTTCTTTGCAAGCAGCTAAATCTGTTTGATTTTCTGCTGGCGATATTAATCAATTTTCTTTCAAAAAAACTAGACTGAACAGAAGACTATTTTCTTAAGGCCGTAAGAAGATATTTGAAAACCTTGATTTGTACGTGCAAATGTGTGTCTGCATATGTCTATATTTGTAGACTAACGAAGCATGAGGTTGAAAATAATTGTATACTTTTCCTTATTGGACAAAAGGATATGTTATTCAAAATATGAAAAAAGTTCTGTAATGAATATATGTTACCTTTATTTGTCATAACTTCCCCTTAATAGATACTGTATATCAAAACTAGAAGCTTATATATTTGGCTTCATTTAGACTTAGATGCAAATTTACTTCTTGCTTACTCTTGCTGGAATTGCATTTCCTCCTAAACCTTTATTTCCAAACATCTTCCTTCATTTTTTTCACTGAGATATCAAAGATATGAAAGCTGAGTAGAATTTAGGTAGTTATTACGATAGATCCTGAAAAAAGACCACACACATCTAATAACACTTTGCTATCATACTGTTCTTTCAGTTTATAGAAGAGAAAATACCATTAGCCATACTTTACATATAGATACTCAAGTGAAACACCTTGCATAAAGTCGTAGGGTCGATCAGTAGTAGAACCCTGCATAAATGTATGTCTCCGGATCTTTCACGTAGAACATGTTACCTCTTATCTATTGCTTTCACATTTCTTGATTTGGAAATACAAAACACAGTTGATGTTACAGAATGTAAAAATTTATTTGACAATTGCCTTATAGTACTAGTATGAAAAAAACCACATTCGCAGGCCAGCTACTGTTCTCATGATTAAGGTTTCCTTTATATGAAAGAATTTGTCTTTATAATGTGGCTCTATGCTGCATTTTCTACTTAAACTGTCAGTCAGGGTATAATGATGTTTAGTGCCAGCTGCTTGCAGCAGGACATGTTTAACAGAACTGGCAGTGGCAGCCTTTTGTGGTCTAAACTGTTCCTGCATCGCTCTGAGCCACTCAGCATTATGACAAGTAAACTAAGATGAGAGTTTGTTTCATTACTTGTATAGAAGAAAAAGCTGAGCACGGGTCTTCACTCGCAACTTGGATGCTTCTGACAGTAAATATGAGCTAGATTGCTTTCGTACCGTCACAGTTAACGTGGGGAGGGAAGCATTTCCAAAAGTGTGCGAATCTAACTCTGCCTGTAGAAAAAGTAAAATTCTGCAGTGGGCTCAAATACGTACATTTATTATAACACTAGTAGATTAAGTTACTTGTCTAGAGAGGCCAATATTTTCCTGCTCAAATAGTGTGCCAGAATAGGTGGACTGGGAGAGATTCACATCCAGCATGCTCGCCTGTCTGTACCCCTGTCTGAAACTAATCACTCATAAGCACAGCAGAATCTGTGTATTGGAGTTAACAATTCACACAAGGCTCCTCTTGCTGTGGAGAAATTTCGGCAGTGACTTGTCTGTCTACGTGAGTTTTTCACACATCTGTCTGCTAACCCAGAGATTCATATGTGAACTCCGGCAGCTGGGGGGCATCAGGTGGACATCCGATTCTCTTGGCAGGCTTGTGGGTCTGTTAACCAATGAATGGGTCTCACTCATCCATGCACATGATATTTTTTCACCTACAGCAGTTAAAACATGGGCTATTTCCATGTTTAATAAATAATCGTAGCATGTTTTTACAGCTTCTGGCCACAAAGGATTAGCCTCTGTTTTAACAGTGTTAAGACTGCAAGTGTCAGAGAATAAAAGTGGAAGGAAATAGCTTCTACTGGTTAGATGAGGAGGACTGCACTATTTTCGACATGTAGCCTGGCTGTCAGTGAAATGATCAACTTGACACACGCTGAGCTGCTGTGGTGGTGCACTATTGCCAGCTGAAAGCTTTGAGAGGCCTTTCCTTTTACTGAGAGGCTTTCCCATTTTACAAAATGCTACCTTCTCACTGAGAATGCATGTTGGGCGTAAGCTGACATACTTCAGCTGACTGCAATTACTGTAACCAGAGGCAACACAGTCAAAACAGCATAGTCTGTACTCCTTGCTTAAATATCTGTTCATTATTATGTGGACCTCGCAGCAACATCCAAAAGCTTTATTTCTCAGATGAGGTCAGCCTGGGCTAGTAATCTCAGCTAAATTATATCCAGAAATAAAGATGAAGAAATTTGTTTCCCCATGAAGAGACAAAAAAAAAAAAAAAAAAATTATATATATGTATACACACAGAGAAATCCAGAGACTCAGTTTTAATGCTTGAAATGGATAAAAGAGTAATATACCTTTCTTTGTATTTGGGTGTTCTTTTTCTTTTTTCTTTTTTTTTTCTTTTTTTTTTTAAGTTGGATGTACCTTCCTTCTGGGAGAAAAAGGCTTAATTTGGAGTGCCTGCAAGATCATGACAAAAAAACATTGAGTGAAGCAGTCCAAATTTTAGAGCTTCTTCCTCTCACAAGTGCAAGATATAGTCTTCCATAAATTAGATATTTTATTCCTCTGTGAGAGATGGAAGCTCCATAATCCCAAGGTCTGTCTGAACTCTAAATTTGCTGGAGGAGAGATCTTGTGTCCTCCTAATGAGCCCCTGAAGATATTATTTTGAGCTATGGCTTCTCTCCTGTCCTGCTCAACACTGTCTGTTGTAACAGTCCCAGTCTGCCAATAACCAGGAAGGGAAGGAACAGGAATTAGAAGGAGAATACTTTCCTTCTCTGACTCTTGTTCCTGCCAAATAAATAATGGACTTCTTTCTCCCTGTATACACCTGAAAGAGGCAAAGATTTGAAAGCTAAGTTAGAAAAATTCTTAAAGGATGGCTTGTAGGAAAACTGCTGGAGACAGAGAGCTGTGTAGATGACAGATGTAATAAACTGAAAGGAATGGATGCGAAGGAAGATGTAATTGGAGGATTAACTAGCAGAAAATGTATGAAGTAATGGTTTATGCACAAATCCCCAAAGACAATTTTAAATAGATGATGATCTGGATGAGAGAAAGGAAACTAAGAAAGAGGAGGGTAACATTTTGAAACAAATGTTTTGTAAGTTTTGGAATTTTGAACAGAAGCTAAGGAAACAAAATACTGTGAAGAGACAAAGAATTTAAGGCTACCATAAAATATTCAAACATTAAAGGCTAAAGGATTAATTTTTGAATTTATTATGGCTGAAACTACAGTTGACCAGCACAAAGAAGGAAACATAAGATAATTTGGGTAGACAAATAACAATAATATTGGAGTACCAAGTTTGGAAAACTAACTGAAAATAGATTTGCAAGTTGTAGCTGTGAGAAGATGAATGCAAGGATACTAGAAAAATTAGGTTCTTTTGGTAGGTGTAAAATAGGTGAATCAGCTATAAAAGGTTCATATGGAATTACTAGAAATAAAAAGAAATGGAGGGACATGCTAAGGTCATACATTCTTAGGGAAAGAGGACAAAAGCTTAGGGAACATTCCGATAAGAAATTGAATAGAGAGGTACGGAAGCAGGCTCGGTGATGTAAAGAAAATCTAGACCATGAAAAGTGAGCAGGAGAAGTCAGAGAAATAAATTCATGGTCTTTAAAGAAAGAAAGAAAGGGACAAGAAAAAGGGCTTGGCAAACTTGGAGTTTGGTTAGTTTCATAGATCGTAAAGTAATAAGGGACCATGAGCTCTCCTAATGTAAGACATTAGATTAGAGTTACTTCATTCAGCTTTCTTTGCTTTGAAACCAGCAACAACAGTATTCAGATCTTCAAGTATAACCATCATGTTCCAGAATAGTAGAATCAAAAGGGTGGAAAAGCCATGAATGTTTAAAGAGCTTTCATTGACATAAAGTTGTTTCTGTGGGGAAAAACTAAGATGATTCTAGTAGGTCACCTATGCTCCAATGTGCAAATATCTGTTCCAGCTAGTTACACATTCAGAAAAATTCCTTCCCAATCTAATCTAGGAACCATGAGAAACCTATTCCCATGAGTCACAGCTAGCCAAATGTCTACACAGCGAATAACCTTCTTCTGCTACAGTATCTGTTGAAAAACACCTATCTATATCAGCAAAAATATGTTTCATTCCTGGCTTATAAGTGTCTAAGAACATGATAAGAGTGAAGGTAGTTTGATTTGTAGTGAATAGAAAGAATACAAACAACAACAATGTTTAGAGCAAATACTATAAAAACCCCAATGTTTTCGTCATTAGGATGGGCCAGAAACTAATGTAGAAGACTTGGTTTGGAGATAGACAAGAGGTTCTAGGGCTTTAATATACATACGTAGAAAGTTTTCTATGGGTTTTGTGGGTTTTTTTGTCAAGCTATTTTGACAAATTTGTATCTAGATAGAGCAATTTTGACAGCATCTAGGTTTGCGTCATTAGAGTCACAGGCAATGATTTTGTTGGTTTCAGCGGAAATAAGCTCAGACCTGCTGTACTGCTACAGATGAAGTCTCCAACCTCCAGCGCTAATCTAAGTGATGATTAAAGTAAGTTAATGTACATCTGTATTTTTTATTCTGTCAAAATAAAAAATTAAGTTCGGTCAGTTTAGAGAAAGGAAATATATGTTATACTGCATGTTGACACAGCAGTTGAGGCAAGCAATTCTTTAAAAAAGAGAATAAAGAAGAAAGTAAT
The DNA here is from genome assembly GCA_017639485.1 of Pluvialis apricaria. Classification (NCBI taxonomy): domain Eukaryota; kingdom Metazoa; phylum Chordata; class Aves; order Charadriiformes; family Charadriidae; genus Pluvialis; species Pluvialis apricaria. Next base: position 33,342,889 of record CM030012.1, on the reverse strand, counting down.
AATTTACAAAGAAAACAGATCTAAACTTTTGTTCGCTATTTGAAGGAACTTTTTATATCTTGAGAAAGTTATAGGGTTTTTTTCTTGTTTGACATTGTGAGTCTTGATATTAGCCAGGATTGGAAAACAAAACCTACATAAACAATTGGACTGTTTGAAGTGTTTATGAGCCAGACAGACCAGAAAACACTGACAAATTATTAAAAAAAAAAAAAGCTTCCTATTTCATTTTTTTAAGTTAGTATATATTCCATTTAAATGTCCAAATATTTGAAGCTATAGCACATTAATACCTTACTGCACTTTTATTACACTACTCATGAGATCTTCAGCTCAGTTCCTAAAACCTCTTCTTCATTAATTGAGTCTTGCTTACATTTGGGAAAAAAATTACAAGATTGAATCATATCTTTGGTGTGAATATCAAGACCTGCTGCTGTACAGATAGAAGTCCTGTTGATCACTTTTCTTCATAGAATATAGAAGAGCACTCTTGTTTTTCTATGGGTTTTTTTTTTGAGCATCTCTTCTTTCTTTGCACTTTTTTAGTATGTGGATTGATTATATCCTGAGTTCTTGTGCATGAGAAAAAAAGGTACTAGATAATACAGAGCAGAAGGGAAAAAGATAGTACAGATCCCTTTCAGTCTGAGAGAGACACATGAGCCTTAAAATTTAACACATACTCTATTCATCTTTCCTCCACTCAGGATCTTACCATAAGACAGATCAGTATTGAAAGCTAACTGAACAACAGGTTGGAGTACAAAGTTATCTTGTTTGTCTTAGCCTTAGCTAAACTTGGCTTCTTTGCTAGTACTGAGGAGTAACAAAGCAACAACACAGAGGAAGAGCTTGAATTAATGATGTTGGAATGATGAATGAGCAATTCATCCAAAGCTTCCTTTTGGTCCGGAGAACAGTCTCAGACCTGTGTGTGAACTACTCTCTGGGCAGCTGGATAATAGGTCAAGGCAATGTCATTCCCTTCCTGAGTAAGAAACAGTACTTTCTGTACTTACGAGAGATGAGTTCTTTCCAATGGAAGCAAGAAATGCCATACACATGAGTCAGCCTTGAGTGTCCAGGTGGTGCTATTACTCAGTTTTTGGACACTGTGCTACAGCATATTCATACACTCATTCAAACACTTCACAGTTGTGTAAAAAGGAAACATCTTTTCACATTTTTCCCTTGAATTTTTAAATTAAAGACATTAAAACAGGCAGAATGCTCCTCGTTTCTGAGCCAGAGACTGTCCTACCAGTTTTAATTTCACTTGCCTTTTTTTCAGGTGTTCCTAAAGTGGGAGGAAGCAATAGATTAAAACAGGCCAATCAAACAAAAAAAAGCTACAGAAGCTTCTCTCATACTGAAAGGCAATAAAACAGATTTCTGTCTCTTCAGCGACAAAGTCTTCTTTGCAGCAAGTTTCCATGTTGACATCTTGGACACAAGGTTTCTGAAATGAAACGGAACTTGAATAATCTACCTAGAGCTCAGCTGATGTGCATAACCATATCATTTTATTGTTGTTCCTTAAAAGGAAACCGGAAACAGAAAAAAGATTGTGATTTTTCTTTCATTTTGGTAAGATAAATTTCTTTACTTCTGTACAGTTAAAGTTCTAGGAATCTGAACTACAGAACATACCTTAATTCATTTTCTCCAGTATGCAAAGTAATATAAATATCTTTTCTATCTTAATAACTGTGGTGGGTTGACCTTGGCTGGTTGCCAGGTCTCCACCACGCTGTTCTATCACTCATTTCCTCAGCAGGACAGAGGGGGAGAAAATAACATGGAAAAAGAAAAAAAAACTCATGGGTCAAGATAAAGGCTGTTTAATAAAGCAAAAGCAAAATCTGTGCATGGAAGCAAAGGAAAAAAAAAAGATTTTTTCTCTATGTCCCATTACCAAGTGATGTCCATCCACTTCATGGGAAACAGGGCTTCAGTACATGTAGCATTTACTCCAGAAGACAAATGTCCTAAGTTGTGAATGCCTCCCCTTCCTCCTCTCTTGGCTTTTATTGCTGATCAGACGTCATATGATATGGTATATATGTGCTGATGACACAAAACTGGGAGAGGTGACAGACACGCTGGAAGGCTGTGCTGCCATGCAGTGTGACCTGGACAGGCTGCAGAGTTGGGCAGAGAAGAACCTAATGAAATTCAACAAGGGCGAGTGTAGGGTACTGCATCTGGGGAGGAATAACCCCATGCATCAGTACAGGTTGTGGGCTGACCTCCTGGAGAGCAACTCTGTGGAAAGGGACCTGGGAGTCCTGGTGGACAACAGGATGACCATGAGGCAGCAATGTGCCCTGGAGGCCAAGAAGGCCAATGGCATCCTGGGGTGCATCAAGAAGAATGTGGCCAGCAGGTCGAGGGAGGTCATTCTCCCCATCTACTCTGCCCTGGTGAGGCCACATGTTGAGTACTGTGTCCAGTTCTGGGCTCCCCAGTTCAAGAAGAACAGGGAACTGCTGGAGAGGGTACAGCAAAGGGCTACAAAGATGATTAGGGGATTGGAACATCTTTCTTATGAGGAAAGGCTGAGGGGCTTGGGTCTTTTTAGGCTGGAGAAAAGAAGACTGAGGGGGCATCTTATTAATGCTTATAAATACTTAAAGGGAGGGTGCCAGGGCGATGGGAACAGCCTCTTTTCAGTGGTGCCCAGTGACAGGACAAGAGGTAATGGGCACAAACTTGAACATAGGAAGTTCCATCTAAACATGAGGAGGAACTTCTTTCCTTTGAGGGTGGCAGAGCACTGGCACAGGCTGCCCAGAGAGGTTGTGGAGTCTCCCACACTGGAGACATTCAAAACCTGCCTGGAGGCCATCCTGTTCAACCTGCTGTAAGTTACCCTGCTGTGGTAGGGGAGTTGGACTAGATGATCTCTAGGGGTCCCTTCCAACTCTGATCATTCTGTGATTCTATGCCTTTGGTCACTTGGGGTCAGCTGTCCTGGCTATATCCCCTCCGAAGACCTTGACCGACCCCCAGCCTTCTGGTGAGGGCAGAATGTTGGAGAGACAGCCTTGATGCTGTATGACCTCTGCTCAGCAATACCCAAAACACTGGTGTGTTATCAACACCTTTCTAGCTACCAATACAAAGCACAGCATTATGAGGGCTGCTATGGGGAAAATTAACTCCATCTCAGCCTGACCCACTACAATAACATATAGAGTAATGCATCAGTATAATTATCTCCATATCAGACAATCTGTTACCTAACTGCAAATGCGAAAATAATTTCTTTGTGGTCATTGGATAGAGTTAAATCTCAGTGAAAAATCGGAAATTTCTATGGGCAAATTCTAAATGGGTTATCAAATCTACTGGGTGTTACCAATCTTACAAATTCCTTCTAAATTATTCACATAACCCTCTTATAACAGTTTTCCAGTTGTTGCTTTGATGGGTAAATAGTTTCTAATTGTTGCTATACAGTGAGCTCTTGTACACCACAATTATTTATTATAGCAAGAATAAAGAACAACAAATCATATTCTCATATTCTCATCTTCTCATCATATTCTGCTAGATGGTGGTAATTCTCACTGTTTTATTGGCTATCCCTAACACTATCACTTCCAACATCTTTTAATTTTGTGAAAAGGTGAGGGTTCGCTGTGTGATTGCTTTGCTTATATTACTAAAAATACTAAAGATTCCCCATTCTGGTAGAGTGTTCTGGTACCCTCCAATACATATGTTTTTACTCCAGCTCTCAGCTATCTGCCATACTTTACCCATCTTGAAGAAGTATTCCCCGGTCTCTGAAGAAAGAGTTTAGACAATGATTCATCTCGTAAAACTTTGAAAAAAGCTTCATAATCATACAGCTACATGAAATTTGCTTGTTAACTTGATCTAAATTGTTATCTATTTCACTAAAATCAGCATTGGAGGGCAAGACCTTGAAGATTGCTCATGATTTATTGCTGAAAACTGAAAAACAAATGGAGGAACATTTCCACCTATATTTGGGGCTTTAGAGATCCAGATGAAACTGTAAGCCTTGAAAATAATCAGGATGTTTAAGGATTCAGAACAAATTTTCTCAATGGAAAAATCCAGATGATATTTATATCTGGCTGTAAAAAGCATGCAAAAGCATGCATCATTAAAGGTACTAAAAAAAAATCATAAAAGTAGATTTCTGCGTTGTCATGGATTTAGGACAGAGAGGAGTAAATTCATTAAGGTTCAAACCATAGTTGTGACTGAAGGGAAGAAATAAGAAAACTGGAATTAAATTTTTACAGGCACTTTTTGATATTTTACTGGAGAGCTTGTTTAATGTTTACTGTTTTGTGTATTTTGTTTTCCTGTCCTTGTGCAGCAACAGCTTTCTTGTATTCTAACCCCACACAGTAGCTGTAAGAAGACACTTTAGCTTCTTGACTTGGAAACCCTCAGATGTCTTGCAATATAAACAAACTATTACTGATTATAAACTTGACTTCTTATGTTAAAAAGAGTTTGCAATATATATATGCCCCCCCACCATGTGAAAATTCAACACCTACAGTCCTGTGTTTCTAAATCAAATAAGCATCCCTTAACATGCTGGAGATTTTGCATGGTAAAAAGTAGTGATTACTACTGTTAACATTTTCTTTAGAAGTATTTCAAGGAGTGCTGAGTTACTTTTTGCTGTGATGCACATTATACTTGTGAGGAACAACAGCATAAAAAATGACTGCACCCATGTATGGAAAGGTACTTGTGATTATGAAGAAGGCAGTGAAGAGTATTGGGCTGATTATTAATTACAATTTTGTTAACAACTCCACTGTGTCACAATGTTGATGTAACATATCTTTGTATTGTACCCACTAAGGCTGCCCCATGACTACACCTTATACTTTGAAGAGTCGGGAATGCTGGAGGCAGTGAAAAAGGCCTCTATCATTTCTTATTCTATAGCTGGAAACCAAGCTAGGAGGCTTGTGTCACAGTTGTTGAGTTGTTGGCAAGAGTACTACCAGAGCTACCATAAATTTCTACAAATATATTCTAGTATCTCACCAGTAAGCACCGCTAAAGATATTCGTTATGTTTTTCTTATAATACTTTCCTCAAAATCTTAAAAAGCTGTAGAACAAAGAAGGAAGGAGTGAAGAGAACAAAGCACAGTTTAATGTCTGAAACACAATGGTTAATTTTTGTTTCAGATTTTCTTTCTTGATTTCCATACCCTGCAAAATTGTGTGCTTTCTTCTTGTGCAGCCATAAGTGCTTTGATGCAGTGCAGGGTGTGTGTGTGTGTGTATATAAAAACTGTTATAATATTATTATTCCTTGTTTCACAAAAACTTAATTATCATCAATTGAACAGTTAAACTTCAAGAAATAAGATTTCAATAATCCAATGGTAATTATTTTGCCTACCATACCTGATTTAATAACACCTAAATTAAGCAGGGAGACAGTTAAAACATTTAAACATCTGATTGCTTTCAAACATGTCCAGACACTGCATTAGTGCTAAGCAAATTTACCACATGGAACTTGAAGCACATTCATCCATTTCTAGTGTCAATCTTCAGTGTTTTGGACTACCTTCCTTGTGGGGTGGGATATGAACAGAGCTCCGTCAGATCTTGAGATTTAATACAGTATATCAATGTTAGTGACCAACAACATCACTCTAAGGCTTTCTCCCCAAAGATGAACATAGGATGAAGTGCCAAAATGTTTAAAATGTTTTCATCCCAATGGATGTCCCTTCAGCCCAAATGTATGCAGCAACATATTCCCCTAAGATACTGACCACCGTGATTTTCTGGGGAGTTTTGAAAGAGGCAGTAGTCACAACTCATGTGACAGACCGACACACAGTCAACTCACCAAGTACCTGAAAGCTACAGGCACCACTTCAAATTTAGAGATAAATTCCATTTGTTCTATGGGGTTATCTTCCCTTGGGAATAAATTTAAGTTAGAATGTGGGCTTAAAGATCTGTGTTACCTAACCTGATGTAAAACATTCTCTGTATACAGGTAATATTGTAAGCAACGTGGTCTTACCTTGCTTATTGTAGTCAGCTGACAAAATAATGGAATTTAGGCAACTCAATAAATTATCTAGTTAAGTCTCATACTGTAAAACGGGTAACTGTATCTATATTCAGATCAGCTAGGGTGTTTTCCTTTCATTCCTGACACAACCTTTCTAAAGTGTTTTTAAAAATGCCTCCTAAGAGGGGTTTCTGAAGTCTAACCTAAACCTCTCTTCAATTTAAGCTCTTATTCTTCATCTTCTCAACCACAGATATGACAAACAGATTAAGCTCCTTTTCATGCTTAAAGACTGGTATAATTTCTCTCTCTGGACTTCTCTGGAATAAAGAAGCTCGGTACATCCAGTCACTGAGCTCAGTCATTTTCTCTCAACTATCTTCAACTAGGTCCTAAGTCATAATTATCACTGCACACATTGCTTACCTTCCTAAAATCCTAAAATAATAGAATATTTTGAAGATAAGTAAGTCCCAAGTGAATGTACAGTGGATTTAGGAAGCTCATTCATCTTCTCTTTTTGCCTTGACTTGCAGAACTCCATGCAGTGCTGTATATTCTGTACTGTCTCTGGCTGTTCCCATACCTTGACACTATGATCAACAGGTATTATAACCTTAGCAGATTAATAAGTTTGAAGTCTGCAAAACTCATCCTCTGTCACATAACTGAAGGAAGCAAATCTCAGAAACGATGGCCCACAAAACTGCACTTCTATCAGCTTCTTCAGAGTTTATTCTGGAAACAGCTCATCCTTGTTAATAGTAGTTATAAGGAAAGAGCATCTTGAAGCCACCCATGCTCTAAGCTACAGGAAAGGTACAGTCACAGAGCACAGGGCTGATTGAGTAGTGTTAGCAAATAATATAATAAACAAATAATTTCTGTAGTAAATGTCAAATAAATAAATTTGCTAGCAAATGCCTTTGTTATTCCTCCTCCATCCTCAGATAGTGGCATAATATTCAGCTGTTACACTACCTGTGGTTTTTAAATGACAAATGCCCAAAATAAAATATTTATGAATACATACGCATCTATATTCCTCTATTTGATCAGCTTTGAAGGACATTTGTTGCTGTCCATGCCCAATACAACTGACATGAATAGGTTAAATTCTACACTGGCATAAACCCACTGAGTTTGCAACAGGCTGGGCTTTGGCCTTTTGTTATTATTTAATATGAAATAAACATTCACACTTGAATTTGTGAAAGGGAACGATAAGAGGGTTGTATAGGTCAGCTTCTTATTAATGAAATAGAGACCCTTTCAACTCTGAGCTACTCAGATGAATCTGGAGCAGGTCAGAAGTAACCAAAAGTCATTAACATCTGACAGCTGGGTGATGGCCTGTGTAAAATGAGTTGGTGCTCTCAGCCCAGTACATAAAACATCAGAATAATTGGTGTTAATTTGCACCCCTGTTGGCAGTCTTAGCACAGAGGCCAAAGACTGAATGGGCATGAAAATTAAACTATCCTGTCAGCCATAAAGGTTCTTTCAGGTCAGGATTGAAGTGCATTAACAGGATACTATAGAGGAATTTCCACTGTCATTGCTGGGGTTGTAGCTGTTCGGTGAATAAACTAAATTCAATAATATGATACATTCCCTAGACATTAGAAACACCAAGGGTTTTTCTTCTACTTTATTTATTTATTTGAGAGAGAGAGAAAATAAATTTACATCAGCAATACAATGGTGGCAAGAACCAAGGAGGTCAACAGCTGACCTCCACATCAAGTGCAAGTTATTGTATCAGTGTCAGGATCTGTGGAGAATCACTAATGTATTTTGCAACTGAGAAGACATCAATGGTACTTTCTACACGTGTGTTGATGGCAAAAGAATTGACCATGTGGATAATTAGACTTAGGTACGTTATGGGCCAGTGTTAACTTCTAGTATAACTTTTTACTTTGGATTACCAATCTGATAGTGACAAAACTTGCAGTCTTTTTCAATTTAATGCCATCAATATTTAACACTGGGCATGCCTGTTCCTTTAATTCCTGGTTGCACATGAGAACAGAGTTTGCAGTTAAATTGGAAAGGAAAGGCATGGAGATATTGAAAAGATGAATGCCTTCACATTGCCAACTGGCAGAAAAGCTGGCTGGGGAGGTTTGAGAAAATTCTGCACTTATGTGGCTCTATACTAAGGAAGACAAGATTCAGAAAAGGAGAGTGGGTAAGTAACACCTCAAATTATATTTCTGCAGAGTATGTTCACCACTTGTCAAGTCTAGCAGATATCCAGAAGAAATAAAATAAATCCTCTGAAGATTTAATCATTGGTTTAGATTTGATTTGGTCTAAAAGGAAGGCAACCCTGAGTGAGCTGCAGAGTTAAGTAATGCGGATGTGGCTTTCATGTGCAAATTTCTTTTGACTCAGTGAAACAACAGCTCCCAGAGTCTGGACTGATGTCCACACAACCAGGCCTGCATGTGAATGCAAATGACTTCATTATAGGCCAAGTCTCCGTGCACCAATGAGCTGTACAGGACACTTGCAGTGATACCAGCTTTGTGTGCAGCTTTCTTGCTGTTTCTGTTTCCTGTTGGAAAATAAGTGGCATCTTATCCGTTGCTAAGCGGTAGGAAAGGGGTCCAGTGTGGCAGGGGAAGCAAAACTTCTCTTTTTGTTAGTGTATTGCTTTCACCCTGACAACTGATAACTTTTATATTACCTTTTTCTTCCATCATCTTGAATTTCATAACAGTTACCTCAAAATGAGTCTGAATTCTGTTCAGCTTGCTGTATTGCTGAACTCACTGAATGCACATAGCAAACAACATATTCATCGACAATAGTAATAAAAAAGATCAGTTATTTTCAGTTAAGTATAGCTCAATCTTTTATAGGACATATTCAAGGAAAATATAAAGAGCAAGGACAGCTCTTTATGTATAATTTTACCCTCCTGGCTCAGAGACCAGTACCTCTGTACTGTGAAGAGAATTCCAGATAAGCACTCCAAGCTTTTGTTTGGCTTGAGAGACAGGCTCACAAGCCTTTTTAATTATGCCACACAAGTAGAGCACTTTAACAGATTGGGTTAAGAGTACATCCTGCAGAGCTTCTTAGCAGTTCCTGTAGCTAAAGATCTTGTTAGGTGAGGTGGGAAATGTGAATTTGTATCACAGCACTGAGTAATTGAATTTGGATTACTCAAAGCATACGTGAAAGCTGTCATCCCCAAAAGAAGGTTTTATCCCCTACGAGGGAGATTTTAGGCACTTTGCATAATCAGTGGCTTGTGGACAGCAGGTATGTTGACAGTTGTAAATATCCTAGATTCAAGACCAAGTCTACATCCCATTTGAATAGCTGAAATCTTCAAATCCACGCCTGACTGCTTCCTCCTCTGAACTACAAAAATCTGTGGGACGTTCAAGGAGTAGTGCAGTGAAGCATAGACAAGCAAATAATTGTTCTTTCAACTCTCAAACAGAAGGAGGCATTTTCCCTTAGTGCAGGTATTTAGTTTTAGACAGAGCTAAGAAACAGTCCTTACAAGCGAATTTGTAGCCAAGTCCTGATGATTGCCTTTTCTGGTTACCGATCATTGAGAAACCCTCTCAGACACATAGCTTTACCCTTGTACCAGATGCAGAACTTTAGCTCTGGATTTTGCTGTAGGTGTTGTCTGACTCCTTTTGTAAATCTGTCCTTTTGAGCATACAAATGCATTGCTTTATCAACCCCAACTTTTATGTGTTTGAGTGCAAGAGGAATAGACCAGATATGCCTTTTGGCTAAAACACTGTTCCTTAAGAATCTAAAAATGAAAATAATATCCATCAATATTTCTCTCTTATAGACATCCTCATGTTTCTGCTGAGAAAAGAATTACACCTAGAAGAAGAAATTAAGATACAAAGTAAAAGGGAGATCCCTCAGCTTACCTTAAAAAAATCAGTTTTTCCATCCTACACAATTAGACAACTAACATCAACACCTGCAATGCACAGGAGGATGTAGATGTCTGAGGGCCATTAGGCACTGAGCATTTCGTCAAATGAATCACAATTACACGATCACCAGTCCCAAGCCATTTTGTGCTGATCCATCATGAAGATTTATTAGTCCTTAACATTTCTCATTGTTTGCTGGCAACAGGAGTGCTTGGTGCTTGAAGGTGATCTGACATTCTTATGGTTGCTAGTACTGTGCATTCCATTCCATATGAAAATGACATACAGATGCCGAGTACCAAACACCAGTATCACCTAGTACCAAACACCTAGTATCAAACACCAGCCCCTAGAAATACCTCTAGGGATTACAGGCTCCTGGCTGCCTTCCCACATCTCATGATAAGCACACAGCTATTTTATATTCCATTACCCTGATGTCCCTGTGCTTGAGCATATGCTGTTGTCTGTCTTGGGCATATATCCAAACACAGTGCCTGCAGGCTGCATTCTCCTATAATCCATTGTATGTTCTGCGAAATCATATGATTTCATTGGTTTTTCAGATATCACGGTTTTAAGCTGTCAAAATTGACCTTGTGTCATGTTTCTTTTTTGCTTTTTTCTGTTAAGGCTGTCCTAGATCTTCAGGTTCAAGTATGATTGAGTGCAGCAGTATGCTTCTGTCACAAAAGGAACAGATTTTCTCAGATCAGACACAGTATTATATAGGTCCTACATACTTCTAGGCTGTGCAAATTAAATTTTAAAATACACTGTTCCATCCCCCCAAGAGTTGAATTCAAATTTTTGTAGCTGGAAAGTCAAGATGGTTTTGATATGTGCAATAAAACTGTCCATCACTTCAGACCTTTTGGTAAATTTTTCTTCAGATATGCTATACTCAGTGTACCAATTTGTACTTATAGGCACAGCTCAGAAAAAGAAGTAACACATAAGCCATAGCAGTCCAGGAGCGGAGCTCCCCGCTATGAGTCTCTTTTCACCCATATCCACAGCAAATTACACCAGCCCTCTGCACCAACTGTTTCTTAACACAGTGACTGGGCAAAAGCAAGGGTATGTCCTCTTACCTCTGCTCCCTACCTGACTGCACCAGGAAGGAGGACAGTCTAAGGTAAGGGCACCACCCACAACAGTTCTGTAAGTAAGGACCAAATATCAAAATCCAGTCGTATGTTATTATCAAAAGATGTTCAATATTTCTTATGGTTTGATCGTTTATAACTTTCTCAAATGTTTACTGTTTGGAAAAACATCTGATTCTGTCTCAGGCTGAGTTCTTGAGAGTCTTCTCCAACAATAACAATTCAGTTGGTTTGAGGGTGAGACAGAAGAACAAGATGAGAATTTTGCAACAATTTTTTAGAAACAGGGAAAAATAGGAACAAAATTGCATGTAGTTATGTAATTAAAGATGGCACCATCATCATCCATGCACTCAAGGGAGTCTACTTAAGGCTGCACGATTTATATTAATTTTGGTATTTTCTATGTTACATTTTTTACATTTTAACATCTTTCAACAAAGTTTTCTGTAATTGTATGCTTTTGGGGATGTGTGTATATGTGTATTGGTAAATTGCTAGGAGTGGTATTTAATGTATTTCCCAGGAACTTCTAAGTGCTGTTCTTTTTTGTGAGGAAGAATATTTCTACTCAACAGATTCCACCCTCATAGCAGGAAATTTTCAGCCCAGCAAAGGATTTTTAAGAACCCTGGCCCAAATTTTACGGTCTATATGTAAAATTTATTTTATAAAATTCTCATTAATGTCTATTCCCAAAACTAAGAAAGGGCCACGGGAGTTTGTCTCCAGTATTATGCTGTTTCAGATACAATTTCTTAGTGGACATTAAAAGATAGCTTAATAAAGTAAGAAATCAAATACATAAAAAAGTCTGAAGTGAATTTTCACTTACAAGGAAACAAATAACTTAAGAAAATTTTCAGAAGCATACTTCTAAAATCTTTTTATATGTCAAGCATCCAGTGGTAATTAGGGGATTTGTATGTAAAACAGGTTAGAGTAGACTTCTAATAAATTTCTATGTAGTTAAAAAAAACAACCCCAAAACACAACAAAAAATGCCCAAGCATAACAACAAAAAAAACCATTTCCAGCTCTCATAAGCTCATAATCCAGTAGGAATTAGTTGTTTTCTCCAGCAAACAGCACAGGACTGAGTGAAGATGAAAAATTAACAATAATTGGGTTTTATATATTGGCTTATGGTAAGAACACTGAATTGTTGTCAAACCGTATGCCTGTACTATGTCCTATACCTGAGATAGCTATAAATGTGAAGGCATTATAGTAATTATATTTATTGCAGTATAAAGTTTTTTTCTCTACATTGGTTATATAAGGAGATAAAACTTGACAGACCTCAAGAATAACTGATTTGATGGGCTTTTGATTCCCCTGCACTCACAATCACAATAGGTATCATAGCATGTGGTCCTCTGCCCTCTGCCTTCTCTTCAAAAGCCCCTGGTGCCTTGTGGTTGTGTTTCAGGGTAGGGCAAATTTGTGGGTGTTCTTTTCATGCCCTATGAGTAATCAGAGGAGTTCAGTCTGTAGAGCTGCCATGATTACAGCTTTCTTGAGCAAAAGGCAGCACTCTGAGGTGCTGCCTGTAGGAGAACAAGGAGGACAGGAATCTCATTTACTTTAAAAAGTAGAAGTGAGAAGTCCTGCACCTGGGGAGGAGATATTCAAAAGCTGTCTGGACACAAGCATGGGCAGCTGGGTCTAGATGGCCTTGCTTGAGTGGTGGAGTTGAACCAGATGACCTCCAAAGGTCCCTTCCAACCTCAACCAGTCTGTGATTCTGTGGTATGTCTAGGCTTAGATTTTTTCTAAGTGCAATTTGTGGTAATGTCTACACAAATCAAGTTTTAATACAGGCTCATGCTAATAATACAATGTAGATTCTCCCAGTGAGAAATGCAATGCCCAGAATCTTGTAGGATTTGCTTCTACAGCAATAATTCTACTAACTTTACAGGGAGAGAAAACTTTTTTATCCAGACAAGAGAGTGGGTCTTGATGAAAGTTTATCTCCAGCCACATGCAACAAATTGAAGGAAGAAAAGTTGAATGCATCTAAGATGAAAGGCAAATCAAGGCTTAAAAAAGGCAGTAAAATAATTGGAACATTCCTTTCTTTTTAGTAAATAATAATATAAGATAAAAATCAAAATACTGAGAAAACGTGGAAACACTATGTCATATTTTTAATCCAAATGTTTTCCTTAGTGTATTGAAAATTCAGAGTGAGAAAGAAAAGTAAAGCTATTCTCAACCTGCAAGGAATCCAGGGTATCCTGTACAAAGATCATAGAATCATAGAATTGTTTAGGTTGGAAAAGACCTTTAGGGTTACCAAGTTCAACTATTAACCTAGCACTGCCAAGTCTACCACTAAACCATGTCCCTAAGCACCACATCTACACATCTTTTAAATGCCTTCAGGGATGGTGACTCAACCACTTCCCTGGGCAGCCTTTTCCAATGCTTGACAACCCTTTCTGTGAAGAAATGTTTCCTAATATCCAGCCTAAACCTCCACTGGTGCAATTTGAGATCATTTCCTCTTGTCCTATCGCTTGTTACTTGGGAAAAGAGAGCTACACCCACCTCACTAAAACCTCCTTTCAGGTAGTTGTAGAGAGCGATAAGGTCTACCCTCAGCCTCCTTTTCTTCAGACTAAACAACTCCAGTTCCCTCAGCTTCTCCTCATAAGACTTGTTCTTTAGACTGCTCACCAGCTTCGTTGGCATTCTTTAGACACGCTCCAGCACCTCAGTGTCTTTCTTGTAGTGAGGGACCCAAAAGTGAAGACAGTATTTAAGGTGTGGCCTCACCAGTGCCAAGTACAGGGTAGAATAACTCCTGCTGGCCACACTATTTTTGATACAAGCCAGGGTGCTGTTGGCTGCCTTGGGCACCTGGGCACACTGCTGGCTCATATTCAGCCAGCTTTCAACAAACAACCCCACATCCTTTTCCACCAGGCAATTCTCCAGCCACACTTCCCCAAGCCTGTAGGGTTGCTTGGGGTTTGTCCTGGTTTGAGGTAAAGCAGGACCAATTTTGTTCAGTAACTTTGATTCTTAGCTGGGCCTCTTCTAACTACTGAAATTAACAGCATATTGTGCAGGCAATGTTGACTCTCTCAGAGTGAGAAGACCTGTGTTTATAGCTGATGCCCAGGCATGGTATGCAGAGAAGCTCTTGCTTATTACTTATTGCTCTAACACCCAAGGCCAACCAACTTTGTTATTTGCCACATTGGAGGGTCGGAAGCGGAAAAGCGTACTGGGATCCCACCTGCGGGGAGGAGCGGACAGGGCAGGTGACCCAAAACTGACCAACAGGGTAGTCCATCCCATCTGCCTCATGCTCAGTATAAAAGCTGAGGGATCAAAGGGTCAGCCCTTCTTCCTTCAATGGCCAACGTCTGAGCAGGACTCTGTCTGTTTGTCTGCCTTTGGTCCCGATCCTGAATTCCAGATCAGGAATCCAGTTCCCGTCCGTCACTGAGTCCAGCCTGGAACTGCCCCAGTGCCAGCCGGTGTTGTGATTGTCATCCTGGGAGCTTGATATGGTTTTGTATATTTTTCATTATTTCTTTTAATTTTATTATTAATATTTCATTAAAGTAGTTTAGTTCCTTCTAAACTCGTAGGTCTGTTCTTCCCCCTCTACCTCTCTCTTTGAAGAGGGGTAGAGGGGAGCATCTGTCAGTCCCATCTGGGTTCCCCTATGTCCCCAGTGGTTGATTTGGCCTAAATCACGACTTTTTTTGATACAAGCCAGGGTGCTGTTGGCTGCTTTGGGCACCTGGCCACACTGCTGGCTCATATTCAGCCAACTTTCAACAAACAACCCCACATCCTATTCCACCAGGCAATTCTCCAGCCACACTTCCCCAGGCCTGTAAGGTTGCTTGGGGGTGTTGTGACTCAAGTGCAGGACCTGGCACTTGGCCTTGTTGAATCTCATACCATTGGCCTCGGCCCATTGATCCAGCCTGTCCAGGTCTCTCTGTAGAGCCTCCCTACCCTCAAGCAGATCAACACCCCCACCCAACTTGGTGTCATCTGCAAACTTACTGAGGATGCACTCAATCCCCTTGTCCAGACCATTGATAAAGATATTAAAGACAACTGACCCCAGCACTGAGCCCTGGGTCACACCACTTGTGACTGGCCACCAACTGGATTTAACTCCATTCACCACAACTCTTTGGGCTTGGCTATCCAGCCATTTTTTTACCCAGTGAAGATTACGCTTGTCCAAGCCATGAGTAGCTGCTTTCTCCAGGAGAACGCTGTGGGAAACGGTGTCATATGACAATGTTTTTTCCTGTAACTATTAAACAAGGACAGGTCATAAATTGTTTCAGATGTATTTTTGACAAGTCAAGAACTGTTTTACAACACCTATTTAAGGACATTGCATTCAGTGAAAAAAAATTCAAAGTTCTTGTTAAATTTACAGCTCATCACATTTTCTTATGGGTGCTAGTTGGAGGATAACCCTCTCCACCAGTTAGGTGTGTCTTTATCATCTGAAACAAGGATTTGCATTTGGCACAGAGCATGTGTCTACGTTTAATGTTGCATAACTTAATAGTACCTCTTGTTTTTTAAAAGAAGCCTAGTTCCTTTCCATTTCTTTTCATTTCAGGGACCAACATCTTACCACCAACTGTCAAAATTTCAGAAATTACTATTGTGTGTTGCGGCAAGTACTCCTCATTGAGGTCATGGCAAATTGTTTTCTAGCTTGATTGTAAGCTCTTTGAGAAAGGAATGTGCATTTGTGGAGTGCCCGCCACAAAAACTGCGTTCCAAACATTGGCCTTTACTTACAGAGTTCCAACAATGCAGCAATAGAAATTGCTCTGGTTTAGCTCTGTAGAACGACTGTTTTGTCCTTCTTCTGTTTCACTCTCTATTAAACCCTGTAAGCACCCTTCTGTTTTCTTTTGTGTTAAGTTCTTAAACATAATGTTTGCCGTATTTTTGTTATAAAGTGCACAGAAAGATTCATTAAGCAGGTAGCAAAGGATTTCTTCAAGGGATGGTAATACTTGAATAACATAAAATTAGAGTGTCTCATTATTTTTATTTTTTTAAATAGAACAAATCTTGCACATTTTTTTTTCCTGCTTTCCTGTAGAATATATAAGTTTCTGTCAGGAAATGAAAGCCCAAAACGTTTTCTGATGAAAACTATTAATTTTCAGCCAAATTAGGAACATTCAGAAATGCCATTGTGTGACCTCCAGGGAACACTAGGTTAGAATCTCATGATTCAGTCTTTTTTACAGGCTGGATTTCATGGCAAGACATGAAGATGTCCCAAGGTGTGTATTGAATCTACACAGAGTACACACAATGCATTATGTCTTTTCCTGCTGGCCACCTGCAGCCACAGAATGGTATGGTCACACGAGTAAACTAAATTATTTCGAATGAGACATTAGACTGTTATTATAACACTAGATTTTCTATTTGGAAGTGCTCAGTTCTGTCCCTAAAAAAACCCAAATCCCAAAACCAAACCAAACCAAAAAAAAACCAAAACAAAACAAAACCAAACGACAAAAAACAACATAGAAGATACTTAGAAAAAAATTGCACTGAATCAAGAGACAATTTCTAGCACAGCAATTTCCTTTTAGAAGGAAAGACCTCCATTAGAAAACATGTAAGATTTTCTGCATTTTTTTCCATGTAAGTTTTTCTGCATTCTTTTCCATGTAAGATGAAGGATCATATTCCCAGGCTACTCTTCGCAAAGATTCGTAATAATACGTTAAGAAAAAAGTAGTCAGTGTTTTCCTCTTACAGTAGTCCTTTTGACTGCTTAAGTGTCTGAGTATAGAACTACTAGCATTTGGGAATCTGAGGACCAAAAAAACCTAGGAGTATTCTCTGAATATATGATATTAATTTCAGTCTTAATTAAATTGCCTTTCTACCAATAGTTCAAGGAGTCAATAATTTTCTGAAACAGTCAAAATATGTGTGCTCACCAGAGATTTATACAATAGAATTGGACAGATATTTTCTATTTTTCACATGGAAAATGGTCCATCTTACAAAACCAAAATTTCCTCCAGAAAATTTTTAAATCAAAGTAAACAAAAATCCTTTCATTGCAGAAGGGGACAATCACAGCATTCTTGACTCTTTTCATTATTACTATGCAGGCAGCAGCTTCCAGCCCACCTTACCACCACGTCAGAGGCTTTTGACACGTGTAAATCTTTTAGCTGCAGGGACAAAGAGCCTTCCAGGCAGACTACTGACAGGCCAAAAAATCTGGGTGAACATTCACCCATAAAAAATAATGAGTGCTAGTAGTAGGTGACTCTCTTTTAAAGGGCACTGAGGTCCCCATTTGCTGTCCTCACAGGGACTCATATGAGATATGCTGCCTTTCGGGAGCTAAGGTCTGAGATGTTGCAAAGAGGGTGCCACAACTTGTCAAGAGCACAGACTACTATCCACTGTTTCTCTTTCATGTGGGCACGAATGACAATCCAAGCCAGAACCTGGGCAGAATCGAGGAAGACTACAACGCCCTGAGGGTGAAGTGAAAAAAATTGGTGCCCAAGATATCTTTTCCTCCCTTTTACCAGTTAGAGGAAAGGGAGCAGCCAGAAATGGATGGATAATGCATATCAACTCCTGGCTACATGGCTGGTACCATCATGAGGGTTTTGGCTTTTACAACGATGGGACATTCTTTGATGAATGTAGCCTGTTAGAGAAGGATGGAATCCACCTGTCTGGAAGAGGCAAGGGAATCCTTGGCAGCAGACCGCCCAACTTGGTGATGCATGCTTTAAACTGAAGGACTCAGGTGGTGGGGTCCAAGATGTCAATGCTCACACCATCATGCCATTGCATCCAACTAGGAAATAAGCCAGGACAACCAGAATAGCAACAAATGTTCTTTAGCTGACTCCCAAGAAAAGATCCAGAAGGCCAACCACCTCAAGGGTGTTATGGCTGTGGTGGATCTTCTTGCACCCCTCCAGGGAAACCTGCATGCCTGATTACCTCTCTGAAATGCCTGCACACCAATGCACACAGCATGGGGAATAAGCAGGAAGAAATAGATATCTGTGTGCGGTCACAGGGCCATGATCTCATTACAATTACAGAGACACGGTGCAATACCTCACATGACTGGAATGCTGTCATGGGTGGCTATGTACTTTTTAGGAAAGACAGGCCAGCGGGGCAGCATGGTGGAGTCACTCTTTATGTGAGAGAGCAACTGGAATGTATCAAGCTTTGCCTAGGGGTGGATGAAGAACATGTTGAGAACTTATGGGTAAGAATTAAGGGGCAAGCTAATATGGGAGACATTGTTGTGGGTGTTTACTACAGACCACTGGATCAGGAAGGGGAAGTTGATGAGGCCTTCTACAGACAGCTGGAAATAGCCTCATGATCACAGGCCCTGGTTCTCATGGGAAATTTCAACCACCCTGATATTTGCTGGAAAGGCAACACAGCCTGGCACACACAGTCCAGGGTGTTTCTGCAGAGCATTGATGATAACTTTTTGGCACAGGTAGTGGAGGAACCAACAAGGAGAGGTGTGCTGATGGACCTTGTGCTGACAAAGAAGGACTAGTTGGGGATATGAAGGCTGGGGGCAGCCTTGATTGCAGTGACCATGAGATGGTGGAGTTCAGGATTCTGCATGGAAGAAGGAGGGCAAAAAGTAGAATTACAATCCTGGACTTCAGGAAAGCTGACTTTGGCCTCTTCAAAGACCTACTCAGAAGAATCCCATGAGTTAAGGCTCTAGAAGGAAGAGGGATGCAAGAGAGTTGGTTAATATTCAACAACCACTTCCTTCAAGCTCAAAATCGGTGCTTCCTATGAGTAAGAAATCAAACAAAGGAGGCAGGATACCTGCATGGATGAGCAAGAAGCTTCTGGAAAAACTCAAATGGAAGAAGGAATTTTACAGAATGTGGAAAAAGGGACTGGCCACTTGGGAGGAATATAGGAATGTTGTCAGAGTATGCAGGGATGCAATGAGGAAGGCAAAGGCCCACTTGGAATTAAACCTGGCAAGGGATGTCAAGGACAATAAGAAGGGCTTCTTCAAGCATGTTAGTAACAAAAGGAAGACTAGGGAAAATGTGGGCCTGCTGCTGAATGAGGTAGGTGCCATGGTGACAGAGGATGCAGAGAAGGTGGGTTTACTGAATGTCTTCTTTGCTACACTCTTTACTACTAAGGCCAGCCCTAAGGAATCCCAGACTCTGAAGGTAAGAGAGAAAGTCTGGAGAAAGGAAGACTTTCCCTTGGCAGCGGACGATCAGGTTAGAGACAATTTAGGCAAACTTGACACCCACAAATCCATGGGCCCTGATGGGATGTCACTCTCTGTCGTCTTTGAAAGGTCACGGAGAACAGAAGTAGTACCTGAGGACTGGAGGGAAACTAATGTCACTCCAGTCTTCAAAAAGGGCAGGAAGGAGGACCTGTGAAACTACAGGCCAGTCAGCCTTACCTCCCTCTCTGGAAAGGTGATTGAGCAGCTCATTCTGGATGTTGTCTCTAAGCATGTAGAGGAAACGAAGGTTATCAGGAGTGGTCAACGTGGATTAACCAAGGGAAAATCATGCTTGACCAGTCTGATAGCCTTCCATGATGGCATGACTGGCTGGGTAGATGAGGGGAGAGCAGTGGATGTTGTCTACCTTGACTTCAGCAAGGCTTTTGACACTGTCTCCTCATAGGTAAGCTTAGGAAGTGTGGGTTAGATGAGTCGACAGTGAGGTGGATTGACAACTGGCTGAATGGCAGAGCTCAGAGGGTTGTGATCAGCAGCACAGAGTTTAGCTGGAGGCCTGTAACTAACAGTGTTCCCCAAGGGTCAGTACTGGGTCCAGTTTTATTCAACATCGACCTGGATGAGGGGACAGAGAGTACCCTCAGCAAGTTTGCTGATGATATAAAACTAGGAGGAGTAGCTGACACACCAGAAGGTTGTGCCACCATTCAGTGAAACCTGGACAGGTTAGAGCATTGAGTGGAGGGAAACCTAATGAAGTTCAACAAGGGCAAGTGTAGGGTACTGCACCGAGGGAGGAATAACTCCATGCACCAGTACAGGTTAGGGGTTAACTTGCTGGAAAGCAGCTCTGCAGAGAGAGACCTGTGAGTCTTGGTGGACACAAAGCTAACTATGAGCCAGCAACTGTGCCCTTATGGCAAGAAGGCCAATGGTGTTCCAGGGTGCATTAAAAAGAGTGTGGCCAGCAGGTCAAGGGAGGTTATCCTTCCCCTCTACTCTGCCCTGGTGAGGCCACAGCTGGAGTACAGTTTCCAGTTCTTGGCTCCCCACTTCAAGAAAGACAAGGTACTACTGGAGAGAGTCCAGCAAAGGGCTACAAACATGATCAGGGGACTGAAGCATCTCTCTTATGAGGAAAGGCTGAGACACTTTTCTCTGTTTAGCCTGAAGAAGAGAAGACTGAGAGGGGATCTTATCAACGCTTATAAATATCTACAGGGTGGTTGTCAAGAGGGTGGGGCCAGATTCTTTTCAGTGGTGCCCAGCGACAGGACAAGGCGCAATGGGCACAAACTGGAACACAGGAAATTCAGTCTGAACATGAGGATAAAGTTCTTTACCTTGAGGGTGACAAAGCACTGGAACAGGATGCCCAGAGAGGTTGTGGAGTCTCCTTCTCCAGAGATATTCAAACCCACTTGAATGCGTTCCTGTCCAACCTGTTCTAGGTGAACCTGTTTTGGCAGGGGGTTCGGACTAGATGATCTCTGAAGGTCCCTTCCAACCTTCCAACCCCTACCATTCTGTGATTCATTAAATAAAGTTTTTCAGAAAACTCCTTTTTTGGGGAAAAAAAAACTATATACTTTTGCTACTTGTTCTGTTTGCTGTGGGAGAAATAGGGAAAGCCTGAACTTTTATGTATGGATGTATATTTTGCATCTCCAATTTCAGTTCTGATACGTATACATATATATTTGTTAGAATACATTTACAGAAAAAATACATATAAATATGTGTATTTGTATAAACATGTATAAATGCATATACTTGTTCTACAGGTATATATTGGTTATAACAGTAACTTCCATCAACTTACAAATATGCTTCTGACTTTTTAATAAACTATGTTTACAGATGCTTAATACGGAATACGTCTTAAATCACTCACATTTTAATTCTCTATTGGGTTTCAAATAAGTGTCCTCTTCTCAGGTATTTCCACCACACACACCTGCTCAGTGTTTTAATGATTGCTCACAATCAATAAAGAATCACACTATTGTATTTTAAGGAAAACAGGTACATTTGTATATGTACTATTTAGTTTTCAAATAACACAGAAGCACATTTGTGCCACTTAAGCTCTTCTCACCGTTCTTATCTGGTAGTCTTGAGCTACTGTTAGATTTCTGTCTTTAAAAAAGCCATATTATAATTTTAGATGGATCTTAAAATAAATGTCAAAAACATTTTCATGTGCTGAAACCTTCCTCAAAAGATTTATCAGTAGCTGGAAAACCAGAAATAGGAACTGCACTCAATTAAAAACTGGTGGGTTTGTATGCCGTGTGGAACTCTATTTACTGTGATGTTATTAAATTTTCATACATTAAATTATAGTTGCTGGTTATAGTAATCTAATGGTTATATTTCTATGAATATAAAATCGTCTGTTACAGGCAAGTTTTATTTTTAATAGTAACAATATAAAAATAATGTTTTTTCTTATTTCTTGTTTTGATGTTTGTAAATTGTTTACAGAGAGCTAATAGATTCATCCATTTTTTTCTACAACCTAAGACAAGGCTGAGTTTTAGCAGAAAGGATCTCTCCATGTGTGCATGTCTAATGTCTTTTCTTCTTTAAATCCTTATAAATATATCTACATCCTGATCTTTCAACATGTTGTACAAATTGGTATGGCTAACCAGCATCACTAACTATTGCTTTTAATTCTTTTAGCCACCGTGTAAATTGAATCCTCCTTTTCATCCTGCCCCACTAAATTCTTAAACATTTTTGCAATGCAGAGAAGCAATTATCTTGGAACAGGTTTGATATTATATAGCAGCTCTAATAAATGCAAAGGAAAAATATGTTTATGAATACTTCTTACACATTTATTTCAGAATAAAGCAGCACGGGTAAATTGGCATAAACTTTGCATGCAGCTGAATAAGGTTTATTTAAAGTAGCTGTGATGTGAGCTTAAAAATGGTTTTCAATGCCATAAATTTTTAAAAAGCAGCTATTATTTTTCAGACGCCAAACAATTAAATCTATTTTGCATTTTTTATCAGATCGTATTTTTTAGCTAAAAGAAAAAAATTAAATTCAAATAATCAATTTTAATCAGTTTATAAATGGCTTATAGTTTGAAAACCTGCTACAATAATCAATGCATTCAAATACAAGAATGTGTAAATGAGAGGCAGGGCCAGATTTGTCGCACACAGGCCACTAACACTTGCATAAATCTTACATGACAAAATTCCCCTTGACTTCATTATGGTATGATTTTCTGGCAATCATATTGGGTTCTTTGTTTGTACTAAGATGTTTGAACGACTTTAGTGAAAGATTTGTTAAATTTGGAGCTTATGCTTTCTGATCAAGACTCAATACATGAGTTATTTTGCGTTACTTTAGATATTCATTGATTACTATTGTAAAATTTTCTAAGAAACTTAAAAATTGAAAGTCCATGCATTCTACTGCAGAAGTTATGCATAACTTAGCATTTTCTCTGAGACTAATAGCAGTAGATGAGCTTATATTTATGTGTATTACCTCACAAAGTACTCTAAAGGTGCTCGAAAACCACTTCAAGAACCATATCTACTCAATCAGTATTTCAGAATCACTTAACCCGTCAATGAAATGCCACCACTGCAATGGGATGGAGTAGCAGTGTAACACAACACAGCAGTATTTTATAACAACTATTGCATTTACAGTTATTTTCTGGAAACAGATGAAATATTATATCATGGAACTAAGTGCTCATATGCAACAATGCTGAGTTCAGCATCAACCAGAGTGGGAAATAGTTAAGCTCTCGTATTTAAATACCCTAAGGTTCTAATGTTTCAAGCACCAGGCAGAATAATGAGGATTTTTGCCTTTCTTAAAATATTTAAATTGGGGAATGAGTATTAATTAAAACAAAAAAAAATACAAGGAAAGCAAACAAACAACAAACAAACAAAAAAACACAAACAAACAAGAAACATGGTTAGCAGAAGCCAGGCTTCAATTACAAAAGTACAGACTCTCCTGAGTGTTCTATTTGCAGTGAATTTAAAGGATTCGAATATTCTATAGCTGAATATCTACCTATTTTTATACGTATTACTTTGAATGTACAAGGGAGGTGTCACTGTTATAAATGATCCTTTTCTTGCTTTGGGTCCTGCTAAGTAATGAAACTACGTTGATATGTAATGGTCCATTGTTAGAATTATTGTTGCATTCTAACAATGAATTTTGACTTCATGTGATGAATAGGTTCAGGTAGATAAGATATGGAAGAAGAACTTCCTGATTTACTATTTAAGAAGACAGAGTCATAACTGACAAAGATCTTCAGATGCAGGCTGCCATAAATATTCAAAGGTAAGAAGAAAAATAGCTATGGATTTTTAGTGTCACATTTTATTACTCTTTTTGATGAAGTTTTTCATATTGTATTTATGAAATAAAGCTACAGATACATCCCTTGCTCTTAATTTCACTTGGCAGAACAGACTTTTTCATAGACAGTTTTGCATTTCTTTCTGTGAAAAAGACAGTGCACTGGTTCTTCCCAGTGTTTCTAAGAAATGGAAATGACCGTAACAAGCTCAAAGCAACAAAGCTGATAAAATGCAAGTATCTCACCCATGGTCTTTCATGGGTGTGCCTCAGGTTCTCTTGTTGCTTCTCTTTTTCATCAGTGAATGGTGCTGCCTATTTAGATGGTGCTACAGTGCTACCTGTTTGCAGTTGCTTTATTTATGGGTAGCTTGCAACTGCTTAGATACCCCAACCAAGAGTAGGACATTAGGAGGTCTGTGAAGATGTTAAGTACAAGTAATTTTCTTTTCCATTGTGTACTTTGAACACAGAAGAGTGTCTCTCAGTGAACAGCAAAAGCTGTCACTCTATTGCCTTAGCAAGCAAACCAGAATACTTACAAGTAACAGAGTGCATTTTTGAGTGTGAAACAACAATCTTTTCCTGCTTTTAGTAGCAAAACCTGTAGCGACCCCTCTGTCTTCCTCTCACCAGCATTCCAATGGTTTATCAACATCTTGATAGCCAAGAAATTCCATTAATTCATTAAAATCACGCAGTCCCAAGTATGGACATGTTCTAAGATTCAAAATGTACAGTCAGTTTGATATTCTTAAAGATGATCAGAAATATTAAAGATGTCTTTAGTGATTCCATTAAAGAAACCAGAAAACAAAACTCTCTTCTCCAGCAGGCTGGAGGTATTTCTTTTTTCTCTCCTTCAGCATTGGTGATAATTAAGTAATGTCTGTATGTTTATGTGAGTATTAGGAGAAAGGGGCAGGAAGAACAGAGAGCTCATTTAGAACAATTCCAGACTTCAAAACTGACAAAACCAAAGAGCAGCATAATATTAGTAATATTACTACTAATAACAATAACGTATGTGTTTGTTCTTCCTACCCAGGGTATAATCTAAAATATTGTTAAAACTCTGTCTGTTTACTCAAGGAGAAACATTACCTCATTTGCTGTTTTCTCCAAGTGGGGGGAAGGGGGGAAGGAGGTGAAAAGCTGTTCTCCAAATGCAGCCATTTGAATATCCATGAGTTGAGACTTACTGTGTTCTGTTGCTTTTAAACTGTTCCTACATACACACCTACGTATCACAACAAAAGAAAAATTCGTAAAATAAGAAATTGTTTTTTAAACTATGGTGGTTTTTTTCCTATGTGAATCCGGCTTTCAGAATTTAGGAGCTGTCATGCCTGAAGTTTGAAAGGAAAAATAGATTGTTTCTGTGGGCTGTCACAGTTTCGTATTTATGGTGGCATATCACTTTACTATTCCTGCTGACGGCCCACCTGTCTCCATTGCTCTGAATCGACACTTCAGGACTCAGCACCTACTGTTAGCCACTGAAAAATACTCCCCAAGGCAGGAAAGAGGCAGCAAGCCAAAAACAACATTCACAGCCAGTTAATGAATGCAGAAATTAAAACAAACAAAATAAAATACCCTGGAAAAGATTTCCAGAAAACCAATTAAATCATATGATAAAGAGTAAAAGGTAGAGTTAAAATATAGACTGCTAGAAAGAACAGAAACAAAATCATTTTATATGACACCAGATTAGTTCTCTGTCCTATTATGTATTGAATGGTTTATTTCTTATTCTCATCTCACACTAGCCTAACTAATGCCCTTAGTCTTTATTTAAACTGTATTGCATGGAAAACAATCCTTCAACTCTGAATTTCTTTGTGAATATCAGATGGAAAATTAGGAAGAGAGTTCTCTTCTTGTATGACTTTTTTTACCAAGCAGTTGAAGGTGCTTTTGAGGTTCATAACTTCTAATCTTGTCACTTTCAACTATAAAGTGATAACCTTAGATGAAAAAGAAAGAAAAAAATAAAATCTTTATCTTCTAGAGGGGTTTTAAAGCACAGTCTTATTTAGCCCAGGTGTATGACCTGACACACTGACTTTTGAAATGGCTCAAAAGATTTCTTTTGATTTCAGCAGTAAGTTTGTGTAAGCTTTCAGTACATTACAGAATTCTAACGTAACCTGAATAGTAGGAAAAAAAATCATGTTTATAAGGTTCTCAGCTCAGCAGGAGCTAAGAATCATTCACTCTCGGGCTGATTGGAAGTATTTTGCTTTCCTACCAGCTCCTGCTGAGCTAGAACTCAGTGGGAGCTCGAAGCCATTGTCTGTGGCAGGAAGGAGATTCCAGCTCTTGCTGGTTTTGGAGCTTCTCCTGAGCTCCAGAGAAGGTGTTTCACTTGTGAGAGATATGGACATCTTCATCTTGATGAGTTTTGCACTCGGTGGAACCTGTGAACTAGAGCTTGCAGATTCACACCTGACTGGTGGCTGGCAACATGTTTCAGGATTTATTGAGTTCAGGCTTTTGTGAGTCAGACTCCACTGGCTCCTGCAAAATTTATGATCATCACTTTTCATCAGTGACCATCTTGTCTAGCTTCTGCTAGAAAGAAGAAAAGCTCAGCTGCTGCTAGAAGCTAGACTGCCTTCAGAGGTCAAGCAGTAATTCAATACGTCTTGCTGATTTGCTGATCATATGCAAATTCAGTAATTTACCCCAAAAGTGGCAGTATGTTAACCCTCTGAAAAGTTGCACACCATCACACACTGCCTTACTATGTAGTGAATGTACACAAAAGCAACCAAGGAGTGAAAAATAATTGAAGTGAAGAAACAGCAAAGAGTTTAAGAGACTTGATCCTGAATAATGCTGTTCACTTCTCTGCCTGCGTCCATATTATACAACAGGGCCTTGGGACTGGGTCATGTGAGTCTACCGCTACTTCGTCCAGACTAAAGTATACTTAGGCATGCATCTCATCAATATAAAAGCAAGCATTAGACTTGTCTCTTGCAGCAGGATTTATAATCATTGCACAGACTAGTTTCTGAACTTAGATAACTTCTTTTTAACTACTGTTTGGGGCAGAATGTGGGAGGAACTAATACATAAAAGCTAAGACCATACCTGAGAAACTTACTACTGTTATGCTCCACTGTTTCACTTCTGGCACTGGTGGAACAGAGCACAGAGATCATGCTGTTGCTCTCACTAGAAAGCAGAAACTAACAGCACCTCTTCCTGGTTTAAAGTGAAAAAAAGCTTGGCTCTTTCCTTTGATTTTAAGGGGGAGAAAAGCTCTAGGCTGTTAGCTAAAGAGACAGCTCACATGGTGAACCTCCAATCTACTTTGGGAAAAGTGCCCTTAATTGCATCTTCTCAGCTAAGAGTAAAGACAAAGCATGAGATTAGCCTTCCTCTCCTTGTCTCCAGGTGGCCACATGGAGAGATATAGGTCTCTGCTAGGAGATGGAGCTAATAGCTGCTGCTTTCCAGGAGAGAAAAGAAGTTCACTCCAGCTCAGGCTCAGCTGAGAAGTGGTAGTTAATGCTAAGAAGGTAGTAGGGAATAACTTTCTATCCTTCTTGGCTGTGACTCACTATTGAGTTCACATTGATAGTAGAGGGAGCTCTGACTTTTCTAGAAGAGGGCTTGTCAAGATCCCGAGCCAGAGTATTTTGAAACGTAGAAGCTTCATATTTCTACTGTATGGCAAACAAGTCAGTCAACAAGCCTGGGGTCAGGCTGGTCCAAATCTGGACTCCAGGCATGATCTCTGTCACCTCTTCTTTTCTCAAGTGTGGATCTTGCTGGGCCCAAAGTACACAAAGAGCTGATGCATAACTTGATCTGCTCCAGCTCTGTTTCTCATATGCCTTTCTGTAATCCTCCTGTGCTGATCATCTGAATGCAAAGTAAATGACTAGTGTTGGCCTGCTTGTGTTAGTTTCCTGCAGCGCAGAGATTCCTTGGTGGTAGCTGTCTTATAAAGGCAACTTTCCCTTATGCAAAACCCTGCTTTTGAAATGAATACAAAATACAGCTTTTGTCTTCTATTTTCAGCTATTGTAAATTATTTCCCCACTATTGATACTATTACTTAAAGTGTTCTACAACCTATTTCAGTGGTCTCTAGAGCTGAAGCTGAAGCTGATTTTTTATGGAGATAACTTTTTTCTAACTACAGAAGTTAGCTTCTTTCTAACTGCAACTGAGTGTGACATGGTAAAAGCAGCCTTAGAAAACATTAGGTGAATTCCAAGATGCATTTGGAAATACTGGGGACGTGACTATTAACTACTTGTAAGATCTTATTTGCTTCTAAAAAATGCCCTTAAGGGTGGCATATGTTTAAACCCTTTTTTTTTTTTTAAATTTTAGTATTATTATAGGTATGTAAAAGGTTTTAAAATTTGTGGAATCAGGCTTTAAGTAATTTTCTGTATAGCTCTGTGTGACTATTTTAAACTTTTTGCCTGCTCTACCAAACTAATGGAGCCCAAATCTTCTCATTCTAAGAAGAGCTAAAAGCATGTGAAAAAAATAGACATGGAAAAATAGAGACGGGCCAATTTTTGTCAAAATCAGAGAATACAAAAGTTTTCAAGACTCTGCATTAGGCCTAAACTTATTTAAAACACTTCTTCATAACCTAAAGAAGTAGCAAAATCTGCACAGCACACAGTTGTACAAGTCCACAGAAACCTTTGAAAAACATCAGTGGGATCCAAACAAGTTGAGTGAGGGGGAGAGCGCAAGTGCAATTCTAGTTCCTTGTTAGTAAATATTATGTAATGGACACTGGGAATAAAAATATAAAATACAACATGGCTATCCCTACTAGATTTCAATAAGCTATAGCCACTCAGAAATAGGTCTCAGGCATCGTTATGTAGGTATATAGCTGTGGCCAAAGCCCATGTCTCAACACATCACAGTGGCCCTAAAACATACTTCTGGTAGGCAGCATAGTTAAGGGGCTTCTGTGATAGCACCCAAATGTAAAATCCTCGAAAGCAGCAGAGGGTCTCAAAGTTGTCTTGGTCAGTGCTGCATCAGTTTTGTACTGGCACAGTGATACAGAATTCGTTTTTTATGATAAAAAATAAAAATACTGCACAAAGATTATGACTGAGCTTGTAGTACTGACTTGTTCACTTCAGTGTGCATTTGCCAGTCCATTTACTTCCTGCCCTCTGAGCTTCAGAGCTGCTAGAGTCATACTAAATACATTGGTATTGCCTTTAAAAAAAATAATGGCAGCAATGGATGGGCCAAATAGTTCTGAGAGTCAGCTGTTCTATATGCATACTGATTACAATCAATTTGTGAGGGGGAGCAGTTTGTAGGGGAGCTAGGAAAAAGGAGAAAAAAGAGAAACAGTGCATAATCTGAAACAGAACCAACCTGACATTTAAATCAGGGATCAGCAGATCAATGACTGCTGAAGCTTTCCTATAAAAGAGAACGGAATTTTTCTACCTCCCCATATACACAGGTTATATGACAGCAATCAACAGTTTTTAAAAAGAAACCATTTCAGGTAGCGTGGCTCTTATCCCACACATTGCTTCTGCATATAAATCTTGTATTGTGGTACTTACTGTTAGCAGTCAACAGTTCAATGGCCCATTCAGGGAAATAAAAATCAGAAAGGAATCCGTCCAGTAAAGGCAGTTTCTAAATAGCATGGGAGCCACATTAAACACCCTCTGTCATGGGTTTGCTGGAGACAGGTGCAGTCTCCAAGTCTGTATCTATCTGGGGTGCATTTCAGTTTCCCAGTTGCAGCAAATCATCTGTACCAGATTCACAGACATCCTTTGGTGGTGATCTTTTAATTTACTTGAGTATGTTTGGCAAAGCTGCATGAACTCAATGAAATTTTTCAGAAATGGATTCCATGTCCTACCACATGCAAGTGCTGAATAAATCGTTTTCCCTTTTAATGATGTGGTTTGTGCTGTTGTGCTGTTAGCTTCCCATTGGAAGCACTGCAAAGAGGAGAAAGTTCTGTGAGGCAAGAGTGAGAAAACAGCTTTGTAAATGAGAAGCTAAAAGCTTTGCCTAGGTAATGACCATGGCTGTGTGATGTTTTACTCCAAGATTCCTCTTCATGGATTTGATGTGTCACAATATGACATCTTGGTAATACATGGCAGATGTGTTTTTAAAAGGAGCTGTGCAACCTCTGATATGCCTTTGCTTACATTAAACTCTGCAGGCCTCCGGCAAAGCTTTACAAATCTGGAGGCTTTCAGTTCATGTGTGATTTAAAATCGGATTAAAGAATACGATCTTAGCAGTCCTAGGCATCAAATAAGGAGAGAAAACTTAAAATTTAATTTGAGTGACTTCTTGTTGGAACTACATTAAAAACAACTCTATCTGACTGTTACAATTCTGAGTTAGTAAGCAACTTGGTGTGCCAGCCAGTAAGACTCAGTTCTCCAGAATCAATATTGCAGTTATTGAGTAATTACAGTACTTGCCTGGGAAGATGGACAATGTGATATTTGTTCAGGGGCTGATGGGTGATAATGGTGCTCAATGAAAGACGATAATTGAAAACAAAATGATCTTAATGCAGTCGACTGACAGAATAGGAAGACTATGGTCTTTAAATCAAAACACACTTTATCTTCTTGATTATCAAAACATTAGTTTAAAAATATCAACCAGCAGCAAGACTTTTAGAGGGTAATATACCACTTGCACTTCGTTAGCATCAGGTTGTCAATAAAGACTCTTTAAATGCTAATCTTCTTGAAAAAGCATTTTCTCACTCAAGGTGTTCTTACAGGCTATTACGAATAAGAAATAAGAGGAACTGTCTGCATTTCCTTTAAAAGCTAAGAAAGTTAAACTTTGGAAATTCACTCTTTGACTCTTCTGTCACTTTTAGTAAGTGGTTGTTTAACATATGTCATTAGTCTGTGAAGCATACATAGCATGCATTACTCATCCCTCTACTACTACATACACAAACTGGGGAGTTTGTCTTGACCTCGTGAAACTGCTGCAAGTTCATCAGCAAGCACTCCCTATGGGTAGGTAAAACACCATATATGAACTTTCAAAAAATACTGTAAAATTACTTAATATCATAGACTTTGATAGTACAGCCATGAACAGTTGTCCTCAAGAGGATGAGAAGCTCATCTGAAAATACCAGAATAGGAAAGACGTGATTTGCCAGAAACCATTCTTTGGTTCCACGGTATTTCCCCACTCTCTACAAAAGCCATCAGTGACCAATCAAACACTAATTCTGTGAATTTAATGACAAACAGCTGGGCAAAATGCTCAGCAAGGGTGATGGCCTTCTCTGAAATTTCAGGGGGATGATGACTCAAAATGGAGCAACTGAGTTTGTGGACCAGTTGCATTTCAGAATCAAAATATTCTAGTTTCAGATGTAAAATCTTGCAGGTGGGGTGAAATAGTTGAGTTTTCATTTTTAATTAAAATCAATACTCTTTAAGGGGAAAAGGAAATAATCCTAGCTCATGCAGCACACAACATCTCATAAGCATCTTATTAATAGTGCTTTTCTGTGCCAAAGTACAACAGAGATGATCAGACAGGTTTTTAACTATTACACAATATTTCTTATGTATGTTGCCCATAAGCCTTACCGGAGCATTTCCCGTTGCTTGATGCTTGAAAAAAAGGCTGGCTGAGGCACTGGCCAAAGTAAGCTGTTACCACACGCAACTAATTCATGACATCCTTGACAAGGCAGAAGTGGCAATGTACCGACACAAGGATGAACGGAGATGCCAGGTATGTAATTTATCATGATGGGAAGAATGAAATATTGCATGAAGCACAGACTGAGCAAGGTTAATCTGGAATGACAACATCAAGAACAGGATGTCCTTAAAAAAGGAAAAAAAGAAAAAGATGAAAGGTAAAAAATTTGGACTTTTTCATATTTGAACATGATATGAAAAGGACTATCTCACAGAATCATCCGTATCTCACCCAGAATATGGAGGAGGCTGAGGTATTCAATGATGTTTTGCCTCAGTCTTCACTGGCAAGGGACCTAACCACACCGTCCAAGTCACAGAAGGCAAAGGCAGGGACTGGGAGAATGAGGAACTGCCGACTGTAGGTGAAGACCAAGTATGAGACCGCCTAAGGAACCTGGAGGTGCACAAGTCCATGGGACCTGGTGAAATCCACCCATGGGTCCTGAGGGAAGTGTCAGATTAAGTTGCTAACCCGCTTTCCATTATATTTGAAAAGTCACATCAGTCCAGTGAAGTTCCCACTGACTGGAAAAGGGAAATCATAACCCCTATTTTAAAAAAAGGAAAAAAGGAATACCCGGGGAACTACAGGCCAATCAGCCTCACCTCTGTGCCTGGTAAGATAGTGGAGCAGATCCTCCTGGAAACTCTGCTAAGGCACGTGGAAAATGAGGAGGTGATTGGTAACAGCCAACATAGCTTCACTAAGGACAAATCATTCCTGACAAATTTGGTGACCTTCTATGACAGGGTTATAGCATTGGTGGATAAGGGGAGAGCAACAGACGTCATCTATGTGGACTTCTGCAAATCATTTGACACTGTCCCTCATGACATCCTTGTCTCTAAATTGGAGAGACATGGATTTGACCAATGGACCACTCGGTGGATAAGGAACTGGCTGGATGACCACACTCAAAGACTTGTGGTCAATGGCTCGATGTGCAAGTGGAAACCAATAACGAGTGGCATTCCTCAGGAGTCAATATCGGGACCAGTACTGTTTAACATCTTTGTTGGTGACATAGATGTTGGGATTGAGCGCACCCTCAGCAAGTTTGCCGACGACACCAAGCTGTGTGGAGCAGTTGACACACTGGAGGAAAGGATGCCATCCAGAAGGTCCTTGACAGAGGTGGGACTGTGCAAACCACATGAAGTTCAACAAGGCCAAGTGCAAGGTCCTGTACGTTGGTCAGGGCAATCACATGCACAAATACAGGCTGGGTGGAGAATGGTTTGGGAACAGCCCTGAGAAGGACTTGGGAGTGTTGGTGGATGAGAAGCTTAATGTGAGCTGACAATGTACACTGGCAGCCCAGAAAGCCAACCACATCCTGGGCTGCATCAGAAGAAGCGTGGCCAGCAGGTCGAGGGAGGTGATTCTGCCCCTCTACTCTGCTTTGGTGAGACCCCACCTGGAGTACTGTTTCCAGCTCTGGAGCACCCAACATAAGAAAGACATGGACCTGTTGGAACAAGTCCAGAGGAGGGCCACAAAGATGATCAGAGGGCTGGAGCCCCTCTCCTGTGTGGACAGTCTGAGGGAGTTGGGGTTGTTCAGCCTGGAGAAGAGAAGGCTCCAGGGGGAACTTACAGCAGCTTTCCAGTATCTGAAGGGGGCCTACATGAAAGCTGCAGAGGGACATTTTACAAGGGCATGTAGCGATAGGACAAGGGGTAATGGCTTCAAACTGGAAGAGGGTAGATTTAGGATAGATAGTAGGAAGAAATTTTTCACTGTGAGGGTGGTGAGACACTGGCACAGGTTGCCCAGGGAAGTTGTGGATGCCCCATTCCTGGAGGTGTTCAAAGCCAGGTGGGGTGGGGCTTTGAGCAACCT
Source organism: Pluvialis apricaria (assembly GCA_017639485.1). Taxonomy (NCBI): domain Eukaryota; kingdom Metazoa; phylum Chordata; class Aves; order Charadriiformes; family Charadriidae; genus Pluvialis; species Pluvialis apricaria. The sequence goes on along the minus strand of CM030012.1, from coordinate 33,309,623 downwards.
TGACTAGTGGGAGTTGTCCCTGCCCATGGCAGGGGATTTGGAACTGGATGATCTTTAAGGTCCCTTCCAACCTAAACCATTTTATGATTCTATGACTAGAATAAGAAAATCCTTAGTGTTTTGAATTGTGAACAGCTGGAGAAAATTTTTTGCTACCTCATTTCTCAAATTTAAGCATAGGTATATGGATAATAAGAATTTCCTCTAATGAAATACAATTTTTTCCAAAGGTGGTGGTTTCCTATAAAATTTAATTCTTTAATTACCTATCAAAATATAAATCCTTATCTAAATCTGAAGAGTAATCAAGTAATTTGAAAACAGCACGCACTGTGAGTAGTATCCTGTGTAGTAGAACTACCACTGTGCCCAATTATCTAGAAATTATTTTTGTACATTCCACTTCTAAGGGTCATGTTTTTACTGCCCAGTAATTCTGTTAGTATGTGGGTTCATCTAGAATAACAGTGACCTCTAGGGATACAATTTAGTGTAATACATCAAGGGATGTAATTTAGTGTGATACATCAAGCTTTAAACTCATAACTACAGATTTTATATTACATATAGCTATAGAAAAAGCGTATATAAAAATGCTAAGCGAAGTTTCTCAAACCTTCTGGGCTGTTGAACATGTATGCTCTGATCATGAATTAAATTCACACACGCACCCATACATCTATACATGTATATATGCACATATTCATATATACATATTTGTGGACTTTATGCTTTTTCACTTTAGGGCTACTCTAAGCACTCTTTTCTGACAATGAAAAAAATTATTCTTTCAACATTTCTTTCTTTTTTTGTCTGAGACATTTTCTTAATAAATAGTTTGGATATTAAAATCTGAAATATTTCATTTTTAAATAGAATCTTCTTCTTTTTGTTTTGTTTTTTCTTCTTCTTACTCAAACAATTAAAGTATTTAAAAATGAACTTGAATATTCTTCAGGTTTACTAGAATATGCTTTTTTAGAAGTGAATTATTATGAGAAAATTATTGTCTTTCTTCTAACCGAACAAAGAGAATACAAATGCAAAATAATAGTTAATTTCTTATTATTTCTGTAACGGAATATATAATCTGAAATCTTGATTAAATATTCTTCAGTCATTTCTTCATCTTTAATATTATTAGCTTACCATCAATCTCTGCTTACTCAGATGAGATTCTTAGTAAAAGATAGAAACATCCTTACTAAAGAATATTCTGTGTGCTGAAGATTAAGCTTTACTCAAATAATTTTATTATATGAATAATAAGAATATTCTAGACAACATAATGATTTGGTTAGCCTAATGGTTTGGTTAGATGTAGAACTAAAGAGCTCATATAAATTTTCAGTACATTGTTAACTTCCATGAAGGAAATTACAGAACTGTTGAACCAACTGTTGTTGGTAAACAAGCCATCCAATCAATTTGTAGTTCAAGCCAGGGTTTGCAGAAGCAATAGGCATTAAGGTTACATTAGTCGTTCTGGGTGCTGGACAGATGAGGAAATTACAAGTCCCAGTCTTGTTATAATGGCTTGACTAATTGACATCATTGCACATATACCAGCAGACTCCCGTCTCTCTTGTGGTGTATGAAGAGACAGTTGAGGACTTCTAAAAGTCAAGAATCTGTGGTTTGCCAGAAATGTACTTGGTGAAAAGTGCTTGTTTCTATGCAGACTAGGCAAATGAATAGAACCAGGATCCTTAAAAAGAGTAAAGGTCTGGGGTCAAGCTCAGGGGTCTGTTGTTGTCCTGTCCCAAGACGGAGAGAACAAGGGCATAGCTGGAACACAGCAGAAGAGGTGCTCCAGAGCGGACAATGGATTGCAGCTGGTGATCTCTGCAAATTCCCACCTCTGTTAGCAACAAACTCAAAGACAGCAAAAAAAGGCAGCAGGATCATGGCTATCTCAGTGCTGCTTCTTTGTTGCCCTAGGCTGTTACCTTCTTCACCTTTGACAAGAAAATTGACAAGAGTGGCAGCTATACTGTGATTATCCACCCACCCTTAAGACCTGGGGCTGGCATAAATAAGCACTCCAAGGATGTCTGCAACTTGTGCTACAGCATACTGCGGCATGGTTGTCTCTCAGAGTCTACTCACAACCCGAGCACAGAGGCGAGATAACTCCTCAGTCTGCCCCTTCCCAATACTTGTGTCCTCACCCCATGCATGGCATGAGGGCAGTTAGACTATCTAAAAAGATAGTCTAAAATCCGAGTTTACACTAGCTGTGCCCTCAGAGGTCTCTGTGTGCTAGAGACTGCTTAACTAAAAGAAGGCAACCTGCCCTTTCTGACACCTTGTTTTTTACAAATATGTCTCTGTTCCTTCTTACAAGAAGCTACAGGAGAGTCATGTGACTATACAGCCTAGTAACTCATTAGACTCTTGTTGCTAACAATAAAATGAAGCATAACATTGCATGTATGACATTACGGAAGCAAGTATACAAACAAAGGGCTCCCACTTTTAAAGATTGTTATTTATTTCAGTGTTTTTTTCTCTCAATGTTTTCTTTGCAGTTATATAAGATTAGTATTTCACTCTATATTTTTTCTCAATTCTGCAGTAACTTCCTAATTCTTTTTTTAGCTCTTCAAGACCAGCAGACCCTAGAGCTGTGCTAGCTATTTTTTATGTGAAAACCAGCTGAAAAATTGGTGTAGTAGGTTACATCTAAAAGAAACAAGCATTTTCTTATGTTTATATTATTTACCTTTACTGAAATAAGTATGTGATCAATGTATGATCAAACAACAATATTTAATTCTCATGGAAGGTACTTGCATTTTTTGCTGAAATTAGAAGGGAAAGCCCATATGGATCCAGTGGAAGATGATATTTTTTTCTCTCGTAGGTCAGTGGACAGGGAAATGGATTTGGGAGACACCTTTCTGCCTGAGGGAAACCAAACTTGGCTTCCTGTGTGGGAGATTTCCCATTACCGTTGTCTAATACATTGGGGAGTAAGATATTCCCAGCCAATCCATACAAAAACTTAAACTAGTTAGTAATCAAAAAATAACCGCAGATTTTGGGTTGGACCAGATAATCTTGAGAGATCCCTTCTAACCTCAACCACTTTGTGATTCTGTGATTTTATATCCTTATGTACAGGACAGTTGCAAGTTTTGGACATGTGGGTTTCTATTTCCTTTCTTTTCCTTTAATTTCTTTTATAGACTATTAACCAGTAGGACATTTGCTTGAAAAATTGGCAATATGAATTAAAGTCCTTTTAGGAAGCAGAAGAACAGAATCTGAGTTTTTGTACATCTTGGATGAATCTCCTGGCCTTGAGCTTGCTGCAGGAAAGATGAAGTAGCTCTTGGTTTCAGGGGTGAGTTTTGTGTTCCTCCCTTCCAGGTGGCTATTTTTCGGCTGAAACTACTCAGTAAGCTTGGATCAAAATACGCAAGTATTTTCAAGTCACTGTAAACTGCTTTGTTCATCCAGAAAACTATTTGCAAAAATATTGTTAAAGATTAATTTAACCAGTTCCAAACTAATTTCTCATAGGTTTTAGGGTTTCCCCCTGCATGGTCCCATGCACCTGTTTTCAGTTGTACAGAAAATTAAAGATGGTAGCTTCTATTAACATATAAGCTAAATCAGAGCTTATAGATCACCTATATTTTGCGTATATCATCTATCATATATGTATACAGCATATACCTCTCCCAGCACGGTCTCTGCAGAAGAGAAAAATTCAGAAAATAATAGATATGACTAGTATCACACAGAATTTTTTATCAACCGTATGACTTTTATTAAGTTAATAATGTCAACAAATGTGCAAAATAGAGTTAATCATTTTACGTTACACTGATTTGGTTGTCTCTAATAGCAAAATTGTATACTTCTGTGGGCTTTTTCTCCAATGCTTTAATATTAAAAAAACATAAATCAAAGCTGTTTTGACAGATGAACAACACAATTTTGTAACAGAATGGAAAATTTTAAAAACTGAATAGCTGATAAAAGATGAGTATAACCAGGGAGGATTGATGTTATAGCTGAAGGCAGCATTAGAGATTAGGTACTCATTTGGCTTTTCAGAAGGCCTGGTGACTCATTCCACATAAATGAAGTTTGTGATATGTAATGAAAAGCTTTCTATCTTCACTGAAAGCAAATTAGCAGGTATTTTGTGTGAAGAATGTTAATGTTATCTTGCATTTGTTTCAGAGCAGGAACACATTAAACAGATGAGATTTGAAAAGAATTTCACTTTTATAACATCAGGTGCTGAAGGTATTAAAACAAGGTCACCTCTGTAAAGCAATGTGAGAAAATTAGGTTATAAACAAGCAGTGCCTAAAAATATATTCAGTCTGTTTCACTGACCAAATGTAACACAAGATTGCCCCAAATTGCTAATTTTCTTTACCAAGACTGATACTCTCATGTCCAGAGCTGAATCCGCAAAGTTAAACAATAAAAAAGCCATGGTTTGGTGAGGGAGAAGGCATAAGCATCTCAGTGGGCAAAGTCATTTCATTCCATTAAGGCAGAAAATAAGCCAGGCTGTTTTACAGCCTTTACTGTTCCACATTATAAAGCAATAGACTATTTGAAGACATTACATCTTTTTTTTCAGGAAGACAGTAAGAAACAGGAAGGAGTTATGTCTGAGGAAGAAAAGATAAAAGTAATCATTTTTCAATACTGAATAACTGAGAAAAACAGCAATTAAGATAGAAAGATGAAAAATTCATTTAGAAAAATAAAAATATTTTTAAAATTATACTAGAGGAAACTAGAGTATATAAGAGATACAGAAAATCAGTATGTACTAAAAACAAGGCAGACACGAAAGAGAAATAAAAAATAAAACCTTTATTTTTTATTTGAAAACAAGACAGAAATGAACTAAGACTATACGTTTGCTAGCATTGGAATAAAAGTGAAAACAGACCAAAGAGGAGACTAGTTACTAAATTAACAATATTTCCTTAGAGAGGACGGGATTATGTTATGGTTGGTTTGTGATTTAGGCACAATAAAGTCTTAGAGTGAGAAAATAAAGTATATCTTTATATACATGTAGAGATAACATAACAGAGATTATTTAGGAAGAAATACTGAACATGAGGAAATGATACCTAGATAGGAAGACACAGATAGGGAGACAGATAGAAAATTGATCTTCAAGGCAAGCTGAAAAGGTAGATAAAGAAACACGTTTGACGATAAAAGTGGCCTTGCAACCAGGGAGATATGGCTTACTATCATGATGACTCGTGGTAACAGTGGAAGAACTCCTAAGTAGGTAGCATATTTCTAGACATGATACAAGACTTTTTTATCCCTCCTGGCTTATGAAAGGGCCGTAAAGATCAGAGGCTTCCCTTAGTTATTCAATTTATATTAAAGTAGATATCTTCTACATCATTCTTTTAAAACATCTTTATAAAAAAACTTGCAAGCCTTACACACAAAAAAAAATCACATAACTCCTCATTCTATCAGTGGTTTGTATCTTCACTCCCCCTGGCTAGGTCTAGGTCAATGCAATGAACTTGATCTAGGATGTAAAAAGCGATAGGCTGCAAAATTTTTGATGTTTAGCCAAACCTCCTTCATCAAAACGTTTTTATGTCACCTTTGAAATTTGGTAGGTGGTCAGGTAGAAGTTTGTGCAGGTTGGTACAAGGTAAAGTTGAGTCAACTTTCCTGTTAACTTCAGTAATTGCTTTAAAAATGCTATTTTAGGACACAACACTTAATATTCACTTTCCCTAAAAAGTAGTTCCCTTCCTCTGAAACAGTTTATAAACATAACAACTTTATATGTTTGATAAAGAAAATGCCAGGGAATCTAATAAGGCTTGTCTACCACACCTTGGTGAAATAAAGCTTATTCAGTTAATGTTTCTAAAAGAACTTGAGGGCTTTTGATAAGGTGCTTATTATGTCTTGAGCATGCCCTTATAATAAAATATTGTGCTTTATAACTTGTGCTGGGGTACATTGACAGAGCACCAATGAAACCAACACAGCTACAGTTTTATACCAAATAAAGATCTGCTCAAGAATATTTAATGCTTATTACAGATAAACAACCTGAGGAGACTACATAAATAAAGAGCACAGTGTTAATATTTTCAAAGGAGTAAGTGATAGAAGGAGGAAAAAATAAGAAAAAACGCTTTATTTTGCATCAGTCTCCTAGATAAAAGCATAACATTTTAACCAAAGATTAAGTCTATGGATCAAGAGTCTGGAGGAAAAACCATATGATCGTTTATTGTTTTCTGAGTAACATACATTCAAATTTGTCAGAGCATTGTTTTCAAGTGAACACAGTACATCCAAGTATGTGAAAACAAGTGGAGATGGAAAAAAGAGGAGGCTTAATAAATATTTCCATAGGTTCATCACATGCAAAAGATATTCCTGAACACAGGAAAAAAAGCCAAAATTATGTCATTATTTGAAATATGACTCCCCTTTCTAACTTAACACTACTTGTAGTCACCGATTTTGAAGCAAAACTAAAACAGTCTCTCCCTGTCAGAGAGACTGCATTTATCACTAGGAAAACCAAACTGTAAGATAGACTAAAACCAAAAAGAGGTGAAGGAAAGGGATACTTACTAATATGTTGTAAGTATGCTAAAATAGACCCATGAGATCTGCTTGTAGTTGTACGAATAATAATTTCAGAAGCTGCAGTTAAAATTCCATTGAAATGCAATTATTTGAATGTGAAAACTGTATATGTCTTCTTTCTTGCAGTGAGAAAACAAAATGGAGGAAAAGATATATGAAAGAAATACAGGGCACTTGTACACAGCAAGGGTCTACAGTTACCCAGAATTTGTATTTTACTCTACAATAGTCTGAATGAGCTTTCACTTTGGTTTGAAAACCACATTTACAGTGAGGAAAGTGCTTTGTGTATTGATATGCTCCTCTGTAATACAATATTGTCTGGTGACCTGACAGCGCTTATAGATCAGACTTCATTTTATATTCTCATTGGAGAGTCTGAAGTTGCTCTCCTGGCAGCATCAGCTACTGCAGAGATTTCTGAGTTTTGTAGCCATGTAGACCTTCCAATTAGGGGTGACCTGTGCCATGCAAGTGACAGACAAGTACCAAAAGCTGTAAGTATTCAGAGCCAGCTCAAGGTTCTCAGCAGGACAGAAAAAAATTAAGGACATAGAAGATTTAAGAAGTGACAAATTTTACTGTTGTGGGGGTAGCTAAATTATCTCCATGGAGAAGGAGGTGGGAGGTCAGTCTGAAATATCTTCTTCAGTGTCAGAGGATTACCAGAAAGTGTTTATTCAAGGCAGATTACCCATTCTGTAGCCTAAATTTCTCTTTCAGAATCCACATTTCTTTCTCTCCCAACCATATGAAATGCTTTGACTACAGTGGCAGAGAAAGAACTACAAAGTCTTACGAGGGATTTTTGAGCTTTCACAGGCAAGAACAGCTTTCCAGTGTTCAGACTGAATTCAGTCATCTTTCATTTATTAGCATGTACTACTTAATATCTATTTCTGAAGTAGCGCTTCATATACACTATGTAAAGTGATATTACTTGGAAAAAAATTTAGATGTTTTAGGTTAGCTTATAGTTAAATTTATAACTTTGTTACTAATAAACTGATAAGTCTTTTCAATTACTGTGATTTTCTCTTCAAGTTTAGCAATGTGCAGGGCAAAAAGCTCAACCTTTTTGTCAATTGATCTTGTGGATGACAACTGCCAGCATGAAAATTTAATATAAAACATTTGTGACTCTTCCTTGTTGATGACTATTCTATGACATGGACGTTGCTTGCTTCATAAATTATCAGTGAAGACTCCTATTTAGCAGGGAATTGAGGGGATGATCAGAGCTTACACTTGCAGAATTTCATTTGGTAGTTGAAGGTTGCATTAACTTCATCTACTCACCATCTGCTTGGAAACGTCCAGTCTTTGGAAGTTCACCCATCATACACAAATAAAAGATGGAATTGTTCATAAAAAACATCAGTTCTATGGATGAATATGAATTATTCTTATTGCTAAAAGCAAACTGTATTCTTTCACTCTGGAAATACACTTAAATATATTATATAAAATACCACTGTAAATATTATGCTGTATTCTTCTGTGAAGACTTTTTATAATTAGAACTTCATTAATTTATGTTTTACAACTATTTTTAATACATATCACAGAATCACACTATCGTCAGGGTTGGAAGGGACCTCTGGAGATCATCTAAGTCCAATTCCCCTGCCACAGCAGGGACACCTACAGCAGGTTGCACAGGACGGCGTTCATATACTTTATGATATTACATTTTTTTAAAAGGGTTTGTTTCATAGTTTGTTTTTTTTTTTCTTGTAGTTTTATAAGGAAGAGTACTGAACATTAATGGGAATTCCAGCAAAAGTTTGTTGAACTGGTCATTTATAATGAAGCTGCGTTAAGTTTTTTGAACTGTAAAATCAAATGCTAGTAAAATGTATCAGCCTCTCAGTGAAGCCAATTACACAGCAATCGATGAAGCTCCCTTTGTTCAATAAAGTAGGTCATAATGTCCATGAGTGCAAAACCTTGCTGGTACTTAGTACTGCAGACAAGGTAGTTTTTCTGGCTGCTAAGCACCACTGTGGAAGAAGCTCAGTACTCCGTGGAAGATTCTCTTCTCAACTATAACATCTGGTCTTTGACCAGTGTTTGAACTACAAATGGGCTTAACAGTGTTTTGTTTTCCTGCGTAGTCTGTGCATTATGAGTTTCTAATATTTTTGCAAGTTACTTTATGACAATTTAGGATAAAAATAATATTAAAAGATCCAATTTATTATTTTTAACATTCTTTACATCTCGTTTTATTGAGAAATGTCAGTGCCAGTGTTGTTCATTAACAATGAATGTCTATGTTAACAATTAAACTATCACACTCAAAAGTAGTTCTGATTAGCAAGATTTTCATACCTTCTCAATTACTCAAAAGAATACTGGGGATGTGATACAGTAAATTGCCAGAACAAATTCTTAACATGAGCACCGTTGGAAGTTTCAAAGGAAAGCAGTTCAACGCCTTCTGCCTTGGACTCCTGTCAGGTACATATGGATGTGTCAGGCACCCAACATGTTCCAAATACTTCCGACCCTGCATTAACAGATGGACTCTACATCATACACACCGTGTGTCCTACACATCTATGAACAATAGTAGATTTTTTATGTGTCATATGTGAGAAGCATCTGCCCTGGATTCCTAGATGTCAGGCTGCTGGATACAGCCTGTCACTAGCTGACAAGGGAGCATTCCAGTTACAAATTAGGATCAAAGTGCTGGTCAGCTTCCGTACCTGTAGAACTGAATGGGTTTGGTGGGCTGAATATTCTTTCTAGCAGCAGAATACTATTCTAGATTTAAGTCTCTGGTTTCATATAACGCTTTAATGATACTGATAATGATCAGCATCGAACTATTATTTTTGCTTCTTGCTCACTTCATATTTTCCTCCTCTTTTGAGAAAATACAAATCACTGTGGTTTTATGCCAAGAGTCTTTAGAAAATGATACTGAGAAGAAAGAGAAAAAAAATGTTTAGATCTTGTAAGTAAACTGTGGTGACATTTAGGATACCTAGATAATTTTTTTCTATTAATGGTACTTAGTTTTCCTTGCACAATAGAGACAAATATTCAAACACAAATAAACATTGTGGCTTAGACTCTTAAGCATGCTAAACACTGGGCTATTTTGGGTTTATGCCAGCTTTGCTTTTTTTCAGGTTGGAGGAATCCCCAGCTGCTCATTTGAATCAGTGGAGGTAAGCAAGTATAGGAGTAGAAAGTAGCTGTCCCAAGTCTCACATACATCTCTCCAAATGATTTCCCAGGTGAGGGGTTTATCAAACTGTAAATATTTATATTTAGGAAATGTTATTACGAACATTATTATTTCTTATGTGGTGATAAAACTATGAGTGATGAGTTCATTATACAGTTCTAACAAAACTCCTGCCCCGAAGAGTTCTGAGTTTAAGTTGGAACTTACCTAGATATCACTGAATACAGCAAAGTCAAATTTCACAGTAGACATAGCGAAAGAAACAGTTTCGTTTTCAGTCTATCTATCTTTGTATTAAAAAATGACACACCCCCAACATAACTTACATTTACTACCAGAGGTGAAGTAGATCCTCAAAAAAAATGAAATAGATATCCATAAAAGTGTATTCCTTTTCCATTTTCAGAATTCTTATATTTAACTAATTTGTCAAAGCAAACAATCTTATACTCCATCAATCTGCGTACATGACTGCAGGTACAACTACATTACCCTAAAGTGAACTATATAAACTGACAGTCATTTATCTGACTTTATATAATTTTGTCAGTCTTCTTTCTTTTACATATTGTTTTGTTTTCTTTTTGTCATATTTTTCTTTTACTATGGAGACTAAATCAGCTATTTCAGTGAAAGTTTGTGCTTTGGAACTAGTTTGAGAATAACTTGCAGGGAATTAAAAAATTCATAGGTGACCTTCAGACTCATAAAAATTCTAGCAACAGACTGCTCCTGAGTTGTTCTTTATGGCACATAGGCTAGATTTTTTTTTCTTTAAATTAAAGGTTATTATTAACTGAAATAAATAAAGGATTAAAGCCACTGGAGGCCCAAATCCAGTCTTATAGTATATCTTTCTTAATTAATATCTTTGTATTCAGAAGGTGAATCCATTTTGCTATGCAATACTGGTGTAAATTTCTTTAGCAAAGCATTTTAACACAATATTGTGGTATTGAATTGATGTGCAGGTTAGATAAGAAAGTAGAAAGATGTCTTCTGGGGAGAAAGGTGACATTTTACTTTAGAGCTATATATTGGTGTGTGTTGGTTTTGGCTGGGATAAAGTTAATTTTCTTCATAGAAACTAGTATGAGGCTATGTTTGGGATTTGTGCTGAAAACAGTGTTGATAATAGAGGGATGTTTTAGTTATTGTTGAGCAGTGCTTACATAGAGTGAGGGCCTTTTCTTCTTCTCACACCACCCCACCAGCAAGTAGGCTGGCAGTGCAGAGGAAGTTGTGAGGAGACACAGCTGGGACAGCCGACCCCAACTGACCAAAGGGCTATTCCATACCCTTGATGTCATGCTCAGCATATAAAGCTGGGGAAGAAGCAGGAAGGGGGGGGTGTTCAGAGTCATGGTGTTTGTCTTCTCAAGTAACCTTTATGCGTGATGGAGCCCTGCTTTCCTTTCACCTGCCTGCTGATGAGAAGTAGTGAATGAATTCCTTGGTTTGCTTTGCTTGCATGCACTGCTCTTGCTTTACTTATTAAACTGTCTTTATTCTAACCTGTGTGTTTTCTCACTTCTACTCTTCTGATTCTCCCCTCAGTCCCACCAGGGGAGAGTTAGCAAGCGGCTGTGTGGTGCTTAGTTGCCTGCTGGGGTTAAACCATGATATGTTGTCTCTTAGAGTTTCGTGGGTGGATCACAGCCTGTATCTGTATCTGAGAACTGAACAGCAAATCCTACCAGCGTATATAAGATCTAGCATATATCTGCAGAGGATAGAAGGTGTGGCTGCACTAAGAATGTTTTTTTTTTTACTTCTCTGCCTTCTGAACGCATAAAATGTCGGAGCTGTGTTAATTGTGCATGCAATAAAGTTTTTCAAGTGCAGACCATTTTCCAGTCACAGCATTAAAAATTAATCAATTATACTCTATCCCCTTAAGACTACTTTACAATTCATTCACCAACAGTCAGGAGACTGAATCCTAGTACTAGCAGTCAAGTTGGGATTTTAACTCAGTGAGTTGTTATGGCATGTTTCCAGGTCATGATCGCAGGACAGCTGTTTTCTTCCATAACAGGGTGAATTATAGCAGACGGTGAAGCCAACAAACCTCTTAGCATTTGAGTAGGGTGCTCTCTGCCAACCAGGGAGCAGGCATTGACAGGCATTGGCTTCGCAAGGGATGGCATTTGTTCCATTGCTTGCGTTTGCCAACAACAGTCATTATATAGAATGGTCCTGTGGTGCCTCCTGTAGGGACACAAGATTACAGTAAAAGATAGGTAACGGCAGAAAGAACACTGGTGTTCTCCTTGGAAAACCATCTTTGAAAAATCCTGTTTTAGGATAACATTTTGTATGTGTATGGCTGAAATACAGCTCCTGGATCCAAGTGAATCCTGAAATGCTCCTGATTAAATATCTAGTTATCAGGAAAGAATATTATAGTCTGTTCTGAAACACCTAAAAAATGGAGAAGACACATATGTAACTCTCTACATTGTTGAGAAAAATCATTATCAAACTTTTCAGCCTTTTCCGTAATTTGGTACACTACACTTCAATGAACAAACCAGTAAGATCTCCATGGACATTCAAAATAAAAGAAAATCTCAAAAAAGAGGTCAGGCCAAGACTTTCTGAGATGTCCCTCACTCAGTTGTGATGGTAAAGACGTCCTAAGTCTTTCACAGATTTCTGAGAAAACATGCAGTATTATTATTAACTGTGGGTTCATTCAAATCCTTCAGGCTAGAATCAAAATTAATTGCCTCTATATCTACTGCAGAAAGTGCAAACTTAATCTGTATCTTACAATGATGGAAGTCAATCTGAATAATATTACTTTCATTCTTGTTCCAAAACCATAAAATGAATGCTCTATCTACATTACAACATCAAGTCCTTAACCTTTTAAGGGTTTGATCAAGTCCATTAAGTCCATAACCTTTTATTAATCCAGCAGTGAGGTACCAAAGTAGTACACAAATCCCTAAAAAGGATCACCTCTAACATTCATTGATCTGTTTAATAATTGTTCCCTAACCAGAAAAGACTGATGTTTTTTCATCGCTTATTTATGCTGGCTCCTTTTGGGAGATTGCAAGCCCATTGTTTTCTAGCTAGGGATAGTTCAAAATCTCTGTACTTAATGACAGTTTGTTATCTGGCACTGCTTCTCATCCAACATCTTGTATAACAGTACCCCAGCATGAATTCCAAACCAACTGCGAGCAATACCTTTAATGTATTTTTTTCAGGCATCCTGGTTAATCTGAGGCGTTATGAAATAACAACCCAGACTGTTCCCCTCATACAAACATCTACATGTAGCAATGTTAAAATACAGCATGGTTGTGAATCAAATATGAACTCAACCAGATTTGTTAACCATACGTATAGACACACAGAAATACACATGAATAGCACACAGGAATGTTTTCTGTAAGACGATCAAACTAGATCTGTTAATGTGATCAGTAAGTGAAAGAAGAGTTAGTCTTACTAAGTAAACACATAGTTCATCTTAATTTTTCACATTAAGAGAATGTGACATCCAAGATTGGCAAATTCTGGAATGATTGGAAATTTGACATAGATCTTCACTTGCACAATAAGAAATTAAGTTAAAGGTGAAACAATTCAAAGGAAATCTATAAAATGTGATTTGGACATCTCACAATAGCATGTAAGTTGCTGTTGAAATGAGACTGTAACTGAACATTTTGTTTTCTTTCTAAAAGAGGTATCAGTTTCTTCCAGATTGCTTTCCATGATCAGTAAGGTCAAATAACATGTAAGTACAGGAATAATAGTATTTAAATCAATACTACATTTAAGATTAGCTAAACAATACCATTAAAAGCAAATTAATTAAGTACTGTATCCAGCGTTACTGTTGCACAACTGCATACTGTATTTTAACCATTTCTGTAGTACAAATTCACATTCTCCATTGTTTTCAAAGGAATTAACACTGATTTGCATCATCTAAGAATCCATTTTTTTTGCTGTAGAAGTAGAATTATAACACTGGAAATCTAGAACACCATAGTGTTATTCGCAGTACCCAACCAATAATCTTTTTCCTAACAGTCACTGGAAATTGCATTAATAGAAAAAAAAGCTAATATAAAGAGGAGTACTGGATTAATAACTGATTAATGACTAAACTATGTGGATTTACACTTTTTTGCTGTTGGAATCACTTCCAACTTACAAATCCTTCCATATCTACATCATGCTTGGATGTAGAAGGATGCGTATGGCCACTCTAAAACAAGGTGTAAGGTGTTATTGTGAACGTCATAATATCTATTATGAGTAAAACCTCTATCATGCATATGGAAACATGTAAACGCAAACATGTTAAAATATTATAAAGAGAAGTTAAAAATAACTCCAATAAAGTTTCGGTCCTGCTAGGAATGTTCTGAGTTTCACTCAGGAAGAATAATGTACGTGGGTCAGAGCAATCACATGCACAAATACAGGCTGGGTGGAGAATGGTTTGGGAACAGCCCTGAGAAGAAGGACTTGGGGATGTTGGTGGATGAGAAGCTTAATGTGAGCTGACAATGTACACTGGCAGCCCAGAAAGCCAACCACATCCCGGGCTGCATCAGAAGAAGCGTGGCCAGCAGGTCGAGGGAGGTGATTCTGCCCCTCTACTCTGCTTTGGTGAGACCCCACCTGGAGTACTGTGTCCAGCTCTGGAGCACCCAACATAAGACAGACATGGACCTGCTGGAACAAGTCCAGAGGAGGGCCACAAAGATGATCAGAGGGCTGGAGCCCCTCTCCTGTGTGGACAGTCTGAGGGAGTTGGGGTTGTTCAGCCTGGAGAAGAGAAGGCTCCAGGGGGAACTTACAGCAGCTTTCCAGTATCTGAAGGGGGCCTACATGAAAGCTGCAGAGGGACATTTTACAAGGGCATGTAGCGATAGGACAAGGGGTAATGGCTTCAAACTGGAAGAGGGTAGATTTAGGATAGATAGTAGGAAGAAATTTTTCACTGTGGGGGTGGTGAGACACTGGCACAGGTTGCCCAGGGAAGTTGTGGATGCCCCATTCCTGGAGGTGTTCAAAGCCAGGTGGGGTGGGGCTTTGAGCTACATGGACTAGTGGGAGGTGTCCCTGCCCATGGCAGGGGGTTTGGAACTAGATGATTTTTAAGGTCCCTTCCAACCTAAACCATTCTATGATTAGAATAAGAAAATCCTTAGTGTTTTGAATTGTGAACATCAGGAGAAAATTTTTTCCTCCCTCATTTCTATGATTCTGTGATACTATGGAAATCCTTCATATTTGCGCAGGAAGAAAAAGTGATTGTATGGCAATGATAACCAAAGAAAGAAAAAGGGATACAATACAGGTGTCCCAAAATATAAAAATCAAACAGAGAAAAGCCAGACAGATACTCTGTGAAATATTATTTTACAAGTGCCTTCCTAAAAGTTACTGATAAAATGATCTGGTAAACTCCAAATCATATTAATTTTATTGCAAATAGTGATATTTATTGTTCATGTTTCAGATTATTTAACATTAGAAAGGTAGAAAAGATGATCTGATTTATTCTGAAGTAATACATGGTGGTCTCAAACTTTTCTCACACTGCAGGTGATGTGAACCTTTAATGCAATAAGGCTGAAATAGCATTGTTTGCTTCTTGATAATATTCTCAGGGAAAAGCAGCCATTTCCTGTAACAAATTCCTGGTATCAATTAAACTGCTAAGGGGCTATTGAAACGAATTACAGATCAAGTTTCACTAACATGGAAGAAAGGGCAACATACACCTTCAGTATGGCACTGAAATGGCTCGTAGGTATAACAATCATAGAAAGGAAACGCATAAAGCCACGTGTTGCTTCAGCTAGATTATGGCTAGCACTTGATCTAACTAGTTTAAAGGTAGCCTAGGTACCTCTCCAGCAGACTGATGGCAGTGCAGACATGCTCTCCATTTTGTATCTTTGCATGATTCCAGTTCACCTTTTTAACATAACTAAGAGCCAGTCTTTCCTATATAGACTGTGTGCAGTTGGGTGTAGCACCCCTTCCACCTAATTACCTACTTTATCCATCTTGGATAAAAGTCAGGACTCTTGACTCTTAGGCAAATAAAATTATTATTTTATCTATCCTGGATAAAATACTCTAAAAATAAATAATATGAAAACCAAATTTTAGTGAAAATGTATTTCACCCCTTGGCTTAGGAAATTAATTTGAAAATAAAGGAAACAAGAACATGGAAAGATCAGTCTAAATGTCCACTAACAGGACAGAATAAATAGAAGAAAGCTGGAAAACAACGAATTAAACAAACTCACTCAGAAAAAGACCACAGATAAAGTGGCAGAATGAGAGATACTTCGGGTTCAGTATGTAGCAAATAAGGTGAGTAAGCACTTTACATTTATTTAAAAATATTTATTTAAAAAATGTTGAACTTGAAAAATATTTCAGATCTCCACACAATTTTTAAAAACTAATTAAAAAAACCTAAGCAGCACCTTAAATTGTGCCTATGAGGACCATAAAAATTATTATTTTATTCTGATTAAAAAAATTGAGATATGCTCGGGATACCTGGGAATAGCTTGAGTCTCTTGACTTCCAGGTTTCTCTGTTAACCGTGAGGCCATTCTCAGAGTGTCAGTCAATATGCCAGTTGGAGCTGGCATCTGAAATTATTGTAACAGATGGTGAGTGTGGCCATTTTTATCCAGTTCTGAGTGCAGTGATTTAACAAAAATGTATAGAAAAATATATTAGAAAGGTTTTTTGTGGAAGATGTCTCTGCTCTTGTCACATGTGGAAGTTAAGAACTGAGATAGAATAAACATATACAAAACAGTTAAAAAATTCCTGAGTATGGCTAGACTTAAAAAAAAAAGAAAAAGATGGAAAAGGGTGATTAACACATGCCCCTTCTAAAGATCTTCCCTCCCACCCTCAGGATATTTTTAGGAAAGACATTCTTTAAGATATTTATTACTAATTAAATATTCTTCTTGCTCTTAAGTAATAATTTTTCTTTCTAAGAGAAAGTTATTTTTCTAAACTTGAGATTCCTCGTTCAAATGATAAGTGCAATGGAGTAAGGGTAAAACACCACTACTAGACATCAGTACAGACGTCAGCTACTGTCAATAGTGGTCACTGATAGAACAGCTGCATTTGACAATGTGAATAAGCTGTTCATGCACACATTAGCAGAACAGAATTAATAACTGTTACATTTATAGAGTCCCTAAACCAGTATATACCTATTAAGCCAATACAAGGTAGTGTCAACCTAGGCATGGCTGGGACAGTGGGGAATGTCATATTCTAGGGATAGAATGGATTCCATTCCTTTCCTTTCATATTATGCTCATTTTAGTTGTTTATATTTGAAGGGTATAGATGTGTTGGTGAATAGAGAATATATGACAGTGATTTCTGTCTGTTTTTCACTCTGGCTATCATAATTTTCTCTATATTGGGTTCCAAATACCAAAGATTAATTTTGTTCTACTTATTTTTTTTGTTGATACCCTGCTGTTATTTTAGACAGAAAGTTCTGCTGATCAGATTAGAATATAGAGTCAGAATGTTCAGATTAATCTATGTAGTCAGAAGTCTGGCTGTTTTCCATTTTTCTTTCACAGCATACGTGAGATCTACTAAAGAAATTCCCTCTCAGTCTTTTGTGTGCAAGTTCAGTCAATTTAATGTCCTTATGTGAAGTATTTTTGTCATATTACTCTTTGATGCATCATCCTTTCTGTTTCAAAACATTTAGTTACTAACAGCATAATCAAGATAAAAGCTTCACACCTAGTTCAGGCTTTTATATAGAGAAGAGGGGATCAGTCAAAGATTGCCTTTGTAGATGTTGCTCACCTATGGTAAAAATGTGCAAAAATATTTAGGAAATTTAAAAATTGTAAGAAATTTGGGTTTTAGAGTTGCAGGAACGTAGGTGAATAAGCAGGTAATATGAATTAACCAGATGACAAAAATTCTAGTTTACAGTCTGGGTAAAATCAAGCTAATGTAATCCTAGTAAGTGGTTATCACAATAACAACCAAAAATAAAAGCAAGCACTTCTAAATTTACATTAGAAATATTTGTGAGACAACTTCTTCAGTTGTCTGTCTTACTAAGCACAGTGATAACAGGCAACAGCTGCTGCAAAATTATATGTTGAAGTCATGCAGAAATGTTGACAAGTCACAAAAAAGACTGGCATAGAATCTGGTCAGATTACAAATGGGATTTACACGGGGCATTTCAGTCTATGATATGTATGTAACAAATAATAATTACTCACTTTTATTAAATTCTATTTCAAATAATCTTTGTCATTTTTATCAAGTCCACTAGATGTGATGAACAAGTCATGTGTATCTTTTTTTTTTGATAAAGTTATCTGCCTTTTCCGTCATCCTTTTTTTTTTCCCACAGAGTAAACTGACCACAGGGAAATACTCTGTATAGTTTCTGAATCACATTTATCATCAGAGTTTACCTAAACTGAAACTTATCAATACTTTGCTTTAGGAAAATTTTAAATACTAACCAAGAAAAAAAAAGAGTTTATATGGTGTATTAAATATTTCCTACAATGTTTTGTCAAGTAGAAATAGCTGTCATCTTGCATCCAGTTCAGAAACAATTTCTTATGAGAAAATATATACTAATTTGCCTATATTTATAGATGTAGGATTCTCAGTACCATAAAACTTGCTATCAATTATGTTTTAGGAATGAGCACAACCTACACACACATATTTTTTGTGCAGTCATTTTGTATAGAAAACTTTGGGTTTTTTTCAGCTTTCAAAAAAAACTTGCAGATGTTAATAAAAGGGAGATCTTGCCAGAAGTTCTGCAGCATTTCTGAACGCCTATAGCAATTTTGTTGAAAATTAGAAAATACACCTATTTCAGGAAGTATCTTACTGTAAATTGTTGAATGCAAGTATCATACAAAATTTCAGGAAGAGCTTTTAATTCTTGGAAACCAAATAGATACTGAAAATACTCCTCTGATTTTGATGAGTGTTAATTTCATGAAAGAAATGACAGAGAACACTAAACCTCATGCAAAATACAAGCTTACACCTGTTTGCTTATTTGACTGTTTGTTGTTTTGGGATTGTTTTTTTCTGAACCCAACCTAGATCACATTAACCAAACTACTAAATAGAAATTTTTAATTCTTTCTTTGTAAACAGACTATTACAACTATTCTTACATTCACCTATGATATTGTTTAATTCAATATATTTGCATGTGAAATACTTAAATGTTTTTCTTATAGTAATGAGTTTTTTTAAGAAGCAAGTTAATTTTTTTACTTGATTTTACCTCTGAAAGAGTTGATTAAAATTATTGTGCTGCTTTAAACAAATCTTAATCTCAAAAATTTTATCACATATCATGCATTCTGCAGAAGATGTATAATGAGAATTTAGTTTGTAACAGCAAAAAATAACCTAATATTGCACGCTCAGAAAATAAATTAAATCCATCATAAAGACATATTTAAAATTGCATTTTCCAAGAAGTTAATTTTTTATGACTAGACAAAAATCTTACAAATTAACTTTTCAAAACTATTTTTATTACAAGAAGTTGAAATATTGCAGTTTGAAAATAAATTTGTGCTTGCAATGTTTAAGCTTCACTTTGTCATTCTTAATATGCTCAATTCATTATTTCTATACTGCGTAAAGTTATTCAAGCAATTATTTATCGTAGTAGAGGGGTGCTCCAGGAATAACTCCTCCCCCCACATGTTATCTTTCATTACTGCTTATAAATATTAATCATGTTCCTCGGTTATAATACAGTGCAAACATAGAGAAATTCAACTACATTCATAGGGTGCTGCTGCCAAGATATTCATATTCCATGTGACCAAAGCTGTAACTTGTAACCAAACCCAGTGATTCCCCTGAATGTATCTCATTTCTCAGAAGTTACTGAACTAAATAGTTCTGCTGTGATATCAAAATGTTCATTTCTGATATCTTGCACTGATTTTAGCAATATATATTGCATATGTTAGAATGTACTATCGGATGCACAGATTTGGGGATAATATGTATTTTTTTTTCCCTTAATTAAACCTCTTGGCAACATTTGTTTTTATCTATATTTATTTTTTTCTTTAGTGTCTGCATTTATATTTGGTGTGAAAGCCAACTGTACAGATGGTATTTTCATAAAAGCCCATTGAGAAAGGCTGGCAGAATAATTCCAAATAAGTTCCTACGAGAAATAGATAAAAATAAAGTTACATCTGGAACTATGAATTTCTTTCACTACAAAAACATGCCTTACAAACAAATAAGTAGTACAGTACTTCATGGGGCTAATTAAAACTTATCATCTCACTGTGGGCTAAATCTGCAAAAGTGATTTAGCCTAAAAGCTCGGTCCTTGAGTAGACACCCACTATCCATAGTTGGGAAAGCTTCATGAGATGTCTGACTCACTGCCAGTAGATACATGCAAGAATTTTAACTCTTATTCAAGTCCAACTCTCAGTAGGATTTTCATTCTACTTTTTTCCAATCTATTTACTGCCATGTCCTTATTGACATTAATCCTATGAAATCAGGTCTTTATAAAAAGTTTTCTGGGGACTGTGCTGTTCTCTTACCACAAAGGCCACAAATTAGATGATACTTTACTTAGGAACTGGGAGACATCATCAGAATAAAATAGGGGGAAGGACCTCTTTTGTGTCTGTCATCTGTGCGTGCTTTATTGGTTGCATGCTCTAACAACCAGTAAGAAGCAGGGAAGCATTTAACCCACCTTACTAGGCATGATCAAAAACTTTGACTGGAAACATAAACATCTTCCACTATTGTCTGGCTGATTCCACTCTATGTTTTATTTCCTTGTAGCTTTTCACTTCAAGAAGATCTCAGTAATCTACTTTTGAATTTAAATTGGCACCATTTTTACAAGCTATGTTCAGGCTGGGGTTGGAAGATGGTCATTAGCGCAACTCACACAAATGGAGCGTATCTGCAACTCCCTGTCACAGAATGGTCCCATAACTTTCCTGCATTCTCAGGGAAATCTGTTGCTCAAATGAAGTAAACATAGGATTTTTTCTTTGATCATGTGATTTTCGTCTTATTGTAGTCCTCTACAGATTCCATAATGGTTAGAATTACCTTTAGAAAATAAATTTTCAGAAAGTAAGTTTCAGTCCTAAAATATTCACGTTTCTGCCAGTATTGCTTTTTATAGTATTCACCGGTAGTACCAATCTCTATTTACAAAGTATGAATATTTAATCATCTCACACTAAAATAAGTTGGATATTGAATTACCAAGTTTTGACAGATTTTTAAATTAGCTTGCAATAGAAATATTCAGAAAAACTCATATGCTCCCTCTTCTTATGAAGCTAAAAAGAAAAAAAAAAGAAAATTCTTAACCCCAAGATATTGAATACATGCAAAATGGATGGGGCTTTGGAGGTGACTAAAAATTGTCTTATTCTACTGATAATATGCAAAGATAAATGAACTTCAGCTTTTAAAATAGAGACTTCTTTTTTCTCAGATATGCTCTTACAAAGCACAAAATGTTTTGTAAATAAAATAAATAAAGAAAAATTGAGTACATGCTCTCTTACACTGTATTATTAGGAGAAAATTCATCGGTATTTTTATTATCTGTATCTTGGATACATATTAAGCAAAGCAGATTTGAAATCATACATAGACCTCATTCAGGAACCTTGACCAGATTAAGGACCACGTTCAATGTACACAAAGTTTGAATAAGGTATTACTTTTTGCTTGACTCATTTTTTTATCCATAGCTGAAAGTGTCAAGTCTATTGATCAATTCTTTACTCTTGCTTCACTTCCATTAACTGTACAACTGAAAAAAGTATTGCCTGCTAGCTGTGTGAATATCATTCATAGAATCATAGAATCATAGAACGGTTTAGGTTGGAAGGGACCTTGAAGATCATCGAGTTCCAACCCCCCTGCCATAGGCAGGGACACCTCCCACTAGACCAGGTTGCCCAAGGCCATGTCCAACCTGGCCTTGAACACCTCCAGGGACAGGGCTTCAACAACCTCTCTGGGCAACCTGTTCCAGTGCCTTACACTGTTTCTGCATTTCTGTGTGAATTGTGAGAATGTTATGCATGTGAATATAGGGAAACAGACATGTAATCTGAAGTCATTGTGCAATAAGCTTCAAATTTAACATAAAAGTTTTGAAACTAAGAAAAAAAATACAATTCTGCAATGACTATGAAGACCTTAATAAAAATGTATTGTTTCTGGCACTAGAAAAAAACATAAAAGTCTAGATACTAAAACAAAAAGCAGAAAAGCAGGAACCACTGCAATTTTTATATTGTTCTATACTGCAGTGTATCAACTCTATAAACCTGCAATACAGTGCATCAACCTTACCATAGGACACAAACCTAGCTAGTGCAGAGCATGTCTATGTACTATACCAATCCCATCAATATTAAATTAATTGATGCTGTGTATGAAAAAAACATTTCTTTATCAGTTTGTCTTCAGAGTTGGTTATCTGCTATAATAATATTCAAGTACAATGGCAAGAGCTTGCAGTCTTATCACCGCTAAATGCCTTTCTTCTGTGGTCTTACTCCATTAAATTTGAGGCTTATCAGAAATTACTCTTTTAATCTATTGATTCTATTTTCAAATGGGAAAGAAATGAAATTTCTCACCCAGCAAGCCAAGAAATATTTGGGTCAAGATTTTCCATGATAGTTAGACATGAAAATCTATTTGAGTAAGGAGCTTAGGCAACTAAATCTAAAAACATGTCTTTGTCAAGCCCTTAATCCTCCTTACAACAAAGTTTTCAGCAGTGAAAAATTTACATGGCCAAAGTTTCACATCTCTGCAGCCATCTTGGAAGGACTGAGCAATTGCCAAAATCCAGTGAGAATCTATTTACAGTATCTCAAAGGCCCAATCCTGTAGCTGAGCTTGCAGCCAATGTGCCTGAAGAACAGAGCTCTGTTCAAAATATAACCAACAAATACATTTTCTTGAAAGAACACTGATAGCTTTTTTTCATCTAAAACACGTGAATTAACTTGCAGGTACTCTGGATGTATCTGACCTCACTTCAATCACCCCCTCATCAGTAAATATCCAATGCCATCTTTCTGAAAGTATAAACTGCAAAGGGGTCTCTGCATAAAGTTATTCTCTGTTTTCCTGAAGCTGAGCCAGTTTTAAGAAAGAACTCAAGATTCACGGGGAAGGAACATGATTCTCTAGCCTATGATTAGAATAACCAGTTGCATGAGAGAAGAGAAGGACCTCCTTCTTTTACAAGGTTGATCATAAATTTAGTAATAAAAGTTGTAGAAATTGAATATGCAGCCTTCGGAAACAGGTCACTGTTCTCCAAGATAAGCACTGTTATTAAGAAACAAAAATCTCTGACTGCTTCTCTCTGGTCTTTAGATATTTCTTTTTTTTTTCTTTTTTGTTTTTCCCTATGGAAAGGTACCCTACAGGTAGAAAGGAAATATGTCTCTCTGCTTAGAACATGGAAGATTCCTGATTTATCCCCCTTTTCCAAGCTACCAGAAATTTAATAAAGCAGTCACCATCATGGCCTACAAATGTTCTATAGATAATAAGAAATTTAACAACAATCAAGAAGCAGAACTTGAGCCTTTCTGAGCTCTTGAATACCCCTGCTTTTACTTTTCTTTATTTAATATGCAAAGCAAAATACAGAGAAAATACTGCTGAGAATAACAAGGAAAACTGTGCAATGCATGGCAAACTGTGTTGTAAAAAGGTTATTCTAACAGCAATCGGCATAGTCCCTGCATTCCATGTTGTAATAAAAATTCACCCTGATGGATTAAACACCTGCAGCCAGGTAACAGATTGTCAGAGAGAAGGCAGCTTTCATCTGTATACCAGTGGCTACTGAGGTCCGGTGTTTTTTGAAGAAATATTATCAACACTTCCTGCAGAGATGAGAGTTTAACTTCACAAACATGAATTTCTAATGTGTTTCATACACACATAAGTGTGTTCACTTGAGCATGCCACTCTGCCAATACTTTTCCCACAGAAATTCTCGACACCTAGTGAATTCAAATGAGCTTAATACACAGTCTTATGATTAATGGAAAATGGCAGAGAGTAAGGGACTGAAACAGTTCGTGCTTTGTTTGATTAATTAATAAGAGACTCTCTTTTCCCAGCTTCAACTCATTATGCTAATGAAATGTCATCAATTAAGGCTTTCCCCTGATTATTGAATCTGTCAGGTAGTGCTCAGTTAAAAAGCTGCATTCCTTTGCTGTCTTTGTAGAGTTGCCATCACAGCTTTTTATGAAATGCTACTTCCATTAGACAGTGTTTGTTCTATTTTCTCACTATTGTATCATCCTGTTGACCTTGAGACAGGTGAATCTGGAAGGCCCAAAATGAAACAGAGACAACACTATCTGTGGCACTGTGGGTTAAGATAACGTGTTAGCAGAAAGATAAATACTGTTCTTCATTCACGATTCCTTCATAATTATTAATAGTCTGGTCAAAGATAAATCCAAGGAGAGTGTGTGACATTCAGAAACCATGCTGTATGTACTATGCCATGCTGTATTAGACTATACTGGAAGATTACTACAAGATGGAGGGGAAATATTTTAACCATTCAAAATACATCTTTTGCTATGCAAGTGACTTAATAGACATATGGAACTGGGACTGTATGATTCTCCGAAGTCGTTCACAGAGACAGAACAAAGAAATCCACATCAAAAAGAAGTATAGTTGCAATATTTTGAGGTATTCTTTTTCTGTGCATGTATTTAGGACTCTCAATTACTCTGAATATCAACGTATGGGGTTCAGAATACTGATCTATGTGATGCCAGTGTCTACAGTAAATTCTGGTGAATCAGTTATCATGGAGAGAATATAAGATGTTACACAGCTGCTTGGGAATGAGTCTTTAGGCAAAGTGGCCCATGGGGGCTCTAAAGGTCCTATCTTCCACTTTTGCTCCAGCAGCTGGAACGTTATGACTTCTCTCTGGTGGGTTACTCTGCACATTAGTTACAGATGATCATAGGTCCAGCCAAATGCCCGTGTCTGGCACATGGGTCATGAACTAGGGGAGAAGCTGTTGTGCTGCAATGCAAATGCATGAGGTACAGGCACCATGGCAAGGAAAAATGCTGAGCGAGCAAAATGCATGACTTGAATGTTTCTGAATTAAAAAAAAAAAAAATCTCACAAGAGCTCTCTTTGAGAGAAACAAAGCTCAAAGCTCTCAAAGAGCGGGTCATCTTGTGATTGAAAAAAAAAAATATTGAAGGATAGAAAACAGATTAGGAAAAAATCTTCACAGTGACTGATATGGGGGATGACTGTATTGGGTCGTCCAGGGATGTGTGCTGCTCCTGCACAGGCTTATATATTACATGTACAGGCTGGAGCTTGAAAAGAGATTGAATACTGATGCAACAAAATTTTCACATGATATGAAATTATTTAAAAAAATCAAATACAAAGCTATTTGCAAAGAGGTGAAATACAAAAAGGTCTCATGATACTTTTTGTATAGCTAGATGATAAAATGGTGAAATTCAACTACAGGCTTTAAGTTATCTATTACCACACAAGGACAAGATGTTGGAATCAGTGAGGATAGTTTTTAGAAAACTTCAGGATTCAATAGTTTGTAAAATGGTCAAGAATCAGTAGCTGTCAAAACAGTAAATAGGATATTAGGAATTACTAGGAAAGCACAGGGAGAAACTTTATAGCACTGTTTTAAGTTGGTACACACACACATCATAAAGAATTAATATAGTTCTTGTCCTTGATTCTCAGAATTACATAGTAACACTTGAAAATGTGCAGAGAAAGGCATCGGAGATGATCAAAAGCATGAAATGGCTTCTTAAAAAAAGATTAGGTAAATGTCAATTTCTTGTCTTGGAAAAAAAAAAAAAGAGAAAGGGTAGAAAACATGGTTGAGTTTTGTAAAGCTTGGAGATGATGAATCAATAAAGACTTTTTCACTATTTACATATTATGCTATTTACATTGAAGGCACTAAAGAGAAAATGAAGAAAGAAGAAGATATAAAACATAGAAGTCTGGTGATTTTTGGACTCCCCACTCAATATGTCATCAATGTGTGGAACTTATTGTCCCTAAGTTTTGCAGAGGCCAAGAATACAAATAACATTCAATTAGGCAGGAGATGCCTTTCTCTAGGATAGGTCCAACAGTAACTGTTACATGAGAAGACCCTGCTACAGTTTCTGTCTCAAGAAGTCCACTGAATACTACAGACTGGGAGAAGACACTCCCAGGAAAAGAATCACTCTGCTTCTTACCATCTTTCCCTAAGCTTTTTTTTTCTGGCTACTGTCAGAAAAATGGTGCTGAGTTAGAAAATAGGGCTGTTGGCTTACACAAATAAAACAGCCAATCAACCAAACAAGCAAAAAAAACCCCAGACAGTTATAGAGCTACAGTTCTTGTATGTCTTCAAGAACTCTGTAACTCAGAAATTTGCCACTTGGTAACCATATTATACAGATCCGTAATGTAATAGAAGGATTAAATTCTTGAGAAAAGAAAGAAAACCAGCAAAGAAACAAGACACCAAAATTATAGTCTTTGAAGTATGTTTTGCTTTTTTCTTCTGATAGTAGAAATTCTCTGTCATATTTTCCCTTTCTCCCCACATCGCTTCTGTTGGAAGGGGTACAAAATTTATGGAGACTTTTAGTCTCAGGAATTTAAACCAAATATTAAAATACAGCCTCTGAATCATTGCACATATTCTTTATATTGTCTTAGTGTGTTGAACAGGAATTTCCTGTTTAACACAACATTTTAAGTTTCTGTAATGAATCAAGATTGCAAGTTGTTAAAGATATAGTGTTCACCATTTTATTTTTATCTTCCCACAATCCAATCAGTTTAATAGCTAACAACTGTCATGCAAACCAGATTCAAAGAACTATCAGGGTGGGAGGGTTCTGTTTATTGCTAAAATGTCTGATTCTATAGTTATTCTTCAAAAGTCTGTAGTGTAAAAATGGCCCAAATAGATAGAGAATATAGGCATAATATACTCTTTATTTTTGCAATTATTAAGATACCATAAAAGTTTTTTCCCTTTTTTTCTTCTTTTCATACATTAGTCTTGGATTTCTCAGTTTAATCACATACATTTATCTATAATAGCAGCTGGTCTGTGGCAAAGGCAATAATTCAATTTTTTTGTGTGTGTGTCAATCTATTCATCTAAAGCACCCACCCATCTGCAACGAGGAATAAAAACGAGTAGTTATTGAATGAAAACTTTTGGGTTCAAATTCAAGCAATAAATTTATTTTAGGTGGGATTTAGTATTTGTATTGTTGAAATCCCTTTGCAGTTCTTTTCATTACCCCACACATCTTTTAAAATTGTTGGGTATTCTTAATTTTTCATGATTATGTAGAACCTACAAAAGAATCCAGAATCTCTCAGAATTATTTGAGGTTTTTTTATGTTTTTAATCATTTAAAACAATTGGATTGTATGTGACTGCAAATCTCTCCTTAGATAGGTTTGGTTGCATGACTGGTACTGTAACCGGTATTGAATTATTTCTTCTAATGTTCTTGGGGAAGGCCTGGAAATATTCTGAATACATTTCATTTAATGAGATTAAGCATCTCGACTGAGACTGCAGTATGTCTGCAGCAGAACCTGAGACTAAGCGTGTTTGATTCACACCTTCGGCTTCATTACAGATTTGTTTTATAACATTTGTGGAGATATGTAACATATACTTCATTTTACTCATTTATTAAGCAAACCAAATAGTTTAATTAAAGAAGATGTAGTAACATTTTAAGTCTCTCAAGGCTCAATGACAGAATTCTACTTAAATATGAACTCTAACTATTATTTACTATAGCCATTAGCTTTCTAGTGTTGTGAACACTTGGAATTCCCCGCCCTCCTAATTCAACCTCTTGTTATTGTGACTGTCTAGTCAGAACAGCTTCCATGTATTACGGAACCTGTACAGATAAAGGAAGACACTACTTCAAGAAGTATAATATAAATATTATATATGAAAGGAGAATAAAAAATTAGAAAAGGGATCCAAATATAATAGCTACGTAGTTAAGGTGATAACAGTCACATATAACTAGTTGCATTTATTTGCATGTTTACTCAGTGCTGCTGTACTTTCTTTTAACATCAATATGGTCAACATCTCTTCTCCCCCTCTCTTCCAGACAAAATGAACTATCCATTTGGAATTATCTGTAAGACGTTCCTGTTAATTACTTGGAAGACTGCTGCTATTAAGTGCAGCACTCTCCTTTAAGGAGAAGGATAGAAGTTCACCAGTATAGATAATTGCACACTAACATAATACATGGGCATGTGTTTTGGCCTAGTTTAGTTTTGTAGCTAGGCTGCATATCAGTGGAAAGTCTCAAAAGATTTTCACCTTCCTGTTATGAGTAATCCAGTTTGCTTCAGATGAGGTGATAGAAAAAAAAAACAAACCAACCTACAGGAGCTAGCCTTTTATGGGATAGCAATGACTAAATATAAAGAGATGATACAGATGTTTCATGAAACCTAAATTGAGCAAATAGCATGAAAAACAGAGCTTGCTAGACCTTGCCATTGTATAAGATTTTATAATACAGCTAAAATATCCCATGTAGCATACTTGGGGACCTTTATGTTTAGTATCCTCGTGAAGGGTATTATACAAGACAAGACAGAGTTTATTACTAAGAAAATCATGCTTCTCTTTCAAGGGTATGAAAAACCTAAGAAGCAGCAGATTTGGCAATTCTGGTGCTGAAACCACCTTCCCATCTCAAGAAATTGGGCCACAGAGAAATAATATACAAAAAAGTCACACAACCACATGTCAAATTATATATAAATATCCCAGTTCTTTATGAGGAAGCTAAGAAATCAACCTGTGCGTTTTAATCAAATATTGAGGTAACGTACTTACTAGTTATATTAGACTACATCTTTCTAATATAACACAATAACAAATACAATGGCAATCAGTAGCTCCAGTGGTTCTGGAAGAGTGGTGGAAACATCCAGAGTCTGACCCTCACTCTCATTATACTTTCTCCGCAAACATCTCCTTAAAAGACTAAATATTTAATAGGATTTGTAGAACACACAAGTATTTGACTAAAAAATTTTCATAGCTTGCCAAAACTATCAAAAAAGTTTCCAGTAATATGTTGGATACTGGATTTATTTTCTATAAAATTTGGATTGCATTTTTTCCAAGAAAAACTCAGCTTAAATTAATCATCCAAATCTAGTCCTCATGTCACAGTCTGGTGTTAGACTAAGGGGGAAAGAAGAAATACAATTAAATTGAAGTCTCTATCACCTGTATTTGCTGAACAGGAACAGTTGTTCATCTGCATTATACTAATGTGTACTAATGCTTTCTGGGCCTAATTAATTTTAGATGTAAATAGTGCACCTTAGTGCACTGATTTAAATAGAGTATGTGTACTCAAACCTGCAGTAAGTATGTCCCTCTGTCTTTGTCGTATGACTTACTTTCATTTCTGTTCATGAAAATTATTCAAATGTCATTTAAATTTATTACATTCAAACTCCCCTTGATTTCCAAAGAAAAGAAGGCAAGACAATTTACTGTATTTCAAATGCAGTTTTTTTTCCTTTACTCATTCCTGAGGCATCAGAATGGAAGAATCAATCTATTGAAGAGCTGTAGTACCAGAAACCGACTTTTTCAACTGGTCATTGAGCTGCAAAGTCTAGATTTACTCAAATTATTCTCTTGGTTCAGAGGGAAAATGTATCTGAGGAAAGAGTTAAGGGCTGTCTTCTCTGTCTTCATACAAAAAAAAAAAAATGCATTTAAGATGACAACTGTGTTATCTTGGACACAAATGAACACAATAGACACAAATATCAGTGTAACTGTTTGCACCACAATACCAAAAGTAAGTGAAGGAACATGGCTTCTAGATGGAAGCAGTTCTCTTCTCTTTACACACTTTTGCATGTTATGGTGTTGCATCTTGTGGGGTTTACTGAAAAATCAATATAAGTGAAAACAAAGCACGTTCACAACATTTAATCAACTCATAGTCTACACCACTGCCCAACTTCGAAGAAGATAGGAATGTCATAAAAGAGGTATTTATATGTGGAGATGACTTAATACCCTGCATAGTACATATTGAAACCGTCAGCTAGCATCTCTGGTATTAAAAATATTAGTCAAATTTTTAGAGACATGGAGACATAGAAAAAGATAATTGCTCCTGAAAATGATCCTGAACATCGGAGCAGCCATTTACTTATAAAAATAGTTCACACGGTTACATTAATATGTTCACAATTTTCAACTCATTGTTTCAATGAGTTGAGCAGATACAGTATAATTCGCACAAATGCCATCGTATGTAAAGGCAACAGTTAGCGGAACAAACAGGAAATCTAAATGTCCCAGGTTTTGATGTTTTACATACGTGTGCG
Organism: Pluvialis apricaria; assembly: GCA_017639485.1. Classification (NCBI taxonomy): domain Eukaryota; kingdom Metazoa; phylum Chordata; class Aves; order Charadriiformes; family Charadriidae; genus Pluvialis; species Pluvialis apricaria. Next base: position 33,279,254 of record CM030012.1, on the reverse strand, counting down.
CATATGGAAACACAGAGAATGATAAAAAGGTGAAAGGGTTAGTAGCTACCAAATCAAACTCTTGCATTTGTTAGAGAAGGAATGACCTGAAGTAAGACAAAGAATCTCCACTATTGTAAAAACCAAGATCAGAATTATTTTGTTTATGTAACTTAGATTTTTTCAATGGGTAAGGTTTTCTAAAATAGATATTTAACAGTCATTCATCAAGGAAGATTAAAAAGAAATATGACTTAGTTAAGTATGCTTTAAGCATAAATTTCTTGATGTGCAACCAGTGCATGACTAATCCAAAGACTGGAATAGCTGTAAATAATCAACTGAGTCATGAAATGTAATGGATAACTAATAAACACTACAAAAGGTAGAATTATCCATGTGAAATTCTCTGAGCTTATTTTCACATCATGGTCATAGTAGGAAAAACTTGAATTTTTAAAAAATATTTATAAGTAGACCGTTATGTATGAAAAAAAGAGCATTAATTCATCAACAAATTATACAAACTGTTATATTTTACCCATATTCTTTCTTCAAATCATTTAGAGATATCAGAGAATACTCCATTGTAGATAAAGAGGAATATAAAATCCTACATTTATAGTCCAGTCCAAACACCAAAATGAAATACAGGAACTGACCCTCTCTATCAAGCCTAATGCTCCTGATGACATCTTAAATTGGAACCTGAACTCTTGAAACTTGTTCTTTTAATCAGAATTCTAGCAGCCAGATATCTCAAAGAAATCATCAGATACCCACAGTTCTTAACTACTTGTTATAAGAATCAGAGGAAAAAAGCTTTTGTTAGTGTTATGCATTGAAACTGTTACATTCTTAATTTCCAGCAGAGCCTGGCTATAAACTTATTTTGATTCACTAGACGAGCTAGAATTGCCGTATTTTATTATATGCAATGTCTTTCATCTTTAACACATAATTAGCTATATGTACTGAGCATGCCTTCTCACAACAAAAACTGTCTTCTTGCTGCTGTGCAGCATCTGAAAGGTTTCCTTTATATGATCCACTCCTTCATTAGAAACAGCTTTTTCTATATCTCATTTTTGTATTTTTTTTTCCAACTGTTTCCAGAGTTGCATCAATGTTCTTTGAAGGTTGGGTTGGTTTGTTTGTTTTTTTTTTATTTTGGGGGGAGAGGGTAATGGGCTTTGTTGAGGTTTTGGTTGGGTTTTTGAGTATTTTTTAAAATACAAATACGTAAGCATAATTACCTGGCTTATGGATTCAGCAGCTAACTGGCAAGTTGTCTGCTTAGGTGAAATGGTGTCAGCAATTCAGTGTGTAATACAAATATCTAGCCCATACTTGTGCAATCATGTGTATATGAATTCACACATACTATGTAATTGCTCAGTTGTGGGAACTAAGATTTTTCCTGATTAGGTCGTCAAGACACAGGGGATATTGAGAAGATAAAGCAGGAAAAAAGAAATAAAGTCAACAGGTTTGTATAAATGCATGCAAATTTATTATAAGAAAGGACATTACCCAATTAGTTGAGAAGTGACATTTTCCAGCCAGGTTACTGCTCCGGAATTTGAGGAGCCTAGAGGATATTAAACAGTCAAATTTGATTCTCCAGGTAAGGACAGGTTACTTATCAGACGCTGCTCAAAAAAAGGTAGAGCTGGAAGTCTCTAGCAGACTGGGAGGTCCCTGTTCTAGGTAGGGCTGCCAGACCTCAGCAGAGGGCTGGAGCTGAGGCTGTCAGTTCTGCTGTTGATGTCAGGGTCACAGCAATCAAAGTCATTGCTGTGATGTGAGTTCTTACCATTTTCTAACATCATCTGTCCTGACCTAGGGCCCTGCTTACTTCCTCTGGTTACTAATCCCTAAATCAGTTTCTGTGTACCTCAGCTCACAAACCACTACGCTGCTAGACTCTGTGAGCCAGATTAAAAAGCTTTCAACTGCTGCCCAGCTCAGTTTCATTTCTAAATTTTAAATAACCACTTGATACTGGTATTTTTGGATTGCCAGTTCTGCTGAAGTTAAAAAAGAATTCTCTTCAATAACGGAAATTTTCTTGTTGTTTAGATATGTGGTCCTCAAAAAACCCCAAATATTTTACTGGTTATGTTTATTTTCTAAGAAAATCCTGGGAAAAGGACAGCAGTCCTTAGCAGGTAGCTGGTAGCTATGGTAACCAAACTATGGATTGCAGTGATATGTAATTGCTAGATAATAGGAATCAGTGATTTTTTAGTTCAGAAATGAAAATTAGAATCTAAAGATACTGTAGTCATTTACACCTGGCAAAAGGAGTATATAAAGCTACTAGCTCAGCATCGCAGTACTTGATACCCACTTCATACAGGTGTTAGCAGGTAACCTGGGGTACAAGACAATGGGACAATCAAACCCCAGACTGTGAAATCAATATTTTCTCTCCTCTTCCTAACTTAAGGGAAAATCTTCAATATAATCAGTACAGTACCTAGTACTGAGACTGATGTCTTTTCTTACAGAGAGTGTTGCCATGGAAAAGTTTGTCACATTTTTCAAAAAGGTACACACACACACTGAGCATTGTGTCTAGGTGGTAAATTTTTATGAGGCTTAAAGAAAATGTAGAATTAACCTATTCATGTAGGATAGAAATCATACAGTACTAGCTGAGAGTGTATATAAGAAATCCTTTCCCAAATATTCATAGTCTCAACCATGCTAACATGCCTTTTGAATTTCCTGGAACCATGACCATTCTTCCATTTTGTTCTGGAGGTAGATCTGTTCTTTAATTAGACTGGTTTGATGCTATAATACTACTGACAACTGCTTCTGCACTGTTTGAGGCACAAATTTGTTAAATTATTTGGGATTTGATTTGGGTTTTTTTTTTGTTTCTTGTATTTCCACTTGTACTGGTAATAATTTTCAGACTGCAATATGATGTAACATACTTTAAATTGTAAGCAATGGTGTCAGAAGTGAGCAGAGTGATTTCTCTATCTGCTGAAGTTGGACAATCATATTTTTTAAGCTTGTTTTAACTTACTTAAAAAAAAAAGATATTGGCAGTCTGCACAGGAATAATAATAATAATAAAACAATCTGAAATTTACTGGTATATTTTTTGTAGATGTACTTATCCCTGGAGTTGTTGGAAGTGCAACAAATCTGAATCAGCTGTCTTTACCAAGCAATACAGAGGCCACTGCAAATTATTTATACTTTGGAGGCAACAGATACAACAGATCCTACATTAAAAATCACCACTTTGAATATTAAAAACAAATTTTAAAACCCCAAAAATCTCAAATAATTCTATAGGGAATTCTGACAATATGGAATGAATTGTTTTTTTCATAACATGCAAATTGCAAAATTAAGAAAGGGACTTGACAGGGAGAGAGCATTTAGGTGGCTTTTGCTTTTCTTTCTTTTAAATACAACTACGACACTTAAGAAACCTACTTAACTGACTCAGTTTCCTTTTCTGCTGCAGTTACTTCTTTCTGAGTGTATTGACTGTACATGACAAGGTTTTGGTAGCATGGTGAATGCAGGGGTGACCTCTGTGAGAAGAGGTTGGTTCTAGCTGGCTCCAAAATGGAACCAATGCAGGGTTAAGCGTGTGGTCCTCTGTCCAAACATATTTAAGAAAGGACAAAAAGTGCTGAATGGAGAGAGGGGGAGAGAACAAAAAGAGTGAGAAGTAACAAAGGGAACACCAAGGTCAGAGCAGGAGGAGGTGCTCCATGGTGCTGGAGGAGATATTCCCTGCAGCTCACAGAAAGGACCGTGCTGGAGCAGACGGATATTCTGAAAGGAACTGTCACTTTTGGGGACCCCACACCAGAGCAGAGGAAAAGCGGAGAGCAAAGCAGCAGTAGAGAGAAACTACTATCTACTGATCATAACACTTCCCAACCCGCTGAACTGGTTGGGGTGTAGAGGACTCTGGAGAAAAGCACTGAATTCGAACCTGGGAAGGGTGAAGGAAAGGTGTTGGTTTAATATGTGTCTTTTTGTTTCCCGCTACCTGAACTGCTAACTAGATTTTTATTTTAATTGGAATAAATTAACCTCATTTTCCTCAGGTTGAGTCTGTTTTGCCTACAACGCTAATTGGTAAGTGATCTCCTTGTCTTTATATCAACCCTCAAGCTTTCTCATTCTTGTTCCTCCCGTTTTCTTCTCCTGTCCCTTTGAGGGAGGAAGTGAGCAAGTGGCTGGGTTGGAGTGTGGCTGTTAACCAAGGCCAACCCACCATGATTAGTGACATGATTAATTACATACAATAGCCCTCACTTTCTAATTCTGCATGTCTTCAGATACAATAAGTAGTAATCAATGTACAAAGAAGCGTCCTGTTCAGTGGCTTCTTTTTGTTTTAATAAAGAAAATGAAACTCATTAATGCGGATTAATCTATTACTGATTTATGCATATGACTATTCTGTATGTTAGCTCTACCCAGTCTATCGCTGTTAGCAGAAAAATAAATTAGCATTAGAAAACGTAGTAGTTCCCTCTTGAAAGCTAAAAGCTTTCTGATCATCTCTGTATCTTCATCTAGAAAAGAACCTAAATGCACAGAAGATCTTTTGCATTTTACATATGCTCTTTCAACATTCCACAAAAGCTTCAGGATCCTGAGTCCTGAAATAGAAGTACCTCAGCAAAAACCTGGGTGCCTCTGGTTTTTTTCTGCCTGAAATACTGAGATAAAGGCTGCTGAAATTAACATAGCTTCAATTCTCCCTCAGTTGTGTCATGGAAGTATTTCAGGGTTCTGTGGGAAGAGAGGCTCTGAAAATATGACCCACCAACATCTGAATTTTCCACGATCAGCCAGACCTAATAAATTGAAGAGCAGAGCTGCAGAAGGAGACAGATCCCTATGAGAAAAATTTGGGGAGCTATTCATAATACCTAACATTAGGGACATAATTTAGTTGACCAGTCTCTCTACATCCCTTTGACATGTAGAATTGGTAGCTTCTCTACAGAATGATTCAGATCAGGCACCTAACGTATGTGAACTGGATTGTTTTCTGAAGGAGTTTGCCTTTGTCCACAAACTGCAGAAGAAACCTATGGAATCTATTTCATAAAGTAGGTAATTAAAATTCAATGTTTGTCAGTACGAATACCTTTCGCTTTTCATTCAATGTTAATCATATTGGGGGAAAACATACTCCTATGATGTACGATATTTAAAACAACACTGAATTGTGAATGTCTTCTTTGTTTGCCTAACACTGAAATTTATTGAAGGAGGAGTACCTGTACATTCAACATGGTAAATCCAGACCAGTGGATCAGAATTATTAAAAACTAATATCTTCCTCAGGTTTTGTACCCTAGAGATCACAAGAAATAAAATGTAACCCCTTTTTCTTGATGCCAAGGTGATTAATGATTTTATTTCTGGGATGAATATTATAGATGAACAACAGTGCAAACTTTAGATAAAATGGGGAAATATAGAAGATGATTAAGGAGTTTCATTTACTAGGTATGTTATAATTATGTTATGTTAAAATACAGAGTATTACAACAAAAAATTTCTTTTTTTTTTCATTAATGTTACTTTTGCTCCAGCAGGTTTATATTAGGAAAACAACCTTTGAAGACATACACAAGAAAGACTTGTTTAATATTTTTTAAATCTTTCCTTTGTATATCATGGTTTATGCCTGTCTTTTTATATTTGAAATCAAGATCTCTCTCCACATTTTTCCCTCTCATTGCATTATAATTTCAGTTGCATATTGGGAGGCTGCTCAAAAAAGCTAGATTCTTGCCAGTGTCAGCATTAACTTCTATGTGCATGTTTCATCGTGTTATTTTATACAGTTTGTTGTTCTAGTTAAAATCAATGGTGGCCAAGAAGAAGGTTTATCAGCATTAGACAAAAGCAAAAAAGAAATGAGATCTAAGAAGGTCATGTTGGTTCAAATGCAACAGCCACTGAAACAAAAACCAAACCTTTTCTAGCTTAAATGGGAGCAGAAGCTGTTTCTGCTTTTTCATAAAACATTGTTCACGCATATAGATGTTCCCCATTTTTTATTATTTTCTTCATACCCCAATGTCTCAAAAATGTTCCTGTCTATTTTAATAAATATTAAAAAAGATTACCCTTACCAAATATTGTATTTTTCAAAATGTAAATATATACATGAACTGGACAGTTTAAAAAGCATTTCCTTAGGATATATCAGGAGCTTACTCCTTTTATTCTCTTCACACCTGTAACTATAAGAAAATGTTTAATATTGCTATAGGCCATGGAATTATATTTTTGTTCAACATACAATGCTGTCTCTTTTTAAATACTATATGACTCTTGGCTTCAAAGTTTGAAAGACCAACAGAAGGGTGGCGACAACAGAAAAACATGTCCAAGAAATGATAAAATATTTGCTAACACCACATTATATAGAGCTGCTTTTTAGTATTATCTTTATTCGGACTGGTTGAACTCTATATAATAACTACTACAAAAACATCATGGCAAGCAGTCAGAAGGTGGTAGGTGTTTCCTGGTGGTAGAATTAGCCCAAATAAAATGCTTTCTTTGAGTAAGTGCCATAAATACAGCACTGTTTCCCAGCTTGAAAAGTATCATGATGGTTGACATTATTTAATTTTCACCTTCACTGGCATTGAGTAATATTCTATCACACAGATAAGAAGTCTCATTGTTGCAGGAAGAGTACCATGTTACTTATAGTGAGGCTTTACTCATTTGCTATCTGGCCTCCTATTCACTGGCCTAAGCTTGATTATAGACACATTTTCACATGTATTTGAAAGGCTGAAAATGAGGAAAGCGGAGTTATTTCATTTTTAAGTGGATGCCTGCATATCTAGGATATGTCAGAAATTGAACAAAATAATTACTATTGTATGCTATTGTTATGGGAACACAGTAAAGTAGATTCATTTCAGTAGGGGATTCTTTCTGCATGATTGCAGTTTTAGAGTTGACATTGCTATGTTGAGCATGATATTAATTGAAAGTTTTTTTCAACTTTAGATTTTGCTACTACACAAAAATAACCTGGATTTCTTCCTGTCACATTTGCACTGAGTCCAAACTCACTCTAAGTGTGCCCTAAAGGGTTAGGCTCTTACTAAAGAAATCTTGCAGAGATCAGCCCATGCAGCCACCTCAAAGCACACAGAGTGCAAATCAGATGTAGTATTTGAGTCTCACCTTAACAGTACAAAAATACTGACTTTTCGCTATTTGGAAATAGTATATTCTGCAAGATATAGTCCTCTTGATCTTGATTTATCTTGATCAAGATCCTGAATTAATAGAGGCAGATGAAGCAGGAGCATGTCACAGAAGCATGTCTTACAGTAAGAAATAGGAGCACTAATAAAATGCACCAGTATGTAATAATATATAAATCTACAGGTTTCAGTGTAAAGAGAAGAAAAAGAACAGCACAGACCTTCTTGGATGAAGAAAAGCTTCTTGTTCTTATAACAGGCAGTGAAATACAGAATATCACAGTTTTATACCTAGTATATGATAAGAAGGACAGATAGGAGTTGCTTTTTTAAGTGTCCCTCTTGAAGAATAATAAAATAAAATAAAATAAAACACAAAACTCTGCAAAGCCATTAAAAAGATTGAAAACAGCTTCTTTATTCAGCAGCTATAGCAGGAAAATTTACTAGGAATGGCAAATCTTTCTTGCCAGGAACTACATATTAGTGGGTATAATGATGGCATGCTAGGTTGCAATCTAAATAATTAAAATAATACTATATTGATATTCTATTAAAACATTTACAGAGATAACCTGAGGATTATCTTATTTTTCAGGTCATTGAGGTTTGTATTCACTGATGAACTGCATTATCTTTATGATGAGGATGACAGAATTTTCTAAACAGGTAATTAAAAGAAAATCTCACTATGTTAGCAGTTCCTCTGTCTTTTTATAACAGGAAGTTCTACTTTTGTCATGATTTTGCTTCATTAATTCCACATACTGCTGACATCTAGTGACCAAATAATCCCATCTGCTTTGATATTTCTCTGGTATCAAAAAATAGGTATTTGGAAATTATACCACAGCTGTTTCAAAATATTTCTCTCCATACAAATATCAGCTGTTTATATTTTGTTGACTTATTGAACAAAACCTGCGTCTTATAGCTAGAAGACTTGGACTCAAAATAAACTTTCTTTTCAACTCTAGACAGTGAACAGAAACAAAAATAAAAGGTAGCTTTGAAAGGCTTAGTTTATGTGTATTATAATTTCACCGCAGTGTTTGCTGTGCAGTCTTTTATGTTGACTGTCTGGAGTTCAAGTTCTATTTTTGGAAATTACGCTAATGGTGGGCACGTAAATGAATTGATGAAAGGAAGAGATAGATTATGAAGGATGAAACCTAAAGAAAGTAAGTTGCCCTGAGCTTTGAAGTAAAGAAATTGATTCCTGTTCTGATGAGCACAAATTAAAGAAAGTACTGTTAGAGCTCTGTCCAGTGATTAGGAAGGCTTCAGGCTTTCCATTTTGGGTCAAAATTCTGCATTGTTTTGCATGTTGAATCAAGCTACCAGTGGAAAAATTACTTCTGAAGATCAAGTCCACGCTACAGTTCACTCAGTTGAGTAGAAGAGCTGAACTTATGCCACAGGTCAACTGATGGAGCTAACTGAACTCTCAGCTGGTGGTGCAGACTCCAGTGTACTGTGTCAGGCAGATGGAAAATAGTGTTAAGTCCTCTGAAGTTTTCTGAAAACCTAATATGATTCGTTGCTGAAATGGCTGGTGGGTAGGCATACTTCAGCAAAAAAGAGTTCAGAAACAGACCTGATAAAACAGGTAGGTTAGTCATACCATTCATTCCTAGTTCAGGTTTTGACAATACAAATATTAAATAATTAACCATTTTAAATTGTGGTATTATCATGATTTGCTTCAATAGAAGGTACTTTGAGTTTCATATTTTGCAGTGCTTGACAGTGACGACAATATACCTACATGGGTAACCAGAATTTAAAAAAAAAACAGGGACTAGACAAGAAATTAATTTAATAGCTTATATGCTGTATGCAGTGCACTTGGGAAAACAGGCACTCCAGAGGACCACACAAAAATCCCAGATGCTCATTAAGGATTCATAAATTTTTGGTCAATACAAAACACAGGACAGCACAAAGCTATGTTTTCTTGTTTTACTTAAACACTTTTCACTTGTCTCCTTCCTGCACATCGGGAGTAATAACCTTGTTCACCAGCACGTGTTGGGGCTGACCAACTGGAAAGCAGCTATGAAGAGAAGGACTTAGGCTGACCATGAGCCAACAATGTGTCCCTGTAGCAAAGGCAACTAGTGGTATCCTGGGCTGCATTTGGAAGAGCATTGCCAGCAGGTCCAAGAAGTTGATCTTTCCTCTCTGGTCAGCCCTGGTGAGGCCAGACCTGCAGACTGGGTTCTCAGTACAGGAAAGACTGGAAAGAGTTCATCAAAGGTCCGCAAAGATGATTAAGGGACTGGAATATCTCTCCTGTGAGGAAAGGCTGAGAGAGATGGACTGATTCACAGGGAGAAGAGAAGGCTCAGAGAGACTCTTATCAATGTTTACAAACAGCTGAAGGGAGGGTGTAAATAAAACAGGGCCAGGCTCTTTTCAGTGGTGCACAGTGACAGGACAAGAGGCAATGGGCACAAGCTGAACACAAGCTGTTCTCTCTGAGCATAAAGAGACTGTGATGGTGACAGCACTGGCACAGGTTGCCAAGAGTGGTTGTGGAGTCTCCATCCTTGGAGATATTCAAAAGCCATCTGGATATGGTACTGGGCAACCTGGTCTAGGTCACCCTCTTTGATCAGGACAGTTGCACAAAACAATCTCCAGAGGTCCCTTCCAGCCTCAGACATTTTGTGATTCTCAGTAACACAGTTCAGGCACTTGACTCTGGCAAAGACACTTCTGTTTATTCTGGTTCTAGGGCCTGAAGCTGTCTTCTAAGCATTGGCAATATAACCAGTTGAAGAAGCGGCGCCCACATAGGTGCCCACATTTTCATATAGTAGACTAATAGCTACTGTTTTCTCAGCTCCACCTCTGGAAATTATATCATTGTATTGGAAAAAGCTTCAAGACTGGTGAAGCTAGAAAAAAAGAGCTATCACAAATGATATGACTGCATATTACTGTTAGGTCATTTACTATGTTAAAACACTGATTTGGGAGATGTATGCTGCAATCTGCTGTCCCACCACTTTATGTGGATTCTACACTGTGTCCATCTACATTGGATAAAAAGTACAAAAATTGTCTTAATGTAGAAACTGGATCTTGAACAATGAGAATACTCACTGTCACTAAATAGAGAGCTCTAGAGTCATGTTCCTTTGTGCCCCATGAATCTTGCAGTGTGCACGTGAATCAGCTTTCCAATGAAGGCAAGAGCACAGAGCGCAACTCTGGCTTGCATGACTTAAGAGCTGTATTTGTATCCATTGAGGTCAGGAAGAAAACAGTCTAGGGTTTTCCACCCTCTGGATGAATGCTTTAGTTTACAAGCTGTGGTAAAAGGACACCACTAGTTCAGGAAAATTTTGTTTTATTTCAATATCAAGACTACCTAACGGGTGCTTGGCATTTTGAAATGAGGTGTAAATGAGAATTCTGATTCTGCTTCCTCTGCTGACAGAGGCATCTTCTCAAAAACATTATTCTCAGATTCACTCATTTTCTTCTCTAACATTTCTTGCTGGGAAGCTTGCAGCTCTCTGTTCAGCATATAAATCTATGTAACTCATCTGTGAAGTGCATAGGTCTTCTTATGCTCAGAATTTAGGACCAAATGCATTAAAGTTAAGCACTGAGGTGTCTCCGTCCCTTCCTCACCCATTCAATTAATCCCATGTATTCACGTCTTAATCTGAAACTGTCATTATGTTCCTATACCAGTGAGTCTGTAAAGTGTATGTAAGGAATTGAGAAAAATCAATGTTTATTGTAAAATGAATACTTATATTGAAACAAACCCTATTTTTATATCAATGGGTGATGAGAGAGATATTCTGTGCAATTCAGTAGTCATAAGGCCAAGGAAGGAAACTCTTCGTATGAAGAGCGTAGCAATGAATCTCTGTTGAACAATTTTTTGAAGAAACATATATTTGTCACACCCAAAATATTAAGTTGCTATAGATTTAAGTGGTGTATTTCATTAAGGGCCTGACTCTGCAAAGTACTAAAAAAAAAGGTTTAACACTAATTATACGAATACCCCTACCTCATTAAAGCTGTGATGCTTGTTAAACTTCAGTATGCTGAATTGGAACCTACCAACCCTGTAGCGAGTTGTAACACTCTTAACATTCCTGTCATAACACTCTGTTTAAAAAAGAACATATATTTTAGTATAATTGGCTGCAAATTTTAGGTTATTTCTGCTTACTAAAGACAGAACAGAAAGAATATAAGAGAAAAAAAGTTGTAAAAAATTTACAGCCATGATCTTATTTGTTTGTGGTGACTGATTCTTCTTGCATTTGATGATATTAGCATTGCAAGAAGCTTTGTCAGCTCTGCCAATGGACTTTCAGTCTCAATTACTATTTTCAGTGATTTTTTTGGTGTTCAATGGTAATTTTGAGCCACAGCTGCTGTTTCCATTTTGATTTGTTTATTTTCCGTAAGACAATTTGTATTACGGAAATGAATTCCATTAAACTGGGCTTCTTTTGTGTGATATGTGAGCATAATTCTTGTCTTGGGGTTTTCATTTTAATGAACACTTTTTTTTTATAATTGCTTGTTTGCAGAATATTAGGTTTTAAGATTTAGTTTATGAATGTTTATTTTCTTAAGAAATAATGCAAATAGTTTGTGTTGATATTACATTAAGCCAATACATTTAGGATGAATGCAAAGTCCCGCAACCGGAAAGGAAGATCCCTTTGTAACAGCGCAAGCTGGAGACCCACTGAGGAGCATCTCTGCTGAAAAAAACCCTGGTAGTCTCGGTAGGCAGTGAGTTGAACATGAGTCCACAGTGTGCTCTGGCACATCAGAAACACAGCCAGTAGCTCAACAGAAGTGATTGTCAGGGAGTCATAGTGGCGGACTGATCAATGAGGAAGGGCAAGCTGGAAGCTGAGGGTAGCAGAGGAGTGGGAAAGAGTACCTACCTCAGTGACAAGGAATCAGAGAGTTGAGTCAGTATCAGGATCAGGGTAAGTGTAGAGATGGTGATTAGAGACAGCTTAAGTCCAGCAAGTCCATTGTAATGAGGCAGGTCCAATTTCAATACAGAATGCAAGTCAGTGGTTTAGGATCGGGGTAGAATCAAGGCAGTATGAGCCTGGGAGCAGGTCTGGCTGCTACACAGCTGCAGTGTTGCTTAGGTGGGGGCCAAGCATGAGAGCCTCAGCTGAAAAGGATCTTCCCAGGGAAGGAGGGACAAATTCTCACTTCTACCTTTCTTCACAACAGCTCTTAGCAGTTGGACTCAGTCAGCCTTGGACTCAGTGAACTAAGTTCCTAGAAGAGGGAATGTGCTTACAGCCATGATGATCATTACTCTCCTTTACTTTGTATTTGTTAGACCAATCTAGAAAACTACATCCAGATTTAGGCCCTTCCAATGTAAGGAAGACATTAGTAAGCTGATATTTGTTCAGAAGAAGACCACCAAGATGGTGAGGGAGCTGGAGCCCTTACTCTGTGAGGATAGGCTGAGGGAGTTTGCTTGTCCAACTTGGAGAAGGGACAGCTTTGGCAGGCAGCTAACAGCAGCCTACCAATGCCTACAAAGAGGTCATCAAGACAGTCACTTAAAACTAGAGGTGTCCAAAGTGGACATAAGGTGACTTTTTTTTTTTTCCACCATGAAGACAGGCAAGCAGTGAAACAGTTTGCCAGGGGAGGTTGTGAAGTCTCTATTCTCAGAGGTTTTCAAGATCAGAATGGAAAAAACCCCAAGCAGCCTGGTGGTACCATACATTTTACCCAGCTTTGAGAGACCTCCTGAGGTCCCTTCCAGCCCGACCTGTCTTATAATGCTAGGGTTCTACAGTGTCTCATTACTTCATTATTTTAACTCTTACTTATTTATTTCAGTTTCTAGAATTTTATTTTTTATTAGTATCACATTTATCAATATAGATTTTGAGAGGGGAAAATAGGAAATCAGAATGGAAAAAGAAATTTATTTCAGGATAAAAAAAGGAGGCAGTGACGTCTAATAGACATCTAAACTAGGTCTTCAGAAGTTAATTATAATTTACTTCTCCTGGCCATTGGTAAGTAAAGGCAGGAGCCTGTTACTAAAAAATACTTTCTTCAAAGGTCAACTTAAACCAAATCCAATTCTACCACATGAATTTGCCAGAATTTTAGGTAGTTTTTCTCTGTTCCTCAAACGAATAGGTTAAATAGATACATAAGTTAGAAATAAGCTCTCCACATCAAACAAAGATATCAAAAAAAAAGAAATCCTACAATAAGTCAGCAAAGAAAAAGAACTATAAGGCAATCAAAAAGTCTTCAAATTGAACTATTAGGAAGCGTAGAACTACACAGTAAGGTCCTTGGGGTGGGTGGGGTGAGGGGGAATTGAGGTTCATTTTACTGTCCTGGTACCATCTTTGAAATTAATGTTTCTATTTGTACTGATAGGTGAGAATCAGCATGAGCTAATAGCATCTAATTTATCATAAACTAATCATACTGGGTTCCTTTTGTATTAGTATTTTAGTTTGAGCAACAGATGTGCTTCTGAGGACTGTTTCCTGACCATTACCTCTTGCTGCATTTTGTTTCACATTGCAGACAGGTGTGAGAGCTTACCAATCATACTTCTTTTGGACAGAAATAAATCAAGAAACTGTATTTAACTGCTAAGGGGCACTCAGTCCACAAGTCCAGACTAGAACCAGTCCAAAGTAGAACCTTCTGAAATGCATATAGTATGGACATAGGTCTCAGTACTGTCACTCTATAGATCTCTTCTCACTGGTCTGCACTGTTTACTGACACGGACATAGCAGTTACTTTCAGGAATTAAAGCACCTCTTATACCTATTTTTAAAAAAAAATTATCTTATCTAAAGTATATTCTAAGAGGTGAAAATTCAGTAACATCAACTGAAACTATTTACTTCACAGGAACATGGATCAGATTGAAAAACAAGTAATAGTTCACCCGTGTGAAATCTTATACTTACCTTTTGAATCATCAGTATTTTAAAAGGCCAGGTAAAACAAGCCATCTGTGTTTTCATCACAAATTGCTGTTTTTAACAAAAGATATCTTTTTTTCTTTCCTTGAAGTCTGAGGTAAACGAAGCCTGGCTCCATATCTTTTTCTTCTAGTGGCAAACAGTGAAGGGTACCTCTATCTTCTAGAAGGAGGAGCTTAATTCAACCTGTCTATCCACATTTCCGTCAATTCAGAAAAAAAGAAACTTGGCAGAAAGTCAGGACTTGGGTGTTAAGGATTCCTAGTGATAACATTTCTGAATTAACAACAAATGAATAGGTGCCTTTGATAGCTCTTTTATAGCCGGGTACAGCTGGATTAAACTTAACTGCAAAGGGAACTCAATTTTCTTTATCATCAGTTTGACATTGTTTAACAGATGTTTTCTGGAAACCATTGTAATCTTTTTAATTTGTCTCTGTGTAATGAGCAGCAAATATCCTTGGTTAATAGTCTGATTATTAAGTTTAATTCTTTTTCAATAGCATTTTTCATTGTTGCAGAAACTTTGAATTCTAATAACAAGGCTATAAAGAACACAGATTTCACTCTGGTTTTAAAGCCCACAAATATTTTACAACAGACACATGCTAAAACAGTCCTTAATATGAAACAGTCTATGACAGCGTGATGCCAATAGACGGTATAATAGATGAGGGAACCTTTAGTGACGAGTCTTTGTCTAAAGCCTCGGAGATATATTTTGTCTTGATGCTTTTTCTGATTTCTCTGAAATCTTTCTCCCTTACATCATCTACCTTCTCTGTCCTTTACATAAACTTCCTTCCACGCTCTATATCTCCTAACATGATATTCAGACTTGTTTCTCTTCCACTCCCAACATCAGGATATCTAATTTTAGATGACATCTGTGGCTACAATGTGACAGTCTTCTCTGCACTTTCACTCCCTTTACCTCTTATTTCATTATAGGGTCAGTATATCTTTTAAGATCTTACATATGTGCTTATATCATCACTTATTATTTGTTTTAAGTCATACCTAAAAAAGATTAGGCACTGTAGAAGACAGATAATAATTCTTATTAAGAATTAAGACGACTTCTTAAAGCTGAAGAATTTTACAGTTCAAATTCTGTAAAGTATAATACACAGTCTTACTCTTTGGCTGCTTGACATATTGTTGTCCTCTACATTTGGAATATATAAATCTGTTTCCACTGCATAACTCTTGCTACCAGTGAGAATTTTTCATAAACATGTCAAGAAGACCTGCACGACCTCGGCATGAATAGAAGATACATAGGAAAGATGAGTTAAGAAGACATATAACACTACCTGGAAGCCTAGAACAGATACTGCTGGTGACTACATTTTGAAACTACATCAGAGTTGAATTAATGGTCAAATAGGTTCAATTCCAAGAATTAAATAAATTAGAGTTTAAAAAAAATACCATGGATTTGTTAAGCCAGCCTTACTAAAAACATAAATGAAGAAAAACTCACAAGTTTTTTCAAAAGTGTACTGAGAACGGAACTAAATCCTAAAGTGAAAAAAAAAAAAGAATAATCACATCTATAAAATTAAACACATGCTGATGTGTTTTACTGGAGAGAAACCTCTATCTTTAATACTGGCGTTAATCAGAAACACAGACATTTTAAATGATATTTATTACTATTTTTAATCTAGAAACTAAACCTGTTTGAAGAAGAAAGTCAGAAGGAGCGGTGCTAGTTTTGAAAGAACCCAAGCAAGTTTTACCCCTGTGTAGGATTTGGGTAGTTTGTATTAAAGATTTCACATTGACTTCATTCTATTTCAAAGTAAAATATTCAAGTATGCTTTAAAATTATGTATACCCTGTGTGAAGGCACATCTGACCACATTAGAGAGTTATTGTCTAAATAAATATTTAAAGCTTCTATACAAAATGAAATAGCATCAGGACAAGCAATTAAGAATCCTCTCAGAATACCCTGCTAGTTTGAACACTAGTTCAAACACTTCATCTGGCTTGTCAGATCTCTCTTTCTCTTACCAGATCTGAAATGTGCATTTGCAGTTTCCTAGAAAATACCATCACTGGTGGTGAACTTTCTATAGGATACTGATATTCACCTGACTAGAGAAAGCAAGAAAAAGTGAAGACTTTATTCTGTAACCCAAAGTTGTAATGTCATCTTGTTATTATTTTATGAATTTGGGGAGTAATTTTATTGTTTTCCAAAACAGAAGCCATTCTTTTTGCCACTGTTCTTACCTAGTATTACAATATTATGCCTTACGTCAGGCAGAACCAGGACTTCATGTAGTATTTAAGATATGGATACATCACAGTTTTTTAGAATAACATTTTTGTTGTTCTCCAATCTTTTCTTAAAATTTCAGTCATTCTATTTGCCATTTTGTATGCTGCTGAGCATTGAGATAACATTGTGACAGAGACACTCACAATGAAAACAAATTTTTTTTCCTGAGCAGTAATAACTAAATCAGAGTTCATCACTGTGTATTTTTAGTTGGGGCTGTTGTTTCTCTTATGCATTAGTTAGCATTTATTGACATTGAATTTCATCTGTCATTTTATCATTCAGTCACTCGGCTCTTGAAATACTCCCACATAATTTTACTATCACTTAATCAGAGCAGTAAAAACTATCGTCACGCCTTGTCACATCACCGTTCATCACCTTTTCCAGGTCGTTTATACTGAACAGGTATCTCAGCAGATAACACCCTCTGTTGTGAGAACTAATAATTTATTCCTACCTTTTATCTTCTATCTGTTAACCGTGCATCACCCTACAAGAGGACTTTCTCTTTTATCACAAGAAAAACTGTTGTCTTTTTAGGATGAGTACATCAAAAACTTTAGTGTTTTAAGTACGCTATAACTGCCAAGTTTCTTTTCCCTGTATGTTTGGTGATGTCTACAAAGATTGCAATATATTTCTGAAGCCTGGCCACCCCCTCCTACAAAATCCTGCTTGAACTTTCTCCACTTTGTCATTTATCTGCATGTTTACAGATTTCATATTTTATTTTACATTTTTCCAATTTGTTCTGGACTAACTGACCAATAGTTTTATGCAACTGAGCTTCAAGCCCTAAATTAAGCACAGAAAAAATTCAAAACGAGGTTTTCCACCTTGTGTTGGTGCTTTCAATCATTGGGTTGAAGCGGAGCACCTCTGACTCTAAAGATGGTGGGTTTTGTTTGTTTGTGATGGAGCAAAGGCAATCTGGTTTATGAGCTTAACTTCACACACACATATGATTGTTTTGAATTTCGAACACAGACAAGACCCACATTTAACCAAATGGATGCTTAATAAAGATTTAAACCACACATCATTGTCTAGCATTGACTAATAGCTAGCTTAGGCAACTATCCACACTGACTTTCCTTGGGCAATCGTTCCGTTTATTGTAGGAGGCCCAACCTTACATCTCTAGGAGCAAATTACACATGTCCAGGAGCATTCCCAGGATCCAAGGCCAGCCGGCACAGAATGCTCGTGCCTGTCTCCAGCAGACAGCTGCATGCAGACTGGCTACAAGAATTGTCCCCAGAGGAGTCACCCTTCCAAACCAAGTGATTCTTTAGGAGGTTTCTAGCTGGCATATGCTAAAAGCAGGCAAGGACTGTATAAACAATCACAGGTTAGCACATAGCAGCAACCCTCCCTGCAGTTACAGTCTGAAAACAAAGGACTTGTGCTGCTGTATGGAGGTAGTTCTTTGTTCCCCCTCTAAGTATAACTTCAGAATAAAGAACAATTTGAATCCACTTCACAGAATCACAGAAAGGTAGGGGCTGGAAGGCACCTCTGGAGATCATCTAGTCCAACCCCCCTGCCAGAGCAGGTTCACCTAGAGCAGATTAGACAGGAACACATTCAGGCGGGTTTTGAATATGTCCAGAGAAGGAGACTCCACAACCTCTCTGGGCAGCCTGTGCCAGTGCTCTGTCACCCTCAAAGTAGTTTTTCCTTATGTTCAGATGGAATTTCCTGTGTTCCAGTTTGTGCCTGTTGCCCCTTGTCCTGTCACTGGGCACCAGTGAAAAGAATCTGGCCCCATCCTCTTGACACCCACCTTTTAGATATTCACAAGCATTGATGAGATCTCCTCTCAGTCTTCTCTTCTTCAGGCTAAACAGACAGAGGTCTCTCAGCCTTTCCTCATAAGAGAAATGCTTCAGTCCTCTGATCATGTTTGTAGCCCCTTGATGGACTCTCTCCAGTAGTTCCTTGTCTTTCTTGAAGTGGGGAGCCCAGAACTGGACACAGTACTCCGGGTGTGGTCTCACCAGGGCAGAGTAGAGGGGAAAGACAACTCCCTCGACTTGCTGGCCACAGTCTTTTCAATGCACCCCAGGATACCACTGGTCTGCTTGGCCACAAGGGCACATTGTACTTCTTCAAGAAAAACATTCAGCATTTCTCTTCTGTGCTCCAACACCTCAAAGGAATTCAGTGACGTAATAAAAATTTGAGTTCTCTAATACCACATTCAGTTTCTTTAATCCTAAGGTTGGTTTTTTTTTGGAATACTATTTATTTATTGTATGGTATCAAGTACCGCCACAAAGGAGGCAAGGTTCCTTCACTAAATATTGTGAAGGTGCTGCGTGGGCTGCAGCTCCATGTGGGCCTGGGGCCAGGTGCGGCAGGGGCTCCCTACGCTGGCAGCAGGGCAGAACATGGCAGCCAGGGACTATCCTTGACCCTGGCCGGGAGCAGGACAGCGGGGGGACACCGGGGCAGCCCCAGACCTGACCATATCTCTGGGGATGGGGCCGGGCCAAGGCCAGGCAGGGCCTGCTGCGGCATTGCTGGGGCAGGGGCTGATGGCCCCGCGGGGCTGACATGGGGTCCTGGGCCATGGGCATGGTGGGGGGAGTCCCATGGGGAAGGGAGAAGGACAGGAAGGGCTGTGCATGCCTTCAGGGCCCTGACAAGTATTTTCAATTTATCCTCAGAAAATGGTATGTGGGGAGAATCCAAGCACGTAATGACAAAACAGTATAATTCAAGTACAGAGGGGAGCACAGAAAAGGTTGCACAGGCAGGTAAATTTTTACCATTTCCCAAATTTTTACTGCATTGACCGTTTCATGTTCTTTTAATATACTTTTGTACATAATTTTTATAAAATAAAAATAGGTTATCCAAATGACTCAAACATCAATAAAACTATATCAGCAACACATAGCACTTAGAATGGTTGTAGTAAATAAAACATTTTGAGAATTAAAATATTACAAAGAATGGCTTCCTGTTTGGGAAGCCTACATGTGTACTAGGAGCAATTAGAGAGTTGAGCAGTATTTATGACACATTTTTCCTAAAATTGAGGGTATTAACATAATGACATTGACATCATACCTTAGTCTGCAGTTACAAATTGCAGATCTGAGCAGCTGAACTGCTAGATTTGTCTTTTTAAAACTTTACAAGTATCTCAGTTAACCCTTCTGGGCCTTTGCAAAACTCTACAGCTGGTGGCTCATTGAACAACCTGTGAGACTTATGGAATAGATTTTGCTTATAGCTCTTGTCAGCTGTTTAAAAGAATATATATACATAAAAATAGGATATATACAGCTCATGGTACATACCAAAACTGTGCAAGCATACATGACACCTCAACACGGAACAAGTTCTGTGGATACTTCACTGTTATTTCCTGACACCTGTCTCTTGTAGAACCAACTGACAGTCTCCTGGCTGTGCATATCAGGTGCCTTGAGTTACAATCATGGTCATAGTAATTGAGGTGACAGATTCAGAGGTCACTTGATTAGGTCTCTCTCTAGACGAGCTAAGAGCTGTTAGAGATCTGAGCATGATAGGACACATTTATCTCTCATTTATGAGTAATGATAATAACGTGAAGTATTTGTATCATTTACATTAATCAGTTATTTGTAAGACTAGTTAAATAATGCTCTTACTCTGTATGCCAGAACAATTACTTCTGATTTTTTTTCCGTTTGGATCACTGCCATGCCACCATGATGACTATTGACAGTGTCTCTAGAACTACTGATGATTTTGTAGGCATACTATAGAAAGTAGTGGAGATGTTCCTGCCTGAATTACCTACAGTCTCTGTCTTTTCATCGCTATTGTTAATGTTAGTTCACAAAAGTTAAAAGACAATTTTACTAACCTGAGATCAAGATACTTTGACCTTTTCCTTTCTCCATGTTCTGTCCTCTTAATCTTAATAAATGAATAGTGATCTGTAATCAGCTCTATTGGCTTTACTGTATCCATGCATTAAGTTATACTGGGAAATTTCTGATTTTTCTTGAACCACGGCACGAGTCAAGGTATGTCCTCTAGCTCCCTTAAGCATTCAATATCTGACTATTTTGCAGTTCAGTCTTGCAAAAATTCTAGGCAATGCTATGGTTTTTAACTGTACTTAGCTGTGATTTGGGAGTTGTGACTGTTCTTAGGCTTTTTTTATATGTAGTCTTTTGTATGTTAAAGAGATCAACATAAGATTCAAAAACATCTGAAGATTCAAAAAGAGTAAACAGATTACCAATAAATGCTGAAAAAAAAATACTACAGGAACAGGTATCCATCACAATAGCTGAAAAGGAAAATAATCAAAGATTTCTATATAGCACACTACCTGATTAGGCTAATTAGTGTGAAATGCAATTTGTATTCTACAGTCCAGAAACAAAAGGAGTCCCACAGGAATGTGACATATTAATTTTTTGTTTTACAGCTACTACTACCACAAAAAAATCCAAACAAACCAAAACTGGTGTACCTTCTGTTGCTGTTCATTATAGCATGGACATGTGTGACAGAAAAGCGAATGCATGGACAGGTATACACACAAATGTATTCAAGGCTTTAAAACTTTTTCAGTGTTATTTGACATTTCTAACAGTATCCATTAAAATTTATTTTCCTTCATCTATTTTTCATGTCTTAAGTTCATATAATGAAATATGCTAAAGCTTTTTTATATGTTATTATTTTCCCGCTTTGACTGTCCTCTAAGTTTCATAATCTTTTTCTTCTGTTATAGACTGTCTGCATCCCCTTTGGGCAGCAAGGTATTCTGATGTAGTATGTAATTTTTTGCTTTTCCTGCAATTCCTTATCTTCCACAGAGGAAATTTATTTTGTTTTTCTTTTTATCATTCAATTAAAAGATTGTTTTACTCTGGAGATAGATTTTTCTGCTTTTGACTTGACTTTATGGCTACAGCATATTTTTTGGCTGAGATTCCACTAAGATACCTTTTGTATTGAGTCTTAACCCATCAGCACAAATATATTAAGGCACAAGAAGAAAAAGAAGCATAGTAGCATTTTTAAAAAAATAAATAAATAAGTAATCTGTAAGTAATATTATATTAACCCTACAGGACATATAATCTAGTGCCATATTAACTTGCAGGAATTTAATTTTCCTACTTCTCTGATAATAATGGTAGAGTTTCTTCAGTAAAATTTATTGGAAGAAAGCAGAAAATTTCAGCTCTTGACATGTGATTGGCTTCAATCTTTCCTCCACTTCATTCTAAAGACAAAATTAACATTTCATCTACTACAGAATATCATAGAAATAATTTATACTTATATTGTTACTTTAATCCCAGGTCATAGATATTACTTAGCATTAGCACTTTAAATACAAAAATACCCAGTCTCTTTGGACAATTTTGCAAAATAGTGGTGGAAATGAGGATATAACATATCTTGCCTTTTTTTTTTTTCCCCATATGTCTATAATAGTATTTCAATGTACTGCTTTGATATTTTTCCTGAGAGAACTGAATTGAACCAAAGAGATTGCTGGGGAGAAGCACACAGAAGGTAAACCCATATAATAAGACTCTGAAACAACAATGGGTAAACTGCTTACTAGAACCAGCAGGAATACTCTCAATCTAACCATCAGGCCTGAAAAGTAAACTAATCCAATGGATGATCCTGGATTTACAGAGGAAGGGGCGGACTGGGTAAATAGCTGTGGATGGCTCTCTGCCAGGGAACACAGTACAATCATATGAATTAAACAGAACAAAACCACTAATGCCCAAGACAAGGGTGTGGTAATGGAAAGATTGTATTAGTACTTGAGGCATGGGTGGAGTGGTAATGGTGGGAACATTATATATTGCTTCCTGTGCTGGTGTTCTTTTCCAAACCAATGGCATGTCCCCTTTTCTATGATGTTTTTCATCAAGAGATGAAAACACATGACATGAATGGAAAGGCGGTCATAGTTCTAGTGAAAAGACCATCAGCCTGAGGCTGGGCTTGTCAGTCTGTACAACAGAGAGGATTATATGCCGTGCTCACTTCTGCTGCAAAGACGAGAGTGGAGGAGAGGAGGAAACTGACAGGTGGAGAAAGCAAAGTCCATGAGAGTTTTATTCCTAATACAGATCAAAACTCAGGCCTCTTGGACTTTTGTCTACATGACTACCTATAATCATCAACACTGTTTGCATTTCCCTGTTCAAAATAATCATGTTGGAAAAATCATCAAAAATGAGAGGAGAAGACATACTGAGAACAGGCATTGATTTTTTTTCCATATTCTACAGCTAATGAAGTAGTTTCAAGGATGTTCAGGTGGACAGCAATGGCCAAAAGATTGCAACTGGCCAGTGTTGTCCAAGGCTGCCCTTGCAGCTCTATGCCTCTACAAGGCTCTATGCAGATTTGGGTCACCTAACAACTTTCTGGGCACTTGGGACAGAGTTTTAAAGGAGATGACCGAAAAAAAAGTGAGGATAGATAGGTTCTGAAGGCATTTTATGTCGTTATCCACAGCCAAGGTCAAATACCTCTTGCTTTTCTGTTAGCATTGCTTCTTAGGACTATGAAAAGACAGGGATAAATTAGAGTGATGATGAAAGACATGCAGGCTGATACATCTGGGAACTAAACCCCAGGAGAGGTAATGTATCATAGTCCTCTGTGATGCAGGGGGCATCTTTCTTGCAGCCCTTTTTGTTTCTAGCAAGTCAGAAAAGGAAGATCAATAAATTACAGGAGCCTAACATGATGATATGCTCTCTAGCTTACCAACCACCGGAAACGTGTTCCCTCTTTTCAGTAGGGAAATCCTTGAATATTAGTCATAAATGGAGGGCCTCCGAAACATGTAAGACCAAATGGTCCTAAAGACTCTTTTCATTTGAGTTATCTTATCTAGTTATATCTCTAAGTGTCTTCCAAGAGCAAATCAAATGAAAAAAACAGTAAATCTACTCCTGATGTCTCTGTAATAGAGACCTTTAAGAGAACAGTATAGATGCAGCCTCAGTCCCTAGTGCTTTGTTTGTGCATCCTGCCGCAATTTGAGCAGCAAAATGTCTTGCACACATCCATACTAATCAGGGAAGATTTTGGGAAGGGCTAGGGGAAACTTTTTGCTGTAACCATGACTGCAACGTTGCAATGTTTGTCCACAGTTTCCAAAGAATTAACATAAGTATGCAACATAATGTGAAAAGTTAACTGCATGCCTGCTTCTCCATTTAAAAATATTTGGAGATTATGAGATCTCTCTGGAAAAGTCTTTTGCCGTGCTTGAAGAAAATTTTAAGGCATTTTATTTGAAAACACTTTCCAGCTCAGTAACTAGAGGTTTATATAACTTACAGTGAATGAAGTTGCACTTCAGGTGAGTATCATGTTAAGATGCTTTTTTATAAGCTGCATTTTATTTTTTGTTCTGTTAAGACTGTGACTGGAAAAAGAAAGTGTAATGAGGAAGGATAAATATATACATAAAATGCCAGTTTTCTGCACATGTTCAACTAGAAGAAAACAAGTGACTCACATCAGGTACAATTAATATAATTATTTTTCATGTTCCTCTGACTGGGTAGGAACTTGTGTATCTTATGTGATGTGTAAATAATTGCTTTACTGATTGCTTGTGTGCAAAGTGACTTCTGTGCACACTCAGCTTCAGCGTTATAAAGAAAAAGGGAAAAGGTAAAAGGAAAAAAATATTTCTCTTAATACTGCATTTTAACTCTGCAGAATTGAATTTTCCATCTTGACAGATGCTTATACTTCTAAATTGGAAAACTGAAATTAGAGATGAGTAGAATTTTTTGCAGGGTAGTATTTTGTTGTAGAAGATGGTACTAGAATTGGACAAATGGTTGAAACACAGACTGAAGTTCTCAGTTTCCACACAGCTTCCTCCATTCCAAGCATATATTATAATCACCATAATATTATGGAGTCTGCAGTCTTCTACATATTCTACCAGTGAATGATTTGAAATGGGCTTTTGATTAGTACTTTTTTTGATATGAAGGAATTTCACAAAACAAATAACTGTCACTGGGTTCTACTTACAAGCAGTCAGAAGGCATAAGAAGTTTTCCCACTCAGCCTTCTATACTGCTGAAAATAATGTGACTTTCAGAGTAGTGTCTGGAAAACTGAATTAGTTGAGAAGCAGGAATTCTATCCACAATCCTTGAGAGCAAAGTAGTATCATAAAACTTGTATATGCACAGTCAGCTCTTAATCTTCTGAGCCTCAACAATGTAGTTACAGACCTGGTGAAAGAGATGGGAAAACAAGTCTGGTTACAAACTATGCAAATTTCCATTCATTTTTTGGTGAATATACCGAACTTTGTGCTTGCAATTGGGTTTCACAATAAGCAGAAATAAAAGCTACTTGTTCATCCCCTTTGCGGTTTATGGCAAAAAAAAGTGAAAAAAAAACCCCAAAGGTGCAATTCTTACAAGTATACTTCATTATTTATTAGACTGTGATCAAGGCTGTACATTTCTCTATGCTTTTAAATTTTCAAAATGGAGCCAAAAAGCCCATATCTCTCAGCAATTAAAAAAAGAGAAGGGCTGCACATAGTTTCGGGTTTCCAACACCTTACTGACATAGTGTCCACTGCATCACTCGAGGCAGAAGTATTGCTACCTGGGAGAAACTATTCTAGAAACAGTGTAACACCTTTCTCGTTTTAAAGACGATATCACTACTTTCACTCTTTGCTAATGCTCTAGTCTTTGCAAAGATCTACTTCTTCCATGATGCAACCTTTCATCCAAGTAACTAGTCAGCCCTTCTCGACTGTCAGCCACGTACAGCATTTCATATCAACATACATGAGGTCCCGAACAAATCTTTGTTTGTCCTACTATAGGCTGTGTCCACCACATAGACTCTTATTTCTTGGTAGAACACAAGACAAATGAAAGTAAGCTTCTGCTCACTGCACAACATGAACTTCTAGCGCTTTCTGAAAATATCTCCCAGTGACTTACTCATCCAACAGTGACGCACAGAGGTACCTCACAAAGCCTGCCTCCACCCCGAAGTCATCACGGCCAAAAGCCACCCTACTTAGTTTGATTATATTCTCCCAGTCTGCAGCTGTGTCAACACACTGAGCTCAAACTGAGCTCACTAGCTCCTATTAACTGCTTCTCTACCAACCTAGTAGAGACATATCATGTTCCTGTTTCTGTTTTGTGGGCAGAGGCATACCTTTTAGACTGGCTGAGTGTTGCTCCATACTCTTCATCTGTTATTATTTTTAGTCTAATAGATGAAGCTATTCTGAGGACACAGTCAGGATTTTCCCCTGAGCATCAACCTGCTCAGCCTGTGGCTCTGAGAACAGTTGTTTCAATCACTTCAGCAAATTAATAGACAGAGAGGCCTTACACTCAAAAAAACTGTTGTTCCTCCAGTCTTTTTGTTTACTTTTATGCCAGTAAAAGAAGAAATGAAGAGCAGTTTTACTTTGAAAAAAAAATTGCCTCAGAGCTGGCATGTTGTCATCTCCAGAATGTCAGTGCTTTCTTTCATACTACACATATCTCTCCCTTAAACGGAATCCCACACATGTTCTCTTGCAGTTGCCTATCTAGACAACAAAAATGTTCCATGCACTCCACACCTACCACAGAGCCATCTAACATGAACATTGAAACCATGATTCTACTGCTTATTAGAGACAACAGCTCTACTCAATTAAAATGGAACTTAAGTGGAAAGCAAACCAAATGTAGTATTAGCAGAAAGAAGAGTTTTGTGATTTCCAGCTAAATGATTTTCACTTGTAGCAAGTAAAACAGTATCAGTATACATGTAAAAGTGCTGACTGATAAAGACTGTGCTTAAGAGTCGCTACTAGAGCTTATGTAAAATATGGCTTAATTGAGACAGGTCTGATATGTTTGTACTCACATTCACATTTTTCTGAAGTTCTGGAGTGTTGAAATCCAGGGATTTTGTTTGAGCCAATTGTATGTTTTTGATGTGTATTCTTCTTTCTTTGCTCTTTTTTACTGTCTTCTTAGAAACATCCCTTTCTTTCCCAGATTGGTTATTTCCATTCCAACAAACGCTGTTTTTTCCCTGTTTCTTCCTGATTCTCAGCCAACGAGACTTATTTGTTTATGACTGTAATTTTATTTGTCAAAAGCATCTGTGATTACATCATCAGTGATGTCAGTATAGTTCTGGGAATAGACTTTCTGAGTTAACAGTTCTGGCTGGAAGACTGCATCTCAATACACAAATTAAAAGTGCGAGAGAAGTATGGTATTTTTTAGAAGTTAAATTGTTCTCAATCAGAGAGTAATGGATCCAGAAAACTATAACTTAATCTAAAAATCTGGAAGATATTTTCTTCCTAATTTCACTTATGTCAAAACTGGGTCTAAACTACATACATGCATACCAAAAAAAAACCCCAAAAAACAAACCCAATGCCCCAAAAAACCCAAAAAACCCCACAACAACAAAAAAAAACCCCAAACCAAGTAAAGAGTCTTTGTTTCACTGTAGAAATATTGACAAAATTTTATATTTTATTTCATGTTTTTCTTAGAATCAAGAGCTTCATGCAGGTAAGAGCTGCATTTGTTAATTTTCTAAGCAGCAGCTGCACAGTGAGATAGAAATGCTGCTTGTAGGAGGAGGGCAGAAAAAGAGAGCAATAGCATTTATTTCCCCCAGGAAATATTTAAAAAATAAAATTGTTTTGGTGGATCTCTTGCACTTCATTAAATTTAAATTAGGGAAAAAAAAAAGTTTCAACAACTGCGGTGAATGGCCATCTGTCCAAATAACAGCTAGGAATAAAAATGCACTGACCCTTTCCCATCTGTATTTGTCAATGGTTTGAGAGAAGTACATAATGCTGTCTCTGTGATCAACACTGAATGTTCAATCCAGTTTCATTTACATAAGCTTTGGGGGCAAATTCATGCTGATAAATAATTATTTGGCCACCGAGTCCATTATTTAATTATTTTTTGTAAGTGACTGTGTTTTCCTACAATATTCATTGTAATAGTTTGACTTAAAAACAACAAACAAAACAGGGTAAATGAGTGCTTGTATCTATTGTATGAATTTATCCAACAAATAGGAAAAAACGTGTGCAAAATGAGTGTATATATTGCTGTCTGATGTAGCTTACCACAAGGAACAAAATAGACGAATCAGTCATCTAGACTCCATATTCCACCCCCTCAATAAATCTTCCTCATTTAACCGTGACACAGACTGAAGTCCATTAATACGTGTAGGGAGTGGTGCAAACTATCCCTTGCCAGTTTCCAAGAAATTAGCAATACATTTCCATGCCCATGACACACATGAGATAGGGCATCACTAGTGTTAAATACGCTGTAAACAAAACATGTGGGTGCTGGGTTGTTGGAAGATCCAAAAACGTCTTTTACAGTCATGATGTGAAAAGAGAGCTTTGGCAATCACTGTATTAGTTCCTTCACAGCTCAACACCATGTTGCTGAGAAGTTCAGGGTTAGACTGACCCTTTGCAAACACAGACTGGATGATATTTCATTGCCAGCAAGAACTATTGAAGCCTGTTAGTATATTAGGGCATTATGGTCTGCACATACTTTTGAGTGTTTAAAGAGAGTGCTAACTCACAGTTGCCTGAAAGCAAACAAAATTAGCTTGCCAGTATCGAAACTGAATTAGAATATTGGTAAAAACTGACAAACACTCATGGGAGAAGGGGAAAAGGAAAAAAAAAAGAAAAATAAGTATTTTTGTGGAAGGATTTCTGGTGGAAATGTCATCTGCTTGTGAAGCACAGCAGGGGGTTTGGGGAGATTTTTATTACTATTTATTTCTTTCCTTATTCAGTCCAGATCATATTTGGAAATTGTAGACACAATTCTTTAATATAATTTTATACAAGCTTTATAGTATCTGGGATAGTTCATCTAACTTCCAACCGTCCACAAAAGAACTAGAAAGAAAGAAACTCTTATTTAGGACACACATCACGGGGAAACCTTATTATGAGTTCACTGGTGAAACTTCCATTTACTTAACTGAGCCCAGGATTTCAACATCTGTCTGAAAAAAAATTCCATCAGGTCTTTAAGAGCTGAAAGATTCTTTAGTTTCCACCTAAAGAGAAAAAATAAAATTACCTTCTTAAGGAGAATCAAAACATTTGTGAAAATTGTGTATGATTATAAAACTTGAATAATCCAAATAGTCTCCATTTTTATAATAATGTTTTATACGATGAGCTCACTTGATGCTATGTTTATCTGGCTAAAATTAACATGACAGAAATAGTCTTACAACTAACATCCCATGTCCATCCAACAGAGCTTTGTGCTCCCAGTGACTAATTTACAGGGTAGCCTCTTCCCCCTCAGCATCATCCCTGGATTTATTCAAGGCTCACAGGGCCAGAGGTAGGCCATGAGTGTTTCATGTTTAAAAGTATTTGCTAACTCTCCATACCTACTCTAAATATTTTTTAACTTTAAAACTGTAAACATTTATTAAGTCTGTAAAAAACATAGTTATGCCTTCAGGAAAATAATTACCTGTTTCACTAAATCTGACACAATCAAATGAAACTCATTGCAGCACAGAAAGCCCTTGAGGTACCCAAACTATAAACATCACTTTATGTGCAACTGGGAAACAATTTTTCAGCTGCTATCAAAGTTACTTGAAAGGACTTAGCTCATCACTAAAATAAATCAGACGCATGTTGATTTTATCTTTGCCACGCTAGAACTAGAATATGAATTACAGAAAGGAGAAAAAAATTGTTTTTATAAGTAAATGAATATTGGGACAGAAAAATTATATTGGGAGTACATATATACGATGCCATGGTATCACTTTTACAAAGTGACTTCTGCTGGAGGGGTATTTTCAGATAAAGCATATAAATTAGGATGCCCCCAAGGCATAGTTTTTCATTCTATGTGAAACCAAGAAAGCATTATATGTCTAAAAGGAGTCTGTAGGGACAAACAGGCTCATGCTTAGTTAAGGGGAAAACTGCCATAGGGAGGGAAGTTAAATACATGATCTTGATACCCATCAGGGAAGCTGGGTTGATATCACTAGTAATAAAAAGCCATCAAACTCAGCATGTAGTTCAGCCCTTGGTTGGAAATGCTAAGTGACACTGACAAAAAATGTTCCAGGAGTCATCTGCAGAATTGTTCAAAGTCAGATGTGACCTTTTTTAATTTTTTATGTCAAAGTTAAAGAAAGTGATATAAAGAACAGTAATTGTTTGCCACTAAAAAAAAAAAAAAAAGAATTTAAGAAGTAAAAATGATCAAAATCTATCTACATATGAGAGCATTTGTGATCTGTTATAGTTAACTGAGTAAGGGTAACCTAACCAAAAAGCAAACTCTGATCACCCACACTTCAGGGAGAAATCTTCAGAAATGTACAGGATTTAGAAAAAAAAGGAAAAAAATATTTAAAATTGGAGCTCCTGCTGATAGATCCGATAACCATTCTGAATTAAAATGTTAGCTGATACTACTCAAGTCCTACCCTGATAGTTGTCCCAAGTGACTGCTTTAAGATTGGGATAAAAAAGAGCAGCAAAGCAAATAAGCAATGGAAAATCTGAGAAATAATCCCATTTTAATTAGATGACTTCATGATATCTGAAACAGCAAATCCAGTGGGGCTATTGCAACGACTCCTGAAGAATTTGCATTATTTTTTAACACACTCTTTTGTGTTTGTATGAAGCAGTTTCATTTGGAATCTTTCCAGAGTTTATTTGGTTTAAAAATCAATTAATATTGTTTTTTCTCCTAATATTGCTCTTGCTTTCTTTTCTCTTTGCCTACTTTTCTGCCTCCATTCTGTTCTTTTTCTTCTCCATTCACATTTAGCTAGAAGACTATAGACCCAAAATAGGTACTTTTGCATTTTCTTCACCAGAAACATTAAGTGGCATGTATTAAAAGAACCATTTTTGACTCCCATTTCTTCATTTCTCCAAAGATAAGGTTAGATAGCTGCAGAGTAATTTAATATGTCTGGACTGTTTGAAATCAAGGATTTATTCCAGTGTTTCATTTTATAGCCATAAACACTACTGGTTTTGACAAATTGTTTTTAAGAAGTGAAAGAGTAACAGATGTCTTGCAGTCCTCACCACCAGCAGCTAATTTGGCCAGCAGAGTCAACACTGTAAAATCCTTTTGTGTCTATAATTATCTCATTCATGTGATTATTGGCATGGTCTGGCCAACCTTACCAAAGTCAATCATAAGAGCAGGGCACAACCTAATGGAAATGCTAATGAAAAGTCAGCCTTTGCTAATGTAGCTTCTGTCAGTCTCCAGAAATAAGGGTTATTGACTATAAAAGCTGGGGAACATGAGCAGCCTCTGTGATGCTTGAGTTTGGCTGAATTGTAAATCGCTAGCTTTTTTTGGAGTCTGTATAGATATTGCTGGTAGGCCTTGATGGTTGTCAGGTGTGTGACTATGTAAATGTATCTGAGTTAGGGTGTAGAAAACTATACGGACAGCTGAAATGCTAGCATCACACCCTGGGGTATATACTGGTGTTGCTGGATCCACTGTGTGCAATGACTAAAATAGTATTGGAATCTGACAGTCTAATGCAGCTTAGATTGGTTTATATGAGCTGTGAAGTCGTACCTTTGCTGGCAACATAGTCTCCTGTGTGCTTTCCAGTCATGGAAATGTTAGAAACACCTATGTGCTTGACCACTCTCTGTAAACATCTGTCTCACACAGGCAATTACATCCACAGCTGTATAGTTGCCTTGAAGCAGACAGGAGCTTGTGCTTCACAGCTTCTTTTGGCAGGTGCTTTTTCAGTTCTAGATTCACAAGCATCCTGTGATTGAGCTCAGTGCTCCAGATTTTGAAGTAAACTCCTGCATGGCAAAACTTCATTGCATGCCAGTCTCACCATTCCTCCTACTCTTCTTTTGTAGGTGATTTACTTATCATCAGTTGGGTATTACAGAAAGGTGGTTATATCAGCTAAAAGGCTATCTGATCCTTGTGTACAATACAGCTTTGCACCAATTGCATAACGCCCTGATCTACTGCAGAAGGTTAGATGTCCTTTCAGATTCATGCTTCCCCTGCAATGCCTGGCACTGCTTTCCAGTGTAAGTGCAAAATGCCTCTGGTATACAGTCTCTTGTTGCATCTGTTACCGTTTCCTCCATTCCATAATTTGAAAGGGTATGGCCTGCACAGAGATTCTTCCATGCCTTGTGAATGGCAATGACCATACTGCTTAGGGCAGAGTTGTGTAACTGCAGCCTTGACACATCCCACGTTCACATTGCCCAAGTGCTTCATGTGTAAAAAGGAGTTTGATTTTTGTTTGAGTGATTTTTGTTACATATCTCGTTTTTGCTCTTTCTGATCAGACCAGCTTAGTCTATACTGGTCATGTTTTTCTCTTGATTCCTTTTTCTGTTTCTTGTTGATGGCCTTAGCAGTTATGCTTTTCTTTCATGTGTTTACTGACAAGGACTTGAAATGGATGGGGCCAAGTTGTGAAAGTAAAATGTTTCTGGAGGTGAAAGCTCCCTCAATAAAATTCAGTCTATGCAATGTCCCTCCTTTGCTTCCACAGCAGTTGAAATCAAAAGGGACAAAGACAAAGCATTTACAGAATGCTCTGAGAAAGTAGGAGTCATTTGGACTTTCCGGAGAGAAAGAAGCAGAGTAGACTTTGTCTGGAATACATAATGGCTTACTTAATGTCTATGCCTTTTCAAGAGTTTTTCAGGAAAATAAGAGGAACAGACATACCCAATATGACATAATAGATGGAGCCTGTGTACCAAATAACTGCTCAATGATTATGCTAATTACACTGTTTTGTGGTGTTGGTTTTGTCAAGTAACTTTGCAAAACAGAATAAAAACATGAAAGAAAATGAAAGTTATTTTATTTATTCATTTTTACAAGTGATTGCATATGTTTCTCTGGAAATCAGTCCTGGTATCCTAGGAATTAATCCTGTGGAAGGGTGTTTGGTAGAACCAGGTGCTAACAAAACTGTTTCAAAAAGGGCATTAAGGAAAATTATAAGCCTGAGCTGTGCTGAGCTATGCTTTCAGGCCTGAAACTGGTAAGTGTTTTCTGCAGCTGGCATTTTGCTCTCAGCTGTCCAAGTCATCACTGAAATGTGAGTTGGAACATTGTGGAATAGCACTGGGAAAACTGAACTGTAACTTTACAGTTACTATACTGTGTTGCAAGGTCTACAGTGACAATGCAGTGGTGGGCAGTAGAGACCTCAGTGTATGACAAGGTACTGAAATTTGCTTTGGGCAAATTCCCTTAGTATGGTGAGGTGGTCTTTGAGCAACACTGGAGGCTCTACTGAGTATGGTGTAACCGTGAACACAATAAAAATTATATATAATGCCAGCTAGTATCAGTATAGACAAAGTTTATAGAGATTCACCGCATCCATTTAATCCCAGTGTATGTAAATACAGTGATAGACATAAAAGGCAGCTTTCTCAGTAGTACCTGTTCAATATCAATGTTCATGTCAAGAATATTGATACACTATCGATATGCTGCTTTATTCAACAGCTTTCAACTTGCCTGGTGATCACTTACGAACAGGATATCCCTTTCAAAATCTTACAATCTTATTGAAAGGCAAAGTGTAAGAGGGTGATGCAGGGCCGAGGGAGCAAATGAGGGAGAGGAAGGGGGTCCGTTACAGGGACATGGGGACAGCCATACACATGGCTGTTTGTGTGCCATGATAATTCAGAAGCTCTTATTGTCAAGAACAAATAAATGAATATGTATGCACATCTGCCTAGGTGTTTTGGTTTCAGCATTCTCAAAGTCCTATCAAAGCAAAATCAACATGAGTAAAAATACATTTCTCTCCCTCTCCATTTCATAATTTTAAAATCTCCATATAGGTCAGCACAGCATTTCCTCTTACACTATGTTGTTGTCCAGAAAAATTATGAAAACAACATGATGTTAAAACAAGAACAATAATCACTGTTATTCCTGGAGCACTAAGAATAACAGCCTTTATTGTCCTTGTGCTGACATTGTTTCTCTGTTACTGTTCTGACTTAATGCTTTGTGCTTTTGCTGCTCCCACCCCAGTAAGCTTTCAGTGCACGTTTAGTTACTAACCCTTTAAGGGCCAGAAGCCCTGATTTGTTGTTGCAAAATCTAATGCAATGTAAAACGAGATAAAACACAAACCCTTTTTAGATCCTAGTGATAAAGAGGTCTTCAGGGGGTGCCTCACATTGTGCAAACTGTGGACAGATGGAGATTGGATGTAATGAGAGTTACTCCAGGGGAGAGTCTGTCAAAAATGGGAAGAAGAAGGAAATACATTTGAGAGAGGGAAGTTTCCAGACTGCACAATGTGCTTTATACGGATAAATAGGTGGAATTCAGACCGTCCCACCTTAGCAAAGAAGTTCATAGAAACCTGTGGTCAGAGAAAAATTCACTCTTTGATGCAGTACACGGGAGAATGAGATGATAGAACAATAGGTAATTTTCTTTCTGTCAGCCTCTCTAATGAGCATGAGAATAACAGTCCAATCACACTTATAGAACAATATAAATCAGTGATTTCCAGAAAAAAAAGACATTCTTACTTTTCTCAAAGGCAGGAGCTATCAAATACCCTCTTCTCAAAGTTAAGAGAAATCTCTGCAGGGAGAAAGCGTTTGCTATTCCTATCACTGATACCTCTGAGGGACCATGGAACAGATCCTGTTAATGTCCCTCTTCTCATTCCCTGGTATCAGCTGGTGCATTGCACTGAACCCCCCTTTTCCCCTCCTTTTCCTTTTATCACCCTTTCTGCCTTAACTGTTCTACAGAAGGCTTCTAGAGAAGAAACTCTCACTGTATGTTATTACATGTGGCACTTGGCAGTCCTGTAATAAATATTTTCCAGTAGGCTAGTTACTATATATTTATGTAAAAAACTATTAAAAACATAGAATGAAGGTACTTCAGAATGCCTGCATCAGTTCAGGCCCAACAAATCAGAGGTTGCACTATTTCATATATCCTGTTTATTTACTTTCATGAAAATTCCTGTGCTTTGTTTCCTGCCAGCTGTGCAAATATCTACCATTTTTATCTCCATATATTTTTATGGATCAAAACTTACGGGGCAGGTTCATACAGATTCTCACACAGAGCTGTGAGGTGTTTGTTATTTCATATGTTTAAAACTTTTGACTTTTCATACCGTTTAGAGATTAGCTTTGTCCGAGGGAAGGGGTTGTAGATTAAAGGCTGTTGGTGCCTATGTACCGCTATGGGTAGAAACGTCAGACTAACTTAAAAGTATGTGAGCAGGTTGTCCTCTAGTGGCTGCCCAAGAGAAGATCTAACCATAAATTTCACAACAAATGTTGCTGCAATGGAAATTAGTGTAAGTCCTTCTTGCAACTTCTGTTTCTGCAAGGATTTGATAACCAGATCTCAAAATAATCAATCTCTGTGTGACTTCCATTCTAGTGACAGACCCTGCAGACCTTTTTCTTATCTCTTCCTGAATTATGTCTCACAATAACATCCTAAATTATGCTTCTGGAGGGTCTTTATGGGTAGAAAAAACAATTCCACACCTCTAGGGTTTTGTTTTGGTTTTTTTTTTTTGCAGGGATGAAACAACCTTCTTCTGACATTCTGTTTTCCTATTATACTTCTACCCTCTGTGCCACTGGTTTCAGTGCTTTGGCCCCAGTACAAGTGTATCTTCTTGGCAGAGAACAATTGTAGTGGGAGCTGGGAGACGATTTCTCCCTCTAATTCCAAGAGAGCATTCTTTCCTCCTTCCTGCAGCCCCACAGGGTGTGGTGCAGATACCCTCTCTATGGGAGTGAACAAGGGTCTTGTATCCACTGACGAGCTGTCTGACAGGGCTTTTGACCCTTCTACTGACCTGAGAGAGGTCTTAGACTCTGAGATTTATCGGGAACAATGAGTTTTCTGAACACACTGACATCGATATTCAGACCACTGTAATAATTTGTATTAAATTCTATAATAGAGCTCTTTTACTCTGTTATTTTAAAATGGAAGCTCCACGCATAAGACAAATAGAAACAGGAAAAGAAACCACAGTTTTCTGAAA
Source organism: Pluvialis apricaria (assembly GCA_017639485.1). Taxonomy (NCBI): domain Eukaryota; kingdom Metazoa; phylum Chordata; class Aves; order Charadriiformes; family Charadriidae; genus Pluvialis; species Pluvialis apricaria. The sequence continues at coordinate 33,243,613 of CM030012.1, read as the reverse complement.
ATAAAATATTTATTCATCAGTGCATGTTCAAATTACACATCAAAACACTCACAGGATTGGGATTTCTGAAGGCAGCTGAGAAATCTTTCTCAGTGGGACAGAGAGGGCTTATGAGGCATCTACTGGCCAGTTAGTAATACCTGACATCAGAAGAATGGAAGCTGAATCAGGCATCAGGCAAGCTACCAGGCGTAGATTTTTCTAGGTGTTTCCAGTATGTAAATCTATCTGTTATTCAAGCCACAGTTAAGACTTCTTATTGTAAAAAAAAAAAAAAAGCAGCAATGAAAGTATTTCATCGCTGTTCTCGAAAGGAAGTTAGGATGTACAGTTTCTCATTCAACAATGTGCTTATTATCTCTGTGTCACAAATGGTGACTACTGAGGCAGAGAACAGTTAACTGAGTTGCACAAGGTCACACCTCAAATCCCCACAGCAGAGCAACAAATGCACTGTTCACTCCTGTGTCCTCTGGACCACTGGTTGTCCTTCCCCAGACGAGGAAAGCTCGTGTGTTAGTGTTAATATATAAACAGAATAAAAGTACCAATACAACAACCAGTGGTTGCTACACAAATATATTGTATGTGACACTGCAAGATTAATGTTAATAACAGTTCGAGTATGGATCTATGAAGCCATAGTATAGTTGAAAGCACAGAAAAAATATCAAGTTCTACTGAAAAACAAATTCAATATTCCTATGAGCCAACAGGTAACATCAGAGCAAAAGTTACATTCTTTGCATTTAAGCAGGACTGTACCCATCAAGAAGGCAGCATTATCAGGAAGCAGAAAGCGTCTAGCAATGAAGAATGTCCTCTAGTCATTGAATATTGTTCCACAAGTAAGCCAAAAGTACTCGAAATATAGCTATTTATTCCTTTTTGCAGAATCAGCACAGTCATATACAACCATGCATATGAATAACATAAGGTTTTAATCTTTTCTGTTGTAATGAGGTTCTACAGTTATTGCTTTCACTAAGGCACGTTACATTTTTTAGAAGACAACTTCCAAATACCCCAAGAGTATCCACAGAAAAACATCTATACTCACGCATATTTATAGGATGCTGCAGGAAGCAGATTGCTCCATCTGACGTCAGCAGGCAGCATAGTTTAATTTTAATAACCCCACAGTACCTCCTAACTGCTGCTTAGTTATTATTCTGCTCCTGCCAGTTACGTCTGTCTTGCACTTTGCTTCCTCTCAACTTCAGCAGCTGGGCCTGTATTAGAGTGCAGGCCTAAGGGAGCACAAAGAAAGTTTGAACATTTAGTAATAGTGTTCTTTGAGAATTCCTACAGATAAAAAACTTCCCTTCTCCAGCTCATGATCTGGGGTGTTAGATAGCTGCTTACGCCCTGTACATGACATTGCTTCCAGCTAGCACAGTCACAACACAATCATCATTCTCTCCTGAGAGTACAGGATCTGCAAGATAACAAAACTAGTAATGGATTTCAAGCCATTACCCTCCTACTAAACAATCTAAGAAACAAGTCGAGGAGAAAGTGGGGTTTTGTTTCCATTCCCTGCCCCTCCCCCCTCCCCAATATGTTTTGCTGCAATTGGAAGAAACTGTTTGTCTTCTTGAAAGCAAAGAACAAGTAAGAATCACTAGTGATCCTCTCTTCTTTTCAAAGTTCACAGACTGATAGACAAAGGGATATAGAAAATCGTCATAGAGGTGGTATAAAGTTTAGTGCAATGGCATATGTGTTGAGAAATAGAACATAGGAAAATGAAGTTTTTAAAAATCTACAGTACTCTGAGATCTGTCCAAACCATGAATTTACAGACACAAAAAATGAAGCTGTACTGCAAAAGATACACTGTGAAGGTGCACAAAAGCTTTAACAGCATAAGACTGGAGCTTTAAGACTAAGAAGCCTGGTTGGGACACTTCTATCTATACTGGTTTTCAGTTTAAAAAGACTCAACTTTTCAATGAAGTTAAGTTTCTTTTGAAAACTACTTGCTTTTTGGGGGAAAACCTCTTTCCATCAAAATAAACTGCGTGAATACCGAAAAGCTGATAGGCACAAACTAATAGATTGCATATTGGAAAATAATACCTTTGGAACACTTGCGGGATTTGTGTCTTACTCCCCAGCCTGTGTGGACCAGTTTCCCAGCTGGAGTTCAATTCCAGTGCATCATTATGGTCAGAGATTCCCATAATCTATCAAATTATAGATTCACAAGACAAGGCATTATCATGCTATATGGTTAACATTGCCTGAGAAGGGAACCTGGTCCATAGGTGAGAACAGGGGCAATGAAACTTTTAAACTACAATGTCTTCATCCATTTGGGCAAAGCAGAAACTGATATAATGAAACAAAGTGGGTAATATTTTAAGATTTTATGTTTGGGTCAGTTAAAAGAATTGCATTTTATGCTGAGTAGTTTTTGAAATGAGGTACAGTTTTATATAAACTCATTTTATTAGTGCAACAAAAGTACTCATCTGTTGCAGAAAGTAAAACCTCTAGCGTAGCTGTTGGAAAATTTAAGTTTTGATGAACTGGCAGAAACCAAATGTTGGGTAGCCTACTCCAAAAAACATGAAGAATAAACTTGTCATTGCACATGAAATAAATCAATGTACTGTTGAAAGGCATAATGTAGCTATTAGTGAGTCACTTAGTGACTACCACTTGGGAAAAGTAACCACAGGGAATGAAAATATATTTATGCCAGTTCATTCTTGCAAAAAATTTATGAATCTTTTGTAAGGCTTTACTCTCCCAAATGCCTTTTTCTCATACTTAAAGTGACTTTTCCTAATAATCTAGTATTTTTTGTAACAGAAGGAAAAAAAAAAAGAGAGTAGAGAATATTTGAAGCTTCAAATCTTAAATACAGTTTTAAAGATTTTCATGAGCAGATAAGAAAACATCTAATACTTAAACTCACAAAATTCATCACCAGTGTTTTCATATCCAGATGATGTTGTGAATGACTGGCTTCCATATCTGAAAATGTAATTTTGTTATAGAAACGAGACATCTTCTGTCTACAAAATGTTTTTTTTTACTTTGTATTTGTATTCAAAAATATTCCATGGTGTCATAGTAAAGGGCCTTTCAAATGGTAAAAATAGATTGTTTAAAAAATTGCAAGCAAGTATGTTTTCATTAAAGATAACATAAACTGTTCAAAATATTGGTATTGGCCAGATATTCAAAGAAATTGAAATTTTACAATTGTAGGAACCCAAAAAGGATAAAGGAATGTTAATGTAATGAATCATGCTAATGGTCTACGAAGTTGTGAGGCACACAGAAAAGATGAATAAGAAATAATTATTTATTATTTCTAATAATAAAACATCCCAAGGAACACCAAATTAAAATGATGTCAGGTGGTACAGTCGAGACAATCAAAGTGAGGTGGTTTTTTTCATTAAATGTGTAAACTAGAGCAAAGTAATGTAAGGTATTGTGGATACTAAAACATGAATTCAAGCAATTACATCAATTCAAGAAAAAAGAATCCATCCAGCACTAGTAAGCACAGAGCTATAATCAGTTGTGCAGGAAGTGCCTCAAATGCAGATTGATGAAAGCTGGGAAGTTATTTCTCTGAAGCGTTATTATCATATGCTTACTTGTTCTTATAGTCTTTCCATAAGTATCTGCTCCTGGTCCCTGTCAGGTTGAGGCTGCTGTGCATGGTGGACTTTTGGTCTCCCCTATGAAGGATGTCCTTATAATCCTGCTCCTCACATGTTCTATTCAAACAACAGCCACCAGGTTTGAAATTTGAACGAAAGCCTTCTAGCTGAGGAAAGATATTGATTTATTCTTTATAAAATGCTATTTATTGCCTCAGTAAAAATGTTTATAACAGTTAGTAACAATTTATTTTTTATAATATTATTATTATGGAATCTAAAAGCCACATTTTATGTGACTTCGTTGCAATTTAATCCCTCAAAAATAACTTCAAGGGTATCGATTAAACAGTGGTGCCTTGTGTCAGAAACTTCAGTAGTGTGACTTATCCCAGTATGTCAATTCAATTGCTGCTACTCAAGATCACTGCAGCTTTTTTCATCAGTTAAGAATTAATTCAAAAGTGAGGGAAGTCACAAGTTTTCAATAGCACTTTAAAGGTATATTTTTCCTAAATCACATTTATTTAATGCACTATTAATTAATGATGTAAAAATGTCACTAAAATTAAAGGGAGTGCTCTAAAATCATAAAATAATAGGAAATGCACTGTTATAAATGAATTTTCTCCTGAGCTGTTTCAGCCTACCAGGATAAGGCCAATTCTGAAACCTTCTTATGAGTCATTCAGCTGATGGAAGACAATTATTCCAGTCACTCTGGTTCACCTGATCAATCCAGGTACGTCCGCTACAGTAGACTGCAAAGTTTTATTCACCATTGTTTGAAGTGATTATGTTAATCTAAGAAATAGCAAAGCAGCATGTTGAAGAGCTGGTTAAAAAGTACCTGATTTTTGTTTTTCATTTAATGACATTCAGGCAAGGAAAGGCCTGTTCTTCTTCCTTGCTTTGGAAAGCTGACCACTTCGTGCTTGCCCATTCCTCTTTACAATTCTGAGGAACAATTATTAAAGGTTTGGGATCTTAATTAATTTCCAAGATAGCTGAAGTAAGGATTCAACAACAAGTTCAACTGCTTTCTCGGTTAGATTTTGATTTTTAAGCTTCTGGAATCCTGAACTGACCCTATAGCTTTAGAAATCTTTAGCAATTAAGAAATCTAGTTCCTGTGCTTCACATCATCTCTTCTTGGTGTACGTCCTGGAACTTCAGCAAACCAAGTCTCATTTTCAGGTGAAGAAGTCTTGAAGCAACTTGAATACCAAAATGAGTAATACACGTGTGTCAGGTGCTTCAGGTAGTGAGACTGCATGTGGACCGACAAAATGGTTTTATATTCATCTGCAATGTAATCTCCTTTACAATGAAGATATTCAGAGATTAACAGTTCTGAAGTTAAAATAAGAGAAGAAAGCAGATTTTTTTCTATTATTTTTGATTTTGAAAATGAGCCCTCCGACATTGCACAACATTTTAAAGAAGGACATTGTTTTCTTTATAGAGTAACTCAGAAATGTCATTGTTTATTCTGAGAGTTTGGTTTAGGTTTTGATTGTACAAACCCAAATAAATAAAGGTTTGACTAGAATGATTTTAGTCAGGACAGTATATAAAAAGCACATATTTCTGTTCTATAAACTATATAACAAGTTTTAAAACAAAATACAAAAACCTGTCTGGAACTTAAGTTTAAGTCAGTGCTTAAATGCTATGTTATATTTGTAAGAATTTGGCTTTAGTAAATATGATCACGTGTAAAAAAGATGATAACATTTGGTTCAAGTATCAGTGTACTGTACTGTTTTACTCTATAATGTTAATGTCTGCTTACGGGATTTAAATAGTTTTCAGCCCAGAAATCTTATTGCCATGTTATAATGGCCAAAAAGCAGTCCAGTATTCCATTAATTTTATACCAAAAGAATATTGTAAGTTTGCTCTGGTTAATTTTCAGAAACAAGTGAAACCATTTGGCACGTATTTTGAAAATAAATGTTTGTATTATCCAGTGCACTGTGTGACAGTATGAGCCAGAATTAACTTGATAAACAAAAAATAAATGATAACCTGAGGGAGAGTGGTTTAAGTAATGTCCAGAGAAGAGGAACACCCTTGGTTATTTTCTTCACTCAGCTTAAACACTGCGTCTAATTCACATCTTTTCTCTGATTTCATACTGCATTCTTTTTCCATAAGAAGTGATTTATTTCACACTCTAATTGCCCATGAAATTTCATTTTCATTTAAAAAATCAATTTAATTAGATCTGTAGCAGTACAATGAAACACCTTAAATGATTCTGTTTTTTAATCTTTCATTTTCATATTTCAAATAAAACAGCACAGTTAATTTTGTTTTATTTTTTCTTCTCCTTGTCTTTCAAATATAATAAAATCTGTTCTTTGAGGGGAGGTGGGGATGGTCAAGGGGGAATGAAACTTAGCATGCTATGTCTTATCCTGGACAAAAAAAAGTCAAGAAAATTAGGGGGTTATAATGGATAAGCCTGAAGACCTTTAACTATAGTTATAATAAACGGCATATCAAGCAGAGAGATCATGATCTCTGCAAAAAGCTCTCCAGTAATATCTTGAAGCTAGAGAAGAACAAGAGCAACTGATTGGCACTTTGTTACTTGAATGGTGGCCCCACTGATGAGGGAGAAAGGCCATTAAGGGTGATTTTTACACTATCTAAAATCTGCCAGGTGTCAAACTTAAAACTGTGAAAGTTACAATGCATTTTTTTTTAAAAAAAAGGTGCTCAAACTCAGAAAGCAATGCTTTTCCTAGGCAACCAACACTTACATATACTTTTTACTTTTATTGCTTGCCTGGTATATTCTTCATCATAATGTCTCCTTTATTCTCCTACAAACCAAATAATCGTATTCATTTATATGCAATATGAGCCTACTACCACTACTGCCACAATATAAATGTGTTGCATTAAAAATTAAAAATATTATTTTTTACACTCCATCAAGATGAAAAGTGAGCTTTCATTCTCATTTGCAGTTCTGCTTCTACACTGTCATCCTTCTTGTATTGTACCACAGGACATGATCGCTAATAGACAGTCAAATTCCTACAGACCTTAAATTACCTCAGCTGTGCTCTGAGCTTGAATCCACATGATAGCAAATACAGAATAATTTTCAAAGGTGAGCAAAGTCGGTTGCTGTGCTTCACTGGGAATAAACTTCTTTGATCTAATGTCAGAACAATAGAGAAAAGGAATGTATGGGATGGTTTATCTTTCCACACAAGTCTCTTAAAAGTTGAAGGAGCCATTATTTGTTTTGGAAGCTAAGAAATCCAAAAGTGACTGTTCCCATGCAGTCTACCAATCTTTTAAAAAGTAAAATAAAGTGCCTGCTAGATGTATATCTCTTGGATCCTTTGTCCACTTAGTTGTTTGATTTTTTATTTTTTTTTTCCTTTTGCTGGGGCAACATTGAAGTCCACATTTGTGTTTGCAGAGAAGTAAGGTTAACTTTCAAGTTGGCTGAACTCCTGGCTCTGCTGAGCACTCTGTTTTGTAATTTGAAGGTTAAATTCTTCTCAGAGCGCCTTGCTGGAGTTAGTGTTCTCACTCCCAATAACTGTAGGAGCTGCCTGACCTTTATAAGTGCAAGTCAATATTCACACTGTCAGAAGGAGCATCGTAGAGAGTAATCTTCACAATCACGAGGAGAAGCGCTTTGCCACAGGCAGATCATGACCAGTGAAGAGGAATCAGTGAACAGTCAGATGAAACTGTTTTAACTGGATTCAAAGAGTCTCTTTTACACAGCTTCAGGTTCTATTCAAAATTCTGCAGAACTGCAGTATCCACAGCTCTCCTCCAAATTTCAACAAGATCAATGGAAAAATAATAATAAAAAAGGAATTAGGAGGGAAGCACTCTAAACGTTTTGACCTCTAGGTCATCTTCTACAACACTACTCACTGGCAAATTTAGACCCATGTAACTGGAAAAGATATAAAATAATTGCCTATTGCGTTTGTCCTCTACCCAATATAAATCTCAAAGCAGGTTTAGTATCAAAATCATTTGGTGAAAAACAATGTATAAACATATAATACCTTGAATACCTCACCGCATCTCATAAACATTTCTGCTTTTCCAATAGAAGCACTGAGAGGTTTGAATACAATATCAGACCAATAATAAACACCATTGTCTCTAGTCAGCCTCCCAAAGCAACAGCAGCTTTTCTGTGAACTGAAAACATGCCTGCAAAAGCAGAGAAAAAAAAAAGAAGTATTCTGTCTTCACGTAATGCCAGTATTATGCAAATATGTCCAGGTTTCCATTACCACTTACAAATAGATGTATGCAAGCAAGGGAAAAGAGTGAATGAGGAACCCAACCAATAAAGAATGACCCAAGATGCAGCATATAAGGAAGAGATGGTTATTTTTACGCAAAAAATATGTTGCAAGCATTTGAGAGCAAAATGCACCTTGGAAACTCTATTTCTCCCTCTCCTCTAGACAACTGAGGTTACTAGAAATCCCAAAATTTTGTAGAACCCTGAGCTCCAAAATAAACGTTTTGGACCATACTTCCTCTCTTCTAAATGTTCAGTAAATGGAAAATCTGTTTATGATTTCATGACAGAGAATAAATGACATCTGAAACTTGGCAGAATAATGTAAACTGGGGTTTGCCTGACTCAGACTAAGTTTCTGGTTCTGTTTAAAGCAAGAGACAAAGGAAGAGCCAAGCCAGTGGAAATTTTGCAACTTAGCTAGCATTATAAACTAAGATAGTATTTCATATCTTTTTTTTTTTTTTTTTTAAGCTGTTTATTCAGTTCTGTGGCTCATGACCTGGCTTATGTTTTGAAACATCTGTTACTGGCTGCAACCAAGGCAACCAGCAAATGCTGGAAATTTCATAACACTTAAGGAATGTTAAAATATTGTTTATGGGAACACCCTACAAGTCAAAAGGTTTTTAACTAAAAACTGGTTAATTTTAGGCCGACAGTCTGCAAAGATATATGCACATCGTGTTCTTTAATTATGCAAGAGAATATCTTCACATATAAAGATTAATTATTCCATCATGTGTATGATTTTAATATGATTTACTATCTAAAAAAATGTCTTGCAGAAAATGCATATATTTTGGTTTTAGTTTTCATGTCTAATAGACAACTTTTGCAAAAGTTTCCATCCCATAATGTCACCTGTCAAAGGTTTCATTGAGAAAGTTCTGGTTAAAATGAAAATGTTTTGATTTTTATAGATCATGATACTCTGATTTTTCTTTATTGTCCTGAGGAAATCTTCATTTTGACGTGCTACAGCACTAATTTGTATATATCTATGTTTCCATTGTTTCTGCTGTGACTTGTATTACAATTTTTTTTCTAGGATTTAGTCTTATTTTGGAAGTAGTTTCCTGCTGAGAAAAGATGCATAGTGACCATAAAATTCTTGTCTTGAGCTGTGTCTGTTCAATATCTGGGGATACAATGATGCACAGTATGGGCATTGCAGTCCAGCCTTTCTCTTATATTGGTGAACTGGTATAAAATGGAGTGAGAAGACAAGAACGATGAAAGACTGAGAAAGGTCAAATAACTAAACTCAGAATCACTCAGAAAATATATATCTATTTCTACACAGTAGATTTAAAATGTCAATTACATAGAAAGGTTCATTTTACCAAAACAAAATTCATCACAAAAGTGGACTCCATGAAGCAATTATTGGGGAGGTACTATTCATTTAATTTATTTGTCTTTTTAGACAGCATTCAAACAAAATTGTTCAAACAATCTTTATGGTTGAAAACAAAATACAAAATACAATAATAAGCATCATCATCTAACTGCAGTTTCCTGACAATGATTTTATTGCTTCATTCTAACTTTTTATCCTCTTAATTCTCCAGGAGGAAGGAAATAGATTTTAATGGTACAGACCTGCCTTGGGCAACACATTATGTTCTTCAAGGTTTCTATTTTCTTCACAGAAGGAGATATAGTGTGGTACCAAAAGAATCACTTACATTTTCCATGCTTGGGTAATATTTATTAAAGCATTTCATAATGGCTGATTTTTTCTTTTTTAAATCTGGTCATTCTTTTGATGTCAAGAGTTGTGCTCATTATTTCTAGAGCATGGTGAGAAGTTATATAGAATATTCTCGTATGGAGCAGATATCAACTACTGTCTCAATACTTAATCATGGTTTTAGCAGTAATTTGTAGTTTAATTGGAAGTAACATTTGGGATTTGAGGTGATTCAGGGCAAGTTGATTTGTTTCTTTAAGCAGGGAATCTCAGAAAGGGTCTGTTCCAGCTATTCCTCCTGCCTCACATCTTCATGTGAACTACTAGGCAGGGTGTGGTCTTTTTACACTGTTTAATGGTAGTGGTATTTGGCGTCTCCCGACTTCTAAACTCGGTGAAACACATTCTTCCTCCAGAAGCAGAATACAATTGTTATGTGAGCCAAAATATAAAATACTTAAAAGAAAAAAGACAATTACAAGAAAATAGTAAGCATCGTAAGGGTGTAAAGAGACTGTTACAGAGGGTTATGGTGAAACAGTTGACTGGTCTGCTAAGTGTTATTCAGATCCCAATAGTTTACCTTGAATTTGTATGAACACAACAAGCAGGAAGGCACACAATCTTGCTAACTGAAAGGAAGGTTACACACACCCCCAAAAAAAAAACCCAAACCAAACCGACCAAAACTAAAAAACTGTGCCAAAAAAAAGCCCCAGAGTTTTCTTAATAAAAAAATGTGGATACCCAAAGGTAAAAATAGTCAACCAAAGCTGACAAACTGTTTCTATTATAAGACATGGGGGGGGTTAGGCTAAATCCTTGTTAACCATTCATAATGCTGTCTAGTACTATCCAATGTTAGTCTCTCGATTCAACCTTTTACACTTTTTTTTTTTTTTAATAAACAGCCCATGAATGTATTAATTTCACTTTTGTGACTGAAGGAAATATTTGCTTTGCCAGTGTTAAAAATTCTGGCAACCTTTTTACAAGAAGCTGAAAAATACTTATGATTCAAAAAAGGCGAAAGACTTTCAGCAGGTATGTTAACTACATATCAAGATACGAATTTTCTGTTCTTCTGAAAACTGTCCCAAATGTATGCTTAAATTTCCATTTGCTAAGATATCATTGATTTTTTGCAGTTAAGTCCCAAAGAGAGTACTGCTGCAATAACACTAGTTTGTTCTTGTGGCTAAGAATTTTGTTTCTCCCATTATTTTAGTAACTTGAAGTGAGAAAGAAGGGGCAGAAATATTTTGAATTCACTGTGACAACTGAACTGGACAACTCTGAATAAGTGAAATGTTATTCAAAAAGAAGATTTTCAGAAAATCAGATTCAAGTCATCAAAGTGGAACACTGAAATTATTGATTTAGTGTACATGTAAAATATGAATATGAAAGAAACAGAGAAACGTAAGGATCATTGGCCGAAATACTGTTAACTGCAACTTCAGCCAAGCAAATATATTTTCTGTCTTGTATTGTAGCAAAGTGCATGTGCAACACCCCAACAGATAAGTGTGTGTACAAAAAAAGCATTCTATTCAGTGATCAAAATGAAGTGGCTAGTGAAACCGGAATCAAGGTAAAATATTTTACACTTTCTTTTCCTTTTTTTTTTATTTTTTCTCTTTTCTGAAATAGGCATTACTTTGTATACTCCATGGGCAGAGTGCCCCATGGTCAGTTGGAACACAAAAGAAATTTGCTGAGGAGCAAAATAGAGAAAATATTTCTGCTGTTCTGAAATGTTTATAAGAAAGAAAGTAAGTTTGGCTGAATTTCACATGGGAGAAATAGCATATAATTTTCCATATATGAATATTTCTGTAACTTGAAATGCCCTTTCCTTAGAAAATGTGCTTATTCTGGGACATACTGATGCAATGAAAAAGGAGTCCAAGGGACTTTACCAAACAATTAGCAAAGTTCTTACAAAAATATTTGTAAGGAAATGAATCACTTGTTTTTGGTGTAGATCAGACCAGACCAGGCTAATATCAAGTACTCTAATGTCTGAGTGAAGTTGTTTACAGATATCTACTTATTATTTGTAGCTACTGAGTTCAGAGGTTGTAACATAAAAATACAGAATTATATGGTAGGCAGAACACTTATTTGCAAGTAATTTACTGTTTTATACTCTCACGTCACTGTTTTTGGTGTCTTCTGAAAAGTGTTGGTAGCACAGGAGACACTAAAGCTGAAATTATTAGCTATTGTAACTGCCACGGAGGAAATCGGTGATTAAAGTATGAAGAAATAAATTATATTTGGATAATTTGTTGAATAAATTATATGTCTAAATTCAAGTACAGAAATTTAAACAGTTTTGTTGTTAATAAGTAATCTGGACAATGATAGCACTAAAGAGAATAATAGGACAGAACTTTATACCTGCAAATTATATTTTTTCCTGCCTGTATTTGTTGGCATTTATAACTAAGGAGATAGCTTTATAAAACTCACTTACTAATTGAATGTCAGAGAAAATCTGTAGTGCTAACTACTTTACTGAAGCCAAGTTATACATGCTTATCAGTTATAACAGAGTGGAAACAACCTTAATTTTGTATTTTTCACATTCTAGGTCCTGTTCTACTGTGAAATAGGATTCTGCACACCGAAATGGCAAAAGAGGAAATATAAGATATACTTCGAGAAAGTTTATAATGCTTTTATTTCACTTCTGCTTTATTTCATGGGAGATTTTCAGTAGATTTATTACCAGCTGAAGCCACATCCATTCTGTGAATTTTTATGTTTACCAAGGACTGACTCCAGCCCTTTCCTGTGCATGTGGTTTCTTGAGGTTCAAAATTTGAAGAAAAATTGTAAGTGGTTGTTCGTACTCAGCGAGTGAGTATATACAGAGACCAATAAGACACACCCTCACACATAGTCTCAGTCACGACCAAGAGTATTCACTGTGATAATCAAAACTGAGTAGTTTCCCACAGGCAGACATCACAAGAGGTTAAAATTAAGGAAAATAAGGACAGTGCGTTAGAAACTGTTTATACTACTGTATATGCTGTTTCACCTTACACTTTCTTGGACCAAAGGTTCACTTTGGAATAAAAATAAGCTTTTTATTTTTATAATTTAAAAGTCATTTTCCCGCACTGAAAAATTAAAGCAATAAGTCCTGTCCTGTAAAGTCCCATGTCCCAGCCAGCTTTATTCTGGACAACTATATGGACTGAACACTTCAGATTAGTCTGCTGGATTTTATACTTTTGATCAAAACTCTCGTCTTTCTAATATTTTGGAATAAATGGTGCTTTTGAAAAGTGGTATAAATTAATACTATTTCCATGTTTTCAGGATTTTTTCTATAGCTATTGTCACTGAGATTTGCTGCTATGCAACAAGGGAAGCACCGGGTTTTTTAGTTTCTGCACGGTTATAATCTGTAACTGGTTTACTTTTTTAAGTACTCATCATCTATTATTATTTATTCCACAGATTCCCTGAAAATGCACCCCAGTTGTTAAGGAATGTTAGGAGCGGCCGCTGCTTCCAGCAGCTCCATGCTTAGGAATTCCTCCTGCTCTGCTGCTGGAGGCCAGCCATGGACACCCTGGGACCAGGAAGTCTCTGGCCAGACTGAGAGACAAAACTGCTGCTTTTTTGCAGGTTCAACCAGTAGCAAGGCTCAGCATGTATCCTTCATACATGCATGGCCAGCTGCACGAACTGCCACAGACAAGGTGCTGCCTTCAACAGCACCTATGTGTGACTTGTATAAAAGGTAAGTACACACAGACAAGACGCCTTCCTCCTCTGTGTCTGGTAGAGACTGAACTTCATGAGTGAAAGTGCACACACATCATGCTCCAGATTCAGAAGATTCACAAGGGCATTCGTGGATCACCCTGAGTACTGGCACAGCATTGTCCCTTTGTCCATCCAATACTGTTGCCTGGACCCCAGGCCCTATAAACCTTTTCTCAGGTCTCCTACTCTTCCACAAGTTCAGCTTGATGCTCACCAGCAGACAGATGGATATACATACATTTCACAGGCATGCCACACTCACAGGTTCCCACAAATACCAACACAGACCCTCTGCCCTGATACTCATTACTGGAACAAAGGCCTTCTACCCACTGGCTGGTCCGGCTCGAAGCTTGCTGAACAAATGAGACATGCAAACCCCATCACACACCATTTTGGGGCACATACAGATGCTTGGACCCCTCCAGCAGCAGGCGCTAGGCATAGGGGCTGTGACTTGTAGTTCTGCTCCACCCACTGGTGTTGAGCCCCTCACTTGCCTCACTTCCACCAGTCCCCCCAGCAGCTGGTTTTCAGGACAGACACCATTCCCACCCTGGTAGCTGGCAGCAGAGACCTTCACACACTCCAGTATTTGGCACTGAGACAACCCATTTTTCCAAGTTGCTGGCACCACAGGCCAAAGTCCCCTATGTCCCCACTTATGTCCCCACTCTGACTCCAGTCAGTGGCACCAAATCCACTCACAGTGCTTCCCCCAGTAGCTGTCACTCTGGGCACAAAATCTGCAGGACCTAACAAGACCATCTGGAGAGATATTTTTTTACAATTCTTTTTTGATTTATAATATACCCTGAATATAACTTTAATGACCGTCAACACAGAAGATAGATACCCAAATATGTCTTAACATTGTCCCACCTTTTAAATAGGAAGATCTGGTTTAAGTTGTTTTCATGCCATTATCCAATATTCTAGCATCTTGTAGAATTAAGGTTGTAAGAGAGGTGCTAACCTGATGTGTAATTCCTTTGTAATGAAGACACTGATTTTGCTAAGATTCCTGCCAGAAGATCCTGCCGCATTTTGCGTTCAGAAACCTTGGATTGGGCTGAGAGGTCTGTCTGCAAAAATCAGGGCATGAAAGCTGCCAAAATTTGAAAGAAGTGTTAAGATCATTTGGCCACCTCAAAAACTCTACTCCTGCTTTTCTTCTCCCACTTCTTTCTGTGAAGAAGAAAATCATAGCTGAAGTGCTAAGAGCTGCGATAGGAAAATTACATCTCTTAAAACATTTAAATCTTTCCACCCACTAATTGCAAATTGCCAAACAACAGATTGCAAAGGCAGCTTTGACTACTGTGCTTACAAGTTCCATACCATTTGCCTGTTAGGTTCAAGATGGAAAGGTAGCCTGAAAGCTGCCAGTATTTTTTGTTTATTTTTTGAGATTCATCTGTTTCAAGAAAGACTGAGATAAGGTGGAAAGAACAAAAACAAAAAATAAAAAAAAAGAAAGTTGTTAGCCAAGAGCAAACAAATTACATATGCACACTACAGAAATCAGACACATATCACGAGTCCCCCCGTAAATGAATTCAGTGCTGCCAGACTGATGGAATATATGCACTGCAGGGAGTATCGTCAGACTGCTGGTATCTCAGGCCTGCCTATCTCAGCTCTGGACTAGCCATTCAGCTCTGTTTTGTGTCTTTTAGTGTATCTTAGCTCTGAACTGAAGAGACTGCTCGTGAGATTTCTGTTTGCGCTGCTTCCTTCTTGGATCTCTCTAATAAAATTTTCAACAAAAATGTCAATTAGAGCATCTTTTCTGATTTACGTTTTCAGTCCAAGAAGGGCTAATGTTGTACGTTCAGTTCCAAAGCTCTTTTAGTTTGGAATGAGGAAAACAACAAAGACAAAGTAAACGTTTGTAGGTGGAAAAATGGGAACAAGGCATAAACCTTCTCTTTGATAATGTATATAATTGTCTCAGATGACTGAAGGAAACTGCCTTTCAGTCCCTCTGCAACTGGTACAGCGATCAGGGAGGTCTGGAAGTCTCACTTCCTCTCTGGAAGCTTCCCCTTGGAGATCATCCTTGCAGAACTGGCAACACAAACTAAACATACTCCTTACATTTTAAGGCTGTCATTTTGACCAGGGTGGTTATGCCAGGTTACTGTTTACACGTATTGCCTTTTCAGTCCCTGGATTCTGGTTGAGTGGCCATCACTAGAACAAGTTCATATTAAGAGGTTTGGTGAAAAACTATGTTAATGAGACAGACAACTGAAGTAGCAGTAACATAAACAAGGAAAAGTAAAGCAATTCTGTAACTCTAAAGGAGTAAAGAGCCTCACTCTGAACTTAAAACTACATAAGAGACAGGAAATAAAGTGTATTAGTAAAGTGATTGTTGACAAAGATTCTGATAGATTGCTAAAGAATTTTAGTGGTAGGTATTAATCCAGAGCAAAGGTCAGTAGTAAAACACCCTAATGTTTAGAATATATTGCCTTATGTCGGTTTGTCAAAACGAGGATTACAGAATGCTTCTTGAAGATCAAATGAAACAAGAGGAATGAGCTCAGCTGTTATCATTTATTCATTATAATGCTGTTGATTATATGTGGTTTCAAACTAATATGTGTTTAGAATTCTGGCATAAGAATGAATTCAAAATTCTAGGGAATAGAATGTATTTTATACACAATAAACCTTGGGACCTACAATATTGAGAAACTGCAATATCTGGGTTTTACTGCAATAATAGATAAGTTGCTTAATACATTGGTATTTTATGGTCACAGGATATGTGATTAACTTACTCCGGCAACTGCTATATACACTATATAATCTAATATAAAGCATGTATTTTAGGGATATACAATACCAATGAAATGAAAACTTGTAGTACATTTGTGTTTCTAACTTTTTATTAAAAACTGTGATAGCTAATAGCAAATTATGTCAACTTTATTGTCTTTCAAAAATCACGAGTAATAAGATAAGACATAGTAAAAGTAATTCTCAAAAGTATGTTGATAGTCTCATATGTTCACTTGGTATTCGTCATATACTTGAAAGATAATCTCAGATAGATGTTTTTATTACCATTTTTATTCATGTTTAAGTAAGGACTTTTCCAGGACTCTTGCAAATTTGCAGTATGTTTCTTATCATCAACTTGCAAAATCTTCTACAGAAGTGCCTCCTTTTGCTAAAAGTATATTCAACATTTTCAAGGTTTAATGCATAGCAAAACCTACTGAGTTCTAAAAAAAATCTCCATTTCTTTATTGCACTTATCTATCCATCATCATCATCATTGTCATCACACATCATCTGGTAACACTTTCACTTCAAGAGGAATTTTAAATTTCTCATCTTTAAAGTTCAGAATCCACCAATCTTATAATGCTCTCATGCTTATAATGCACTTCAGTAATTGTGCTGTATAGCAAATATTTCTGTGTGCAATTTTTAAATACTTATTCATCTGAATAATGTCAAAAATCAGAGGCTCTATTTAAAATGCCAGCACGTTCTTTCCATTAATATTGCAGGAATGAGACTGGCATTATTATCAATGTGTAACAAAGGAAACTCAATGAGTAACTGCAAGGCACATTGCCCTGTGTACAGCTGTGCTATCATAAGTATAAAATTTCATTCACTACATCGTAAAACATATATTGTGAAATATAAGAAAAGATGATCTTCTTTTAAATGTGGTAAACAGGAGCCAAAGGCAACATTGTCAGTGGATCTCTGCTGCATAATCAAAGCTCTTAGCAAAAAACGCTAAGCTGGACATTGAAGTTCTTTTTAATGGCTTTAAAAACAGTGTGTTTTCTAACCAGTTGTATCCAACATCCATAGGAATGCTCTGTCATATAAGTGAGCTGCTCCTGTGTTCCACTCATTCTCATGCATTGTCTCCTGCCAAGCTTTGTCAATTTATGATTGCAAGTTCATCAAAACAGCTCAACATCTTTATTGCCATAGACATGTCGTAAGAAAGACAAGGTATATAGTGCTATATTTTAGTTTTTGATGAGCAGTGCTTACACAGCATCAAGGCCTTTTCTGTTTCTCATACTGCCCCACCACCCAGTAGACTGAAAATTGGAAGAGGACACAGCCAGGACAGCTTGTCATGAAAGTAGATTTTAGGATCCTGCCGACTACACCAGTTTGTAGCAAATGTGATTCTAGGATCCTGCTGACTACACTGATTTGTTGTGAAATGAGTGATTATGGATCCTACACAACTTTGAGGTAGCAGCAATTTAAGATTTATTAACACTGTTACGGTAAATCACAAGATTAAGTTGTATGATTTGAACAATACTTAATCATCAGCCAATTATCACAGTGATTTAATAAAATTTGCTGTAATCAACGCATTGACTAAGTTAAAGATTCAAAAATGGCAAGGTTCACATGAGACGACAAAGTTTCCTAAATCAAATTACATGCACACAAACATGCACACAAAGAGATGTAGACGTTAACCTGTGATCAAAATTTTTCTTTCTCTTTCCAAATTGCAGTAAATTATTGTCACTAAACAATCTTTGCAACCCAAGAAATCCAACAGTAGTGAATTACTAACTCTTTTCCGTCATTGGTGTTTGTCAGCAGACAATATTTGAACCCTTCTTATTTGTCAGCATCTGTCAGTGGACGATCTTTGAGATCCTTGCGTAATCTACCCTGAGAGGCGTCCCAGCTGAGGGGGAGATAATTGGATCACAGCCTACTGCAATCCTGGAGAGCTCACAGGGTCTCACTTAAGATTGGTGTTTGTAGGATCATGAGATGATTGACTTTGATCAGTGTTTTTCCATTTTGGCCACAATTCTTGTCAGGTAATTCTGGCACCTTCCAGATCAGGCTATGATCCAGGCAGCAGGAGTTTCAGGTACGGTTCCCAGGCAGCAGGAGTTTCAGGTATGGTTAGGGAGTGCCTAATCTTCCCAACTCACTGTGCTTGTAACCAGGACAAGGCAGTAGCAGATTGTCCCAACTCATTGCACTTGTAGCCAAGAAAATAAAGTTCCAGATCATCTCAGCTCACTGCACTCGTAATCAAGATAAGAACACAATGTTGGCTGGTCTTGACATTGCAGCGTGGCCCAGGGAAGGCTGCACCACCAGACAACTGACCCAAACTGACTAAAGGGATATCCTATGCCATGAGGCATGTGCTCAGCAATAAAAGTTGGACAAAGAAGGCTAGGGTCAGGGGGGACATGGACATTTGGGGTTACAGCATTTGTCTTCCCAAGTATCTGTTAAACATGATGAAGCCTTGCTTTTCAGGAAAGGGGCTAAACATCTACCTGCTGATGGGAAGTAAGGAATTATTTCCTTATTTTGCTTTGTTTGCACATGCACATTTTGCTTTACCTATTAAACTGTCTTTTTCGCAAACCAAGAGTTTTCTCACTCTCACAGAATCACAGAATGGTCAGGGTTAGAAGGGACCTCTGGAGATCATCTAGTCCAACCCCCCTGCCACAGCAGGGACACCTACAGCACGTTGCACAGGACAGTGTCCAGGTGGGTTTGGGATGGCTCCACAACCTCTCTGGGCAGCCTGTGCCAGTGCTCTGCCACCCTCAGAGTAAAGAAGTTCCTCCTCATGTTAAGATGGAACTTCCTATGCTCAAGTTTGTGCCCATTACCTCTTGTCCTATCACTGGGCACCAATGAAAAAAGACTCTTCTCATCTACCTGGCACCTTCCCTTTAAGTATTTATAAGCATTAATAGGATGCCCCCTCAGTTGTCTTTTCTCCAGCCTAAAAAGCCCCAAGTCCCTGAGCCTTTCCTCATAAGAAGGATGCTCCAATCCCCTCATTATCTTAGTAGCCCTTTGCTGGACCCTCTCCAGCAGTTCCCTATCCTTCTTGAACTGGGGAGCCCAGAACTGGACACAGTACTCCAGATGCGGCCTCACCAGGGCAGAGTAGAGGGGGAGGATGACCTCCCTCGACCTGCTGGCCACACTCTTCTTGATGCACCCCAGGATGCCATTGGCCTTCTTGGCCACCAGAGCACATTGCTGGCTCATGGTCATCCTGTTGTCCACCAGGACTCCCAGGTCCCTTTCCACAGAGTTGCTCTCCAGGTGGTCAGCCCCTAACCTGTACTGATGCATGGGGTTATTCCTCCCCAGATGCAGTACCCTACCCTTGTTGAATTTCATCAGGTTTTTCTCTGCCCAGTTCTCCAGCCTGTCCTTTCACCCTTTTGATTCTCTTGCCCGTCCCACCTGGGGAGGAGTGAGCAAGCAGCTCACTGTAGGGCTTTGCTGCCTACCAGGCTTAATCCACGGCACCCATAAAAGAAAAACTTGAATAAAGTATCCCTCACCTATTACTTTAGAACATCTAGACAAGAAACAGCTTGTCTCTAGCCAAGCAAATCCTTGAATTTTTCTATGGATGGTCAGGAAAAACTACATCATCCTGGCTGTCAGTAAAGAGAAACAAACTTGATACAAAAGTTGGTTATTTATACAGTGTCTTCAGAAGAGTTTAAAATAGACCCCAAATGACAAAAGAAGGGTTTGATAGGGGAAATTTGGTTATCAATCTTTTTTTTACTCCCTGTGACCAGATGACTTCTCAGTCAGGTTGGGAGACACACAGCTGAGCATAGGAAGAAACAGTACATCAAAGATGGTGGCATATGACCAAAGCAATGGTCTGTCTTAATTATTCCACATTCCAGGACATAACGTTTAATATGTAATATGAAATATCTACTTTGAAAGAAAAGGTTTCAGTGTTCTCCTGTAATAGTAACAAATCAAGAAAAAGATTATTCAAATGTAATATATGATATAGCATTTATTCTTAAAATTAATTTATCTGAAAAAAAATGCTGGAGATTATAGCCTTTGAACATAAAGACTTACCTTCTGTAGTAATTTTTATTTCTCAGCTAAGCATGAAACTCAAGATAGAACTCCTTAATAATCTACAGTCTATCCTTTGTATTCAATCCTTATTACTCAATGTTATTCTTATCTTTATCTGATTAAAATATTTGTATTTTATTTGAAAAGTCTGATGGTGCTACACTCCACTGTGCAGTCATGAAAATTCCTTCTTTGATAAACTGACATTTGAAGACGTGTCAGAAGCACACATTTGTTTAGGCTGATTTCTTTTTTTAATGTATGAGTGAGCATAAGAGATCAAAAGCTTCCTGGATCTAATTTGATGCTCCAAATAACTACCACAACACGACTGCAGAAAAAGACACTACACTGATAAAATAGGTATTTTCATCAGTAATCTCAGTCTTGATAACTGAAATGGAGATGTGTACCTGCAAGAAATTAGCAGTAACCTCAATAAGTGCTTTTTTTATAATTCATACAATTCATGAATAAAAACAAAAATAAACAAATACATAACCCCTGAAACAATCCTATTATTTTCTCTGTAGTGTTCTTCAGTGGCATTCCTATAAAATATGCATGTGTTTATCTCACCTTCCATTGTTTAAAATACTTTCCCATAATATAAAAGATGATCAAGCTGATTTCCAATGTCTTTTTTTCCAGATTCCCTCTTTTTCCAGTAAAGATATTTTTTAAAAAACCAAGCCAAACCAAACCAACACACACACACACACAAAAAAAACACAAACCAACAAACCAACCCATAAAAACCCAAACAACTACCCAAAAACTCCAAAACCCCCAAAAACCCAGCCTCCTTAGGCAATGATACAGTGTCACCTGTTCTCATTTCCTCCTTGTATAACAGTTATAGCATTCAGAAAGACATAATAGTGTAAACTCTCAAAGAATAATTTTCTAAATAATAGGACCTCAGATTGTTGGTTTTTTTTTCTGAGAATTCCTACTAACTAACAACTCAATTCAAACAGGAAAAAGATAACCTTAAAATTATATATTTCTTAAATGAACAAACAGGATTAAAAAGCAAACAAGTTTTTTAAACTTGAGTCATGGCTAACAGCTGAAAAACGTTTGTACATGTTTTAAGTAGTGACCCTTCCTAGATGGTAATATATGCCTTTGCTCAATATCTAGCGCTCAAGTCCCCCTAGAGTGCCATCAGCTTCTCTTTTTACTGTTTCGTCTGCCATTCAAATTACTGCCACTGTTAGAACCTGTTTCTAAATGAACTTTTGTCAATCATTCCCAGTTTGTAGAAATACACAGAGGTGAAAATTTTGTTCTCAATAGGCTCAAATAAATCTTTAGTAATTGGAAAAAAAGCAGGCACATGTAAGTGTCTGTTGCACCCTATTATCTTATTTTCTTGCAAGATGGGGAAAAAAGGGTATTCATTATCCCATGTTCCCTCGGTGAACGTCCGAGCTTTCCATTTTGTGACAAAATTTACTGCTCTGCATAGAGCCAACTCACTGTGACAACAGGACTTTTCACCTCATTAACAAGTCCAAAGTAGTTTTTTTAATTACAAAAGAAGCTTTCTGCACATGGGTAAATCTCACCCTGAACAAATGTCATTGTTCTACTGCATTTCAGTTTCATTTTATTGAGTAAAACAGAACCAAATATGTAAACACCATGATTTTCTGAAACTCATAATTTTCTAGTATTAATATGATGATATTCCTTTCTCCTGAATCTTCCTGAACCGTGTTTATAGGGTTAAGTGTCAGTACAAAGAGCTTCACAATAACACCATTTTTTTTACTGGGAATATATGCTGGTAAAGACTAAACAGTGACAAAATTGGGTCCAGTAGTTTAGAAGAAACCTTAATCCAAGTATAGAATTTCAATTAAAATAGTTGCAAAATGAGAGACACAAATGACCAAGTTGGCAAATTCTGGATGTGTGGTAAAGTGGAGGGAGAGGCAGACGGAACAAGTCAGAAACACCAGGGCTACTGTATGTCTCAAAAATTTATAGCAAAATCCCATGACTGCCATTATTAAATGCTGCTGAAAGGTCAAGTAGTACTAAAATAGTGTAAGGGCCATAATCAGTAATTAGGAAGAAGCCATCAATATCTTTTGCCTGAAGACTTTTCAGAATCCAATAAGACTAAATGAAATCAGGCAAGAATGTATCCTACAAAATGCCTTAATGATAATTAGTAAATAAATTATATAGGAAGTAAGTATTTGCTTCATCTCTCCCTTCCCTTTTAATGTGTTATGAGAAAATAACTATGGTTAGACTGTATAATGTAATAATATCAGTCAACAACATTATTTAAAACATTTTAAATCATTGCCTTTTTTTTGGTTGGTTGGCTGTTTTTTTCAGTCAGTTTTATCCACAGGGTAAGATTTGAAAGATATATTTTCTGTATGAATCCTGAATAATCAGGATTGGTTAAACAGAGTGCTACTATTTACATTAAGGACAATAGGTATGAGAATGTCAACATTTTAGTGAGACAAAAGTAACTGCAATCCTTTCTAGGCAAACTCACAATCATATTTTAACAGTATTCTATATTATTTTACATATGAGCTTGCTATATCATTAGAACCCTCAGTATGTAATTAGGTGTTAATATGTGCCTGAGAAAGGAGGTATAATTTTTGACAGTGCATCAGGAATAAGACAGAAACCCAAATTTCATTTCCAAAGGTTACGTGGGAATATCCTATCGTAAATAAATATGCTCTTTATGAAGCTAGTCAGTGGTAGTGAAGTGCTTGAACACCTCAAAGGTTCTTGGGTGTACATAGGAAAATTATTTTTGAAAGACAACTCGATAAACCAAGATGTATGTACAATTTCTAGAAAAAAAATAGTTATTCTTGCTGAGTACCTGTAGTTTAGTATTGGAAAACTGTCAAATTGCTCCATTTGCTCATTGCCAACTTCACAGTCCTTTATTCTCATTTCTACATGTCTCTTCTAGAAAACTATACATAAGCAGCTGAAATTCCTGGCAACATAAAATGAGGGACTGTAGCTTGCGAAGGTCAATCCATGTTGGTTCCTGAACATGGTTCCAAACATATGCTCATTTTCTAACTTCATATATTCTTATAAGAACTGTTACACATATCTATAGGTAGTCCAGCAAGACCCCAAAGACATCCAGAAAACATTTTTTTAAAACCATATTGCAGATTACATCTTGCTGTCATTATGACATCACTTCATGTCCACTGTATTCTGATTGTAGCTGTGGTCTTACTAAGATAAAATTATCGGGGAAATATACTTTGTTGAGGGCCACACTGAAAATACTTCAGTGTAGTAATGACTTTATCTCATGTTTAGGGCATTGACATGACACAAATAAAAGGATAAGTCAAGTTAATGGTAATTTCCAGAAGCTATACAGTGACTCATCTACCAAAATATCTTCCCATATGCTTTTTCCTTGTATAGTTCCAGTATGATAATATCTGAATATGTCAGAGATAATGAGAAGTTTTTTGGTTCGTGACAGGATTTTAATAATGAACATTTGAAATACAAGTTCACACATAAAACACATTTATTATAATACTTGGTGGGCATCACAGTTTGGGAACAATACTGCAACATGTTGAAAAGGAGAAATGTATTGCTTTCATGACAAACTAATTAAAAAGAGTTTCTGCAAGTTTCAATTAGGTCAACAAAAGAGATTATGAACTCATATATTGAAAAAATCATGCTGCTAGAAATTAATTAAATCAAAAAAATCACAAAATCTTCACAAGCAGTTACATTTGTAATTTTTTTTAAACACATTTATAAATTAAGTTTGATATTTCCCCTTGTGCTTTCTTATGAACTAAATTTAAAGAAACCCACAAAACTATTTTGTTGACTGGTTACATAACCTGGCATTTTATATGCTGGCTGACTGAATTACGCAAACACACACAAGAATATATATATTTATATCTCTAATTAATATTGTATAAAGTTTTTTTGTAGCTTCTGGGA
Source organism: Pluvialis apricaria (assembly GCA_017639485.1). Taxonomy (NCBI): domain Eukaryota; kingdom Metazoa; phylum Chordata; class Aves; order Charadriiformes; family Charadriidae; genus Pluvialis; species Pluvialis apricaria. The sequence goes on along the minus strand of CM030012.1, from coordinate 33,219,315 downwards.
TCACTGTTCAAACTTCACTTTGGATTTTGTTTTGAATATCATAAATTTTACTTTTAACTTTAAATGAAAGGCTAATTTTTGGGGGGAAAGCAAACATGAAAGCCAAAATGTAGTGAAATTAAATATTCATGGGGAAAAGTATCCACAGTAAGATATATTTTTAAGCAGGGGTGAAGATTTTTTTTTTCAGTCCCAGCCCTATAAAAATATTTCAAAAACTTTACCACTGCATTCAGTGTTGTCTGGAGCAAGCATTCATGTCTAGATTCAGTAAGCTACTTGAAGGATTTTAATTGTGTTCCTTCTAATTGTAATTGTAATTGTAATTGTAATTGTAATTTTAATTTTAATTTTAATTGTGTTGATACTGTACTTGAAGTTAGAAACAATCTTAAATATTCTGCTGACCTTTTACCAAGGTAACTTAGATTACTCCAACTGAGAAAATGCATTAATAGTGGAAACAGAAGCCCAATATATAGTAATATGATACTGTCTTTGCTGTATGTTCTGGCAACTACAAATGCAAAACAAAAGGTATTTTTTTAATACCGTATTTCCAGTGTTTTCAGATTCATCTTCTAGTATCTTTTTTTATTTTAACAGTAACAGTTACTAAGTAGCATCTGCAACAGCTTATTTCTCTCCTTCTTTTCTTATAACTGGCTTTATTTTTATTTTTATTATTTTTATTATTATTACTCCGCCCTTTCATTTTCCTACTAACACTTCATTCTCCTAAGAAAATCAAGCACATTTTGAATTTGTGTTTAACTTGTGGGTGAGCCTGAAACAAAATAAATCATCTGAATTCTTCATTTTTTTCATACAGCAGTCACAATTTAATTCAGACTTCAGTTGGTTCAACTTTATTTATAACTGATACATTTGATACCTGCTATAATGAACACATTTGATCAATAAAAACAGGAATGCTTGCTTACCAATAGAGTATGTCTTGGTGGAATAGCTTTCCACTGCCGATTTCAATCCTGAACCTAAGGGATATTTTGAATTGGGGAGCCTGGAAACTACAATTCATGGCATCAGTGAATATGAAAATTATTATCTCGGCAAAGATAGTGACTTCATTACATATGCCAGATTCCTCCTACCTCATTTCTCAGTGTCCCAAATGTGATATTCCTCTCTCTTTTGTTTCATGGAGAGTGACGTTATCTATGCTCACCTTATTAACATGCTCCTGTGTTCCCCAAGTACAACACCCTTCTCTCTTCAGCAGCTTAAATGATGGTCATAACTAAGTAAATCTCAGACCTATTGTTCTATTCTAAGTCTGAAATTAGCTGATTCGGTTTCACATCTGAAGAAGGGGTTAAATATCCCAAATCTCATGTTTAAAATCTATATTAATTAATCTATTTAAAAAAAGGTATACACACAAACCATGTCTTAGGGACATCCTTAGCTCATGATGTTAACACTAGTACTACTGTTTCCTCTTAGAAACAGAGGTATTTCATCGTGACTCCTGTGTACAAGATAGGTGCCTGAATAATTGGACTGTCTAAGGATAAGATGACAAATATTATTATAATTTTGCATTATGTCGTTCTTTTAGCAATGAAATAAGATGGCAGATTTATGTTGAAAATTCATCGCATTATCTCAGGTATTTAGCAGATGTATGTTTGAAGGATTTGCTACTAGAAAGCAAAGCAGGGATCTGTAAGTGATACTGAAGAATTTTTTAAGTAACACATTATTTGTGTTGCTGCAGAAAAGGGTAAAAGATGCCCCACATGATGATGCAAATTGTGACCTCCTAGAAACAAAACAGGTTCTGTCAGTGACCATCTGAGCTAATGTTCAATATAAACAGTGCTAAAAAATGAAGACCAAATCCTTAGTTTTATGTTATTTTTTAAAAGCCATTAGTTGCTGAGGTACTTCTGACACAGCTCAACCAAAGCCCCTACATGTTGTCTGTTAGCATTTACTGTTATGGAGTCATCTGTAGTTGGTCATTTACAGCCTCAAATTTTCTCCTGATGAAGGCAGAGTTAAAAAATTAAGTCATGATTTAGGAAAGATGCTTTGATTTAAAATAGCATGCGTGATAGAGAAAGATTTGTTTCCTTTTATGAGAGCAAGTACTATCTATCTGAATGGTATCTGAGGATGACCTTCCAAAACATGCAGCTGTTATCTATCTGAAACATGCATCAAATTAAATGTGTTCTCTTTTCCTGTCTGTAAAAAAATGTATTATGAAGCATTACATCATTGATATGTAATGAAAAAAGAAAACTCTGCCGTCACTGAACATCTGGAACTGCACTGATGATGGAGTGCAGCTGTTGCCTTTTATGTGAACTGTGATACACAACTACATAGAGGCTTTTACTTCAAAATCCTTTACTTATGAAATAATGTGTAACAGGAGTGTGCATTTCTACTTCATCCTACTCATGTTGTTCATAAGTGTGTTCATCAAACACACACAGATACACATACAACATTTCTGAGGTAATTTTGCAAAGTATGAAGTCTCATCCCTTTCGAGATTCCCTGAGAACAGCTTATCTTAAATTATTATGAATCATTAAGAAATTAAATTCAGTCACAGAATCTTGCAAATCTGCAGCTGACTTCAATACTGATAAATAATTGGCGTTAAATGGATTAAATAATTGGGGTACGTTATTTGTATCATTATTAATATTTTTTGCTGTTCCTTAGAGCACCGTTTATTTAACTCTGTCCTTGTCTAATTTTCTTTTCCTGTGACAGAACAGGTCAAAATCCAAAGTGGAAATTTTTGTCTATATTTTGTATTGCCTCTCTCTTATGCATAGTATTTAAATTAAAATTGAAGAAAAAATAAAAAATCTGTAGACAGATTTTCTTAGTAAAGCTCACCTTTTTATTCAATATGGTCATCCTCCCAAATGCCAGTTGTGCATAATTTTTATAATGCCTCTGAATACCACACAAGTAATCACATTCTAGTCTCACAGAACATGGCCTTATCTAAATAGTTTTCTCTTCCCTTTTGAGCATATCTTTATCAAGCTTCCAGGGAGTTTATTAATGTCTACAGTTTATCCCACCATACACTCTTGGCCTTTAGATGACAAATCAATGAGATTCAATAATGCTTCTTCAGAGCCCCATCTACACAGTACCTGTTACTTTTCTAAGTAATCTGTATAAAGATGTATTCTTTAAATGAAATATTAAACATCTCCACACATATCTGAATTTTTTTAAAAGGAACAGTAAAAAGTGCAAGATAACGTTTAATTTCCTGACACAGAAAATGGTTTACCTTTCTTGATTAAAAAGCTGAATTGCTATGTACATTTCCTCATCTAGAAAAGCACAGATTGGTCCCCCAAACAAGCTGTTACCTCTTGCGGACAGAGCAGTCCAGGCAGGCATAGGGTCCTGTGACTGGGCAGCGCAGAACTGCACTAGACCATCTCCCCTCCACTGCCATCATCACTAATACTTCCTGTAAATTCTTCCCACATGATTACAGGCACAATATGAGAAGCACAGTTATACTAACTCTCTGTACAGTCAACTGAGAAAACTAGTGTTACGGCTTGAGAAACTCACAAAAATTTATTGTCGTTTAGAAAATGATTCTATCACTCGATGACCTATCCCGACCTGGGAAGGGGAATCAGGGAGAATCAATGAAACATGAGGGCTGAAATATAAATATATTTAATAGGATAAGACTAAACAATTAATATTAATAATACTAAAGGGCTAGTATTGATCTCAATACCAATATAAAATATACAGGGATTATGCTCAGCCAATTCTATCAGTAGAAGCTGTGCACCCCCAGCAGTGGACAGTGGATAGCAAATGTCAGACACTGCGAGTGCTATGGCTCCAGGAGGAAGGGAAGGCCTCAGGGGTCCAGCACCGGGGCATGAAGTTCTCTGGGTCACAGCCATCAAGGGAAAGAGAGAATTTCACAGCAAACTTTCTAATTTATATTGAATGTGATGTTCATGGTATGAAATAATCCTGTTGGCCAGCTTGGGTCAAGTGCCCAGGTCTCTCTCCTCATCCCTGCACCTGACAAGCTTGAAAACACTGAGACCTTGAAACCCACACACCACAGCTGACTATAAAGTAAATATTTTCACAAATTCAGACATTACAGTCTTCTAAAAGTACAGTTTTCCCAAGCATTAGATGAGAAATTACTCCTGTGTCACTGAAACCAGGACAGCTAGCAAATTAAAGGAGATCATTCAGTCCTTCAATGGCATAAATTGCTCCTTGTCCCTATCTTTTGAAGGTTATCTTTTGAGTTTAGTTGGATCCTTAATGGTAAGTGAGATGAAGCTGGTCGTGAGGCTTCAAGACATACTGGGGCTGACACTTCTACAGGGACATTTCTGTAGCTCTTGTAATGATTCAACCCTTTTTGCTCCATTACTGGTTTGAAATACCTGGAATAGATTACAGCATTTCAGTATACACATCCAAATACAAACAGTAAAGATACTTCATTGAATAATATTTTTAAAATAGATTAATTCCAAATAATCTTCTGGTTTATTTTCATTATTATAAATGCAGATACGTTTTTTACAATTATTTTTCTCCACGATATGGCATCAGTCTTTCAAACCTGTAACCAGGATAACAAAAAGTAAGATGTCCTCTGCAGATACGTTAACCGATTTATGCATTTTCTGTTAAACCTTGGTTTAACAGTAATAAGAAAAGATCAAGTTTCTGTTCCATAAAGGGATGACCTGGAAGGTGACTGGGCTATAAAATGAATAGCCTCATTTTTCTCTATCTTGAATTTTGTAAAGATTTTTGCCTGTATAAAATCCTTCAAATACTACTAATTTAGATCTTGACAATTCTACAATAACTCCCCACCCTTTTTCTGTGAAATTGCATAACCCTGTTTGAAAGCTCTGCTGGATTCACTAGGACACTTTCTTTGATCCCTCTTCTCTATCCCCACCCCCCATTTTCTGAATAATTCTGCGTGAGCATAACTGTAAATAGAGTTTTCTCATTTTCTGTGAGAAAGTGCCATAGCTGTGCATTAATCCTCATACCCTAAGATATTAGTCAAAATCCAACACGTTAGCAACAATATATGGATACGGTTACACTGATGGCAAATTATTTTCCAAATTCAGTCAGTATTTCAATATGTATTTGCTCTAATAAAAATTAAAATCCAGAATTAAATTTTAAGGTACTTAAATTTCATTATAATGTTGACTTATTTAGCATCTAGTAAACCAAATAAAAAGGTAACACTAAAAGGGATTCTTTCTCAATGAGTTGCACAGACCAGGAACTTTCTTGGCTTTCTATCCCTTCACAAAGCCAAAAATTTTGTGTCTGGGGTAACTTTTAGTGATATTCTGCATTCATTCCTAATAAAAGGAATCTGAGAGTTAAACTTCCTTCATTATTAATATTATTGCTGCTAGATTGCCATGATTATTGTTGCATGCTCTCTTGGATAGATAATAGTCAGAGACATTTTTTTAGTCATAGCTTTGCATTTTGTATTTTGAGTATATCCAGTTTAATTTTACAAACCTTTGGGACTCCTTGATTTTAATGAGATTGTTGAAGTAATAAATTAAAATTCTAGTGTTCACAAAATACAGGTTTGCTGTGGACCATTCCCAAAGCTGATAAACAAGGCACTTTCTTAAATCAAATTTGGACGTACCAACAATGACAACAGTGACACTTTCCAGAACTCTTTTTGGCATTTTTGTGATATGGGTCATGATAATCTCTCATTATGCCAGGATGCCAACATTTTAGTCTCCAGGACGAAGGAAAACAGTTGTAGTGTATGTGATAGTTCATATGAACAACCAGAGCACCAAGCCTTTCATCACCCATTTGACTTAATATTTATGAGAAAACACATTATGTTTTCTACAAATAGATACAGTATTTTATAATCACATTAAAATGAAATGAAGGGAAATTTGAAACTGAAGCCAAGAATCAAGTCCCATTGTTTTCACTGCACCCCAAGACAGTGGCAGAGATGATAGAGTCATAGAATCATAGAACTATATAATAGTTTGGGTTGGAAGGGACATTTAAAGGTCATCTACTCCAACCCCCCTGCAATGAGCAGGGACATCTTCAACTAGATCAGGTTGCTCAGAGTCCCGTCCAACCTGACCTTGAATGTTTCCAGGGATGGGGCATCTACCACTTCTCTGGGCAACCTGTTCCAGTGTTTCACCACCCTCATTGTAAAAAACTTCTTTCTTATATCTAGTCTAAAACCATACTCTTGTAGTTTAAAGCATTACCCCTCAGCGTATAACAACAGGCCCTGCTAAAATGAGTGCACTGGTAAATGCTGCACAGGATCCGTTGGGATAAACAGCACTGGTATTAAACTTGCAACATATGTATGCATTATATTTCTTTGAATATTTATTATTGGTTTTTAACAAGTTTAGAAATTTGCAAAATTAGTGAAGAACCCTTAAAAATTAAGCCAAATACACATTATTTCTGTCAGATGATGACATCTCCACCTTAATTGAATGAAATGCATCTTTTACATGTGCTTCATGACGTTCAGAAACTTCCAGAACACCAGCTGCATTCTGGCAGATTGTAGAGATGAGCCCAGTACCACTATTATTAATGTTACCAACAATGAAGAACTGCAGGCAGACTGACTCCTGGAGAAAGTAACAATAAACTCTTCTAAAAAGATCCATACCTTTCCATCATCCCACTCTCTTTCTTTACTATGCTTAGGATTGCAAGTCGTATTCGTCCTAAGATTGATATGAAATGATTTAATCGTGATTGTAAAATATTGTATTGGTGCACACTTCACAACATTTTGTTAGAACATATCCTAAATGTTGCCTTAAGCTTTTAATTACAAATCTTTAAATAGGAGTGACAAAGTTTGCAATGAATATACTGAAATACATGTGAAAATATAAAAACTTTCTGTGGAAACAACGAGCCCTAGACAACTACAAAACTGGATCTAAGGGAATTCATTAACTAAATTAAAAGTCAAACAGTCGCCTCAATTAGTGTGGCTGGAATTCCCTCCTTCAAATCCACTGTCAGTTCTGTGAGAAGACTGCTGCCGAGAAATGCCTCATTAGAAAGATAAGATTACTGGGGTATGAGACCTACAAGTTCTCAGATATGATGTTGACCACGTGCACATTCAGATTTCAAAGGTGTTAGATGTTTGTGGCAGATTGGTTGACATTGGTATAATAATCAATAAACTGTATCTCCCTATTTTTTAGCGGCACGATTGCATGAATTTATGATTGCATGAACTTTTGCTTTTTTTTTATATGCTGCTAATGGGCTTTTCAGAGGAAAAGGGTGAGTTGGGCTTGCAAAGAATAGCTGGGAATTTGGACTTTTGTAACAGCTGATGTTTGCATGATGAGGGGACGGTGTCAGAGTCCCATTCTTTTAGATATTTCAGGCATGAAGAGTGTAATGTTTAATATTAAATTTACTTATTTGAAGACAGTTCATATTACACCAGATTTTTGATTTAACAGAGTGATACAAAATATACTGAAAACATAATATAGGTGTAAGTTACACTTAGCAAAATACATCAATTGCAATACACAGTTCAATCACAATACCTATGTGATTGCCATTACAGGTCTCTATAATGTGCTCAGTGTCACAACACTGGGTGTAGTCCCCTGTGGCCAGAAAGGAATACGTGGGTTGAAATCATCTCAAGCCCACTGTTTTCTTTGAAATTATTTTGCTAGCTGTCTATTTTTTATACCCTGTGTTGTGCTGAACCACAAATTCACTCCCCCCATGCTGGTCTGACTACCTTGGGGAGACTTTCAAGCCCTTTTAATGAACTCAGGACAAACACGCCACCAGTTCATCCACTCAGCTGTTGATAGCTGTTTAAAAGGAAGGCCACACTCCCGTCCCCTTTGTGGTATATAAAGTCAGCTTCTTTGCAACAGCTGTGGGCAGACATCCCACATTATTCCCTGAGCTTCCCTGGTACATCATTATTGTCCATCTCCGCTGAGTTTTCCTCCATTTAAGAGGCTTATTCAGTGAGTCACTTTTGACCCCTAGGGGTTTATTCAGTGAGGGGGGAGCAGTAGTGTTTACGTATGCATCTTCCAAAAAATTAAATCAACTATCACATTTTTAATCAAAGTTTTTGTGAATCATTAAGTTACAGCTCTAAAGTGCTGTAAATAAGATCTCATTTATCTGTATCTATGAAGGACTAATCAATATAAAATAGACAAACTATATTAAAGTATTTTGGAAAAGTTTAAAATAATGCAATGGCCTCCTAAAAAATTCTTCATTGAAGTATTAATAAAGAAAATTAAGCAAAACCATTGCAAAATGTAAGCTGAGAAACACAATTTCTATCAAGTGACTGTACTGATGAAGCTGAAAACAGTCAGTTCTGCAGGTAATAGAAATAATATCTTGAATTTTTGAGAAAACATACATTGCCTTTGAATTCTGTTATATTGCACATTGTAAAGGAAACAATATCATGGAGGGTGAGGCAGTAAGGTTTTTCTCAGTATGTTCAAGGTATGGCTTAGCATTTTTTTGGGAAGTTATTAGAGAAATATGTCCATCTCCTCCTGTAATGTGAAAATACATATATATACAAGATCATGTGAGCATTTAAGCCGATCTTTTTGGTTTTAAAAAATGTTCAAGAATTCTTAAATATTACTATAGTGGGAAATAAGGATAAAATAATGTTTTCTTTGTCTATGAAAAGTCTTCGAGCTTTTGAGCAAATATTATACTTGGCTGGTATTTAATAATTTTTCCAGTTCCTCAAGGAATGCAGCAGTGATTACTTCCAATTATTTGAAAAGTTTAATTAATTTTTTACTTAATGAATGCCTTAAGAATGGATAGATTAGCTTTCTTACACTTGGTTGCACTTTAGAACACTAAATCTTTATCATTCCTCAAAATGAAATAAAATCTCTTCAAAACAAAATTTGTCTAAAGAGCTGTTCATTTTTCTAATCTTTTTGACTTATCATCCCTGAAAGTATAGGACATCATGATTTGCCACTCCCTCTAGTGTCTCCAAACTACACCTATAAAATCATTAAGCAGATGAAGGGCTTTCTCTCTTCCTCTGAAGAGAATAAAATTCACTGTCTTGGTTTACAAAAAATCTTTAGATTAATGTTTTCTACAACAATCTGAATTTCACTAGGCTAACAACATACAAGGAGCATGCCGTTTCTAAAAATACTTCAAAAATTAACAGCTCATTACCTAAAATTCTGTAGAAAACATGATGCAGGTTTAAATCCTACACTGCAAAAACAAATGATCTAATGATGGAGCAATGACTTCTCCAGCTGCAGCTAAGTGACTGATTAGCAACAGCTGGGATAAAAAGTACGTGAATATTAAGTGTCTGTTCCTAGAGATGTTGAAGTTTATGAAAAATTCTTTGTATGAGGTTGCGGTTGCTAAGAGTCTGTGTCCTGGTTTTACCCAAAAATCTATTCAGGAGTAGACCAAAAAGACTGGGAAACAGATGAGGGGGAACCTTTCTGTTTTCTGCTAAGATAGGGCTGATCAGACTTGATAGTAGGACTTTTAGATTATTACATACAAGAACTAAAATATCTTGGTGTAGTCCTGGAAATAATAATGTTTATTACACTTTAAAAAGGATGAGAGAGTAAACATCCTAAAAGGGTATAGTGGAAGCGGGATATTAACTGAAGAGCTGACAAATGGATCTAGGAAATTTCTGTGAAATGATAGTGGCTGGTCAATGGGTATAAGAGCAAGATGTGGCTTTACAGAAGCATAAAGAAAGCAACAACAAAAAGTACAGATAGACGCTGGTGATCCTACTATTCCAAAAGTAGCAATGTTTCTTAGTGAATTACTGGTTCTAAAGATCAGCAGCAAGAGGAAAAAGCAAAATCTCCAACTATTGTTAGTGGCAGTCCAACACTGGTAGGTGGGGACTTTATTCCGAGGCACAATGTTGGCCTGACTTGAAGCTCGTATACAGGCAGGGGAGATATGGGCTGTTAACACGAGAAGCCACAGTTCTGGAAGGGAAATTAGTAAATCAATGATTAGCTGGATCATCCACTCAATTTTCTTTTCTTGAAAATCTACCAAGCTCCTGAAAATAAGAGAATGAAACTCCTTAGGTGCAGAAAAACAGACTAATTGTTCTGGTCCTAGGGAGAAGTACCAAAAAGACAGGTGTTTCTCACAGACTTTTTGAGAAGTCTAAAGCTCTTACAGATTAAGTTAATCTTGGTTGAGTAACTAATATTTGAGTTTCAGATGTCTTTCAATTATTATTGGTAATTCTGTGCAGCATTTCCTGACTGGGAATGAATCCAACCTGGCCCAATATTCATTTGTAGAATAGAGAACCTTCAACTGAATGGGGAGATGAGGCATAAATTCCTTCTTTTCCCCTAGGATATCAGGAAAAGACAACTTTCTTTGCTCTCTTGCTTCAGGTAAGTTGCTGTAAATGAAAATATATGTGTTTTGCTCATTATTGTCTTCATGATAAAGGTGAAAAAGAGTTTATGCCTCACCTATTAAACTTCCAGAACAATTATATAAACCTGTGTCAGACACACTTCTTATTCCTTTATAAACTATTTGAATGATGCGTAATCACTTTTAGATTCAAATGAAGTCCATTGATTTTAGTCTTTAACCCACAGAATGTAACTTCAATAGTCATTTATTTCTATGATACTGGTATAAAGAAGAGAAAGACACATTATATAATAGATGCTAGTAAAAGACCTTATGCTTTGTAGTTACTTAAAGTTTACCCTTTGTAACTTGGAAGGGTAAAAAAGGCAAATTGTTATGGAACAGTAAAAATATACTCTGAAAATATTAGTCACAAAGTGCCCTATAAAAGCATTCACTCAAGAAGATGAGAAACAACCTGTCATCATTAAAATGCCACAAAATTTGCAGAGGCCAGTATATCTTTGTGTTAGAGGCTATGAACATAACGATTATGCAGTTACAATGCTGGGATAGCTGCATAAAATATTTTTATTTCACATGACTGTTCTCAGTCTCTCTGTGCTGATTTCAACTTGCCTTCCAAAAGAGCAGTCATTCTCAGTCATTTTGAGGGCAGCCAAGTGAACCAAAAGGTCAATCTAATTAAAAAGGAAAAGGACTTCAGCCAACAGGGAAAAGGGTCCAGTAAAATGCCAAAGGAGTTTGTATTAGAGAAGTACAAAGTAAACAGTCCAAAACAATGAAAAAAATCCACATTGGTGTCAAAAATATGAAAACGAAAGAAGAGTATGTGACCTTTTCCTACATTACAAATAAATGGTCTTGTCTACATAACACAGAAATATTGTTTATTTAATATAAGGAATATAACTTTCAGTTAGGAAATTTTACTACCGTTTTCTCAGAGACCCAGAAAATATTCTATTTTAATAAGGACTTTGAGGGGTGGGGGAATTAAAATTAATCCTGTTTTGAAGTTGGTTTTCCCCCAAAAGACATACTTAATGAGTGGAATATCAATGTGAGTCATCCATCATTCCAAAAGCCTCAAAAAAAAGACACAATTTTAGCGAATAACTCCAGTTCAGTTAAACTCACAAAGAGCAGGAGATTTAAACCTCTATGACCTTTGTAACTTCTTTAGTCAAACATGAATTTACTAATGAAAATCAAACTTACTATGTATTCTATTGAGTCTGGTTTATGGATTGGAAAGAAGAAAGAAGTGAATTTTAGACTGAGTTTTCTGAAACAGTTCATAAATTATAGAGAAAGGCATACCAGAGAAGCACCTTACAAACTCACCAGAAAAACAATCATTAGCTGTTTCCCACTTCAGAATCTTTGTTCTGCAGCATGACCCCATCCTTCAGCCATTTTAATTACTGACAAAACTTTTGTCTTCGGAAACTCGGCCTTCACCTTTCAGCATGAGATTTTCATAAAATACGAGTATATTGGAGTCCATCTTCTGTGCTAGAAGCGTGTATGTAAAGCACAAACACTTAATGCAGAGACAGTGATGCTGCTTCTCTTCGGCTGGTCAGTGGCCTTGTCCCAAAGTCATAGGGCGTTAACAAGTTGCCACGTGGCCTAAATGGATGTTGGTGGCTAATTTTTTAACAGATGTGTTTTGCAAATTAGCTGTATCTTTCTCAAGGTACAGTAGAAACCATTAGTCACAATTCAACCTTTTCTCGGATTCTCTCTTCTGAATAATGATTGTATGAAATTAGTACTGAAGGACTTCACTGGTCAATGTCTCAGTGCTTTCAAATCAAATTCTCATTTAAAAATGGTACTTGCACTCATACGCCATGTATGAATAAAAAGAGGTTTGTTTTGAATGAATTTCTGAACTCATTCATCTTGGAGTTTAAAAGTGAATCTTTGGAACATTTGTTTTCATACTAATAATAAATAAATTCTCTCCATGTGTGTATGTGTGAAAGGCACTACCTGTAATGAATAAGTGTAACTGTAAGAATTTTGGGCCCTGCAGTTAAGACTTTGTGAATGATTGCATTGATAATATTCATACCTGAATGAAATTTCTTTCAAAATTTTTTCCTCTGCAAGTTAAAAGGGGACTAACAAAAATAACTGTTCTTGAGAAAGGAGATAACATTTTGAATCCAGGGACAATAAGATCTGCTGAACAAAAAAAAATACTCTCTTTCTTTTGTTAGTGTTTGGAATAGAAGTTTTCGGACCCATTTTGCTACATCATCGTTGAACAAACTGCTTTTTCAGTTTCAGTTTCATAAGGCTGTATTGTTATTAAAACAACTTTTGTAAATTAGGTTTGAAATTAGGTTTTTTTCTTTTTTTTTTTTTTTAAGTAACATTCCCCATTTTTCTTTTGTAGTTTCATTGTTTGGAGATCAAATGAACCAACATTCGTAGTAATATATTTATTATTAATAGGTAGTAATATTTTTAGTATAACGCAATGTCTGTTATACTAATTTGAATATTCATAAATAATAATTCAGTATATAATGAATATTAACATGAAATGAATTTTTTAATGTTTAAAAATAGTTATTTATTCTTTGAGTAAAACATAAAAGACAAAGACCTAACATGTTTTGGAAATTCAGTTGTAAGTGGGTATCCCTTATTTTCCACATACTGAACTTCAGGCAGCAAAGTAGTATTATTATATTTTGCTAGTCTACATTTTGTTTTGAGGTTGTAGTAAATTAGAGTGATCTCTTCATTTTCCATAATAAGAAAGGAATACTATCCAAAACTGTTGAACAGCTGTTATATTGAATCCCAGAGGTGGCTGCATTTCCATAGTGGTTGAAAGCGCTTCTTATATACCATACAGTATGGAGTATTATTATACGCTCTCAGGCTAAAAATATTAAACTCCCACTGAAAGTAAAAGAATTCACACTTGCTTCCCTCAGTGACAGAATTTAGTGTATGAACAGAAGAAGCACCTCAAAAGCCGACAAGGTGAAAATCACTGTTAAAAACACAGGCAATCCCATTCTAGCTATATGACATCTGCTGCTGTTCCCTCCCACTATTTGCACTACATACGTAATAGAAAGGAACCTCAAAGGCAGAGGTGATTCTGTTCCACTTTTGCATCTACGGCTATGTTAAGCGTGTGTGGAAGTGTTTTTTGAAACAAAGCCTTACAGTGTGAGCTGCAGCTAAACAAAGCAGACACAGAAATTTACTTTCATGTATATTTGAAATGCTGCACACGTAGATTCTTTTCCACAACTGCCAGCTCTCTTAGGATAAAACTCATCTCCCTGCAATATAATAAAGAACTCGGAAACTTCAGGTTTCTCCATAACAATAAGCCTGCTCCTTAATGTTGCTATACTACATCAGCTATGCCTTCTTTCTGCATCAGTGGAGAGACCCTTAAATCTAATCTAAGGAGGTACCCAATCAGTTATTTTGAATTCTGTAATGCATATGTGTATATATTACAGTAGGTTTCCAGCACTTTAAAGTATTTGTGCAATCTATTGCTAAAACACTTGGCAAGTTATCAAAACATGAGGTGAATACTAATGATGGTGATCTGTTTCTTTCTTGGGTGCATAGGGGTTTAACAGTGCTCTTTAGAATTTCATACAGTACCAGAAACAAACACTCATTGAGCTTTATATTCAGTAAGATTTAAAGCTTAGAACATTTTATTAATCTACCAGAAAAACAAAACACAATGAATAAATGATGATCAAATTTTGGGATGTTGAAACATATTACTCAAAGCTTAATAATTAAAAGCTATCAGAGTTTCCTCATGTTTATTTCGGGAGTTATGTTATTTCACAGCTTAGGTTGGAGGAAATAAACATATAGGTTTTGTGTAGAAAATGTCACAAGCTGTAACCTATTCTTGGAAGTCCCCATTGGCTGTAGTATGAGCTTTACATCATCTGATGGAAAACTCTGAATTGGATTTTAGCCCTATCCATAGAAAAACATCGTTCAGATATGTCTATGTAAGTTTGACAGTGGTGAAGCTCTCTAGGTATAGCTATACAGAAGAATGCCATACTGTTCAGAGATACCTGAGCTACTTCTGAATGATTTGCTTCTGGAACTGGAAATTCTAGAACCATGGGATTATACCTCAATTAACTAGTTCTGCTGAGAAGCTGTGTATGTTAGCCTGATAGAAGCTAGTGGAGAAGCACTGTAGTAATTCAGCACACTGCATCCAAGTCCAAAGGATTACTGCTGCATATCTCTGTGGTACTGTATTCAGCCACACAGATAACTCAAGATACGATTACTATCTGTCAGCTTTCCTGTTCTTCCAGTCAGAGCTGATTCATGAAACACTGTTCTAGCTTTCTTATCCCTGTTTCTTTTCCTAGAACGGTATGTATACATTGGAGGCATAAACTTCACATCCTTCTTCACATTGCTGTGGCAAGGGACATCTGAGGAGCAGGGAGAGAATAAGCAACAACATAGTATTAGGCAGTACAGTGAACATGATTCATACATATTGAATATGACATACATACGTAGTTGTTTATTGCAGATCTACAAGTAATCATATGATCATCTTCTCTACAAACCAACTCAGCCACCATTAGTATTATTTGGACTTTTCTTTTCTTTTACTTTTTCTTTTACAAAGTAAAGATATTATAAATACAGGCTGTTTTTAGCACTTCAGAACAAACACTTCCCATATATTTTTCAGTATTTTCATAATGTACAGCCTTACAAGGAGAGAAACAAAGGAATATATCTGCTGAAAGCATCTCAGTAGTTTCAGTAAAGGTTGCCCCATTTTCACCACAAGCCGGATCAGTCACTGTGCCCTAGTTCCATACCTTTTCATTATACCAGCAAGTGCTGAACTCCAGCCACTCTCTTGACTTTCTGTCTCCTGCCCAAAGCAGTCATTTCCCCTGAAGGGAGTAAGGGATGGACAGAATCTGCCAGAAACCTGAGGGCAGTTTCTCTATCTTTTGTAACCTTTGAGTAGTTCAGAGAAAATCTGCTGCACAGACCAGAAGCAAATATTTGTTGGTATGTGATATAGCTGGTTGACTCTAGCAGATTAATAGCTCAAGCTATGCATAGCGGTCACAGTTGAGGTACCAAACTGAAATACAACTTGACTCAAATCTTTCCTTGAAAAATAAATGTTCTGTTTTGTGACAGTCTTACGAAGTCTTTCTATGCAAAAGTAGACTTTATATTTTTAAAAACTCTAATTCCAGTGCTTAATTTCTTTTATAATAAGATTCTATTTTTTATATATCTAAACTAAGTCTTTTAATCTGCAAATTAATCTGATTGTATCTTCCTTCAATGGATATGGTGAAAAAAATACATCAAAAATATTGTCTTGTGTTTAAGCACATGCTATATATTTTATTTAAACATTAATTGAAACAGAAGAACAACAGCAAAAGGCTAAATATCCCACAGGCAGTTAAATCAAGCCATACACATTTGAAAATTCATATTAAGTGCCCTGCAGTTCTTTTTGGTTCTGGTGGTTTGTTTGTTTGTTTGTTTTTCATGAAAGAAAATTATTCTAGTTCCTTCATTCTTCATTCTTAGGTCATGTTCTTCTGTTCTTTTATTATCATTGTTAGTCTTTGTAGTTTTTCTATTTAACCTATGAGGCCTAAATAAAATTATATCCTATGTCTTACATATTACAACCTTCTTAATATGCCCTCCAATAAGTTTTTACTTTTCTGAATGTTCTTTCAACTGTTTTGTTTTTTATTTTATTTTATTTTATGGACTATTTTAAACCAAGATCTCCAAGAATCTTCCCTTCAGCTGTGCTAGTTACTTATTATTTCCCTTTTTGTATTCATGCATTCTATTTCTCCTTTCAATTACAGTTTGCTCTAGTATTTAGCATGTTTTCTTTCTAAACTTCCTCTGCAAAGTGCTTGCAAATCCTCAGATTTTGGTGTTACCCATAAATTTTAAAAATTGCCGGTTGCCATTTCTTCACAGGTCTGGTGTCTGTTATATCTCAGCTATACTCCAAGTATATTTTATTCTGTCATTATTTAGGCTCTGTAAATCCACTGTCCTGGAGACTTAGTTCAAGTCAAAACTATAGTGTAAATGTAAAGTCTAGAACTAATCATTAAAGCATTTTTAGTAAGTCCTAAATGTGAAATAAAATGAGAAAAAGTAGGCAATACATACTTTCTTTTTTATCTTTTTCTGACAGGACAACTGTCTTTCAAGGTAAGAGGAAGTCATAAGTGTCATATATGGCTAATACAGTAAGGCTTTAGAGCTACTTCCACTTAAAATTCCTATAGGAAACACTATGTAAATAAAAGCTACTAAATAACATTCCCAAAGGATATATTTACAACTTGTTGAAAAACACTATGACTTTTATTTATAACTTTCACCCAATTTGTTAATGGAAATACTGATTAATGTTTGACTGAAGATAGGCCCTATAAGGATTAGGCTTTTTAGGCTTTTTTTTAAACTAACTAACTAACTGTTTCAAGTTAGTCTGGGAAGTGCTGTTCTCCTAAATTCCCGGTTACATATTATACTAATAAAGTATATACAAATACTTATGCATATAGAATAGAATAGAATAGAATAGAATAGAATAGAATAGAATAGAATAGAATAGAATAGAATAGAATAGTTCCAGTTGGAAGGGACCTACAACAATCACCTAGTCCAACTGCCTGACCACTTCAGGGCTGACCAAAAGTTAAAATGTGTTATTAAGGTCATGGTACAAATGCCTCTCAAAAACTGTCAGGCATATGGCACTGGCCACCTCTCCAGGAAGCTCGTTCCAATGTTTGACCACCCTCTTGGTAAAGAAACGTTTCCTAATGTCAAGTCTGAGCCTCTTCTGAGGCACCCTTGAACCATTCCCAGGAACAGTAAACTCCAGGAAGAAGACTGAAAGTCAACTGTGTTTTATCTCTAGGCCTGAAAAATATCAGTTCTACTCCAGTTTATTCTACCCTTTTGTTATCCTAGGAAAATTTCTGACTACATTGGTTTGGGGGGGAGAGGGGGGGGGGCCAGGATGTCCCTCACCGGAGGTAAGGTCTGAGGTAAACAACCAAAGAAATTAAATGGATGAAGTTCAGGCAAAATAATTTTCAGCCACTTGAAAGCTGGTAATGAATCTGAAATCTCAAATGAAGAGGACTCAGAAAATGTGCTTAACAATCTATGTAAGGTCCTGGCTTAGAGGGCAAAATGCATTTTTCTCAAAAGACATCTCAGACTGGAGAAGCAGACTCTAAGAACATTAGCTTATTCTTAATTGTGTCTGCTATGCAGTACCTTAGAAAAGCTGACGCAGTGGTATTTCAGAGCAATGAAATTTTATATATTGTGACAGACTGAACAACCGGTCGGATGCTCAGCAAAATATTGTAGAACTAATTTTTCTTTTAAACTATTACATAAGCTATAAAAATCCCTTTTTAAAAAGTACAATTCTGTCCCATGTCTGCTCTCTGCTGTGAAACAATATTTTCTATACGTTGATCCTACATTGCTCACATCTCATCTGATAAAATGAGACATCATAAGATGCTCAGTGAAGTGCACCATTGATTCTATATTTTTGCTTCCACAAAATGTAGTGGCCATAGATCCTTCCACTATACTGGTCTAAATTTGTATGTGCAGTCACACACTCACAGAAATATATTTTATATCAGATCATTTATTAAACCCATTAATTCTGAAAGATCTTGTTTCAGGTTGTTTTGCAGATCCACATGCCATTTGCCATATTACTTTGCATATATAGTCCCATTTATCCCTTCTGAAATGGTAACAGACCATCTGAAGAGCTTAACTTGCCTCACTTTTTGATAACAAAACCATTAAAACCTTTGTAAGAAGGTGGCGTGCTATGCATTTTTCTTTTATATGAAAATAGAAGAACAAAAAAATATTTTATTGGAAAAAAAGAAAGTAATACTTCTTGATCTCTCTGAGTAGGATTACAGTGAAATCATAAAATTAAATTCTTGCTCCTTCCAAAAGGTTCTGGAAGAAACCAAGTGAATAAGCTTTCATGATCAACCTCATAGGACTACAGTGTTCAAATATTACTGCAGATACACCATCTACAAGAAGAAGAAGCACAATTATATGCTAATGAGACTTAGCATTCAGCACATGCAGAAAATTCCCACTCCCTGAAATAGACCAATTAATGAAATGAAAGATTATACATTATAACATGAAACATTATAGTCTAGTATATAGACATACATTATAGCATAGTATATAGTATAGTATATAGACTTTGTAATAACATGGTGTTTTTCAGAATTCTTGTGCTTGTTTGTTGTATTATCTGGGTTTACCCAAGAAGATACATTGTCTTGTATTAGTAGTAGCTTTAAATCCATAAAATTTAGGGAACTCATGCCATTTTGCTTTTCCTTTGCTGTATTCATGTAAGAGTTTTGCAACAGAAGTAACAATTGGAGACTTGGTTTAATGTGTTGAAAATTGAAAATGTTCTAATAGAGCTAATTTCTTCTGCAGAAGAGCAAAGAGAACACATAAACTAATAGTTTTGCCATACATTTGTCTTTGCTCTTTTTGTTTTATCAGCAAGATGGCTTTGTTGTACAGTTCTTGGCATCTTTTCTGTCATGAATAACCCCACATTCATTTCTTTCCTATTTAATTATCCACTCTGGCTTAAAACATAATCAGCATTAAACCAGCTGTGCAACCTTGAAAGAACACCATTTCAATAATACATTGACAAAAAAAAGAGAAAGCAGGCTATTAATTTTAATAGGAGTCCTCCCTTCTGACTATAGCTTGGACACTGTTTCAGAAGCTGTATCCATTTACTGCCAAGCAGTAGCATCCCTCGTGCACTTGTTATAGCAATAGATTCCATTCATAGCCTGACACTGCGACTAGCTAGATGGCCATCCTGGGCCAATAAGGTCACCCTTGAGGTGTCGGCTTCCCTGCTAATTCAGTGGAAAGACTTGTGGAAACACTGATCAGTAGCAGAGGGAAATGTATGTGGTAAATAATGAAGTAGCTTAATATAATTTCAAAATGTTTTGTCAACTAAAAATCTGCAATGAGAAAATTATAATTTAATGCTGTAAGAGTCTTAATCACCCCATCCTGTCAGTTATGAGTTCTGGCCAGAAACCTTAACTGCTGAAGAAGTCAGAAATCAATAACAACATATACCTCCTGATCCCTAAGCTGCCAAGATATAAAGCAGCAGTCTTGAACGAAATACCTGGGTTCAGACTGGAATTCTTCCATGACACTTTACAAATTTATCTATAGGTGCTGTTATTCAGTGGGTCAAACCCATCCTGGTGAAATTGCACTAAGGATAAGGAAAATTTTCAAAAACTATGGCGTTTTCCTATTCGGTGTATTTGCCACACACTAATACAGGCCATTCAGGTGGAAACTTAACTGATCTCAAGTTCACGTTTCTTACCAGAATGACCTACCGGGTACGTGCACAAAGAAATCCTATTAGAAGTACCGAGGCAATCAAAACTTCCCTCACTATTGCCTACAGTGGCTATAGCGGTGTCATGAGCAGTATGCACTATGAATTCTCCCAAGCTTAGTAACCTGCCAGGCCTGCTATACATTGCTCAAGAGTTTATGCACAGTGGTGGCTATGACACTTTACTCTTCACTCTGGTGAGCAGCGAACTTACAGAAAGTAGTGCTGATAGATTTACAGAAGCTGTACCTGGTTTGTTTTGTATGGTGGAAATACTGTAGTCCTCTTATTTAGGGATAAAGACCTTTAGTTCTGAATTATCTACAGCTGTAAATTATAAAGCATGCACAAACTCATTATTACTGTGTTATATAAACACTTAGTATGATCTATATAGGTCAATGTAGCCATGAAGTGCATTAACTCCTACACGTCAGTATGTTTATTTAATATAGAACCAAACATACATAGATTAGCCCAGATGGCAGAAATATTAATGAATTTCAGGTTAAAATAATATAGCAACTACTTGCCTCAGCTCAAGAAAATCTTTCTCAGTGAGATGTTTTCAAGCAGTCTAGGTATTTTAGATACACATTTTTCATTAGTTTGGTTATAAGCTCTGTGGTTAAATCCCGTAGCATACTTTGAAAATAAGCTGGAAAGTAATGCTTCTGTTACAGTCAGAACATAACATGGAGAATATAGAAACTTTAAATTAGGTGGGAATAGAAATTTTATTTGGGCATTTTTGTTAAACTCTATCCATAAATACCCACTTCTGATGGAAAAAACAAAGTGAAGCTTTACTGGTCCTACAAAAGTTTTGTAATTTTAGGCTTATGTTAAAGGCTGTTTATTTACTGCTTAGCTAAAAAGGACTTCATCCTCCTGCAGAGGTAACTAAGACAAAAATTCTGACCCTTTAGTCTTCTGTAAACTGCTATCTAAATAAGCAGCACTTTTTCACTCTGAACTTCTGAGGTACCTTGAATTCTGGCTGTATGTGTAGCCAGAAGAGCTACAGAAAAAAGTTCACAATGCTCTGACAAAAAAAGAGGGATCTATAAACTAAGTGGTTTTGAACACATTAAGGAGTTTGATGCCATAACTGTTCTCTGAATCAAACTATCTGCAAAATGCAATAGTGAACACTTTTTTCATAAAACCCACAAACATTAAATAGACACTTTTCCCATCTATTTTGGTACAACTGCATTTTCCTGGCTATTTCCCCACTTCATAAACAACATTACTCTTCCTAAGGCTGTGTAATTGACCTTATAGAGGGCTTAAATGCAATTCTGATCCTTAAAGCATTTTGGAATAGCTCATTTTCAAATCACAGGATGTACTGTTGGTTTCAGCTAGGCTAGCATAGAAATGGAGTGATTTCTTATGACTAGTTTTGATGTGATCTGTTTATGAACAGTAATGAAATGGCTGCTAACATAAAAAATGTCCTCAGGCTGAAAACTATAAGCAACTAGAACACTTGTGTCCCTAGCCAAACACCAGTACATATTTCCTGATGGTCTATACCTTATTAGATTGTATTTTCACAGTAGATTGTTACATTACAGGAAATGTGACAACAAAGTACATAAAATTCATTTTTCTGGGCATATTTTTGGAGTGATGTTCTCCACAGTATCTCTATTTTTCTGACATACTTCTATCCAACAAATTTTAGACTTCAACTGAAAGGTATCAACTGATATCTTTCCTTTTTTCACTTATAGTTAGCCGGAGTATGTGTGGATTTCATCCTTCATTCTTTTATGCTAGACTTACCTCAAAATATTTTACATGAAAAAAATGTATATGAATTTGAACAGGATCAAGTTTTTTGTCTCTATTCAAGAGTGAGACAAGAAGGTTTTGTCCCATTTTGTAAAACTAACTAATATCATGTTGCTAGGGGGATAAAAAGAATTGCTGAGAAAGGAAAGAAAACCAGAACTCCTCAATTGCTGTACAGCACACTCCGCACTCTCACCCAACAAATTCCTGTGGAATACGTGGTATTACTAGAGCTTTATATTGTCTACTGTGAATCAGACTCCGAGCTGAACTGAAGTAGTTTAGTTACACTGACTTCTCTTAAACTACAATAATTTATGTTAATTCAGGATTGGGCTGAATTATCATTTAAGAGTATACCATTTTTAAAAGCTGAACATATGTTTTGAGCTTCATGTTATGATATGGCATGTGTTTTGGTGGTTATCTGCATGTCTTGGGTGGCTAGAGACACTTCGCTTTGCTGTACATCTGACTACACTCCCAAATTGTGCTGATGGCTATAACAGCACTATTTACTTGTCACCTCTTATTGCTTAAAAGCATCTCAATGCATTTATGGCAGCAAAGCAATAGATTATATCAAAGTAATCACATTTTTTATTGTGTACATTTGCATTTTTGCATTTGTTAAATATGTTCTATAGTTTAATAAACCATAGCAATAAAATTAGGGATGGCTAAAATCTGGGGTTTCTTAAAGCCTAATGGAAACTTGTATTTCAAAGATGTGCTCACAGTTTTATTCTTTTTCTACTTTCTTTTCTTGTGAAGAAAAAGAATAGAATGTAGATGAAACAATTCTAGTGAAAAATGTTGTGCACTATGTTGGACACCACCTTTGACAGCCAAGTTTACAAGATTTTCTGTACCTTTAATAAATATCATTGGTGACTTTATTTCATTCCAATCATTATGCGTTCTCTCTAAACTACATTTAAGTTGCTGAACAAGATTAATTTTTCAGCTTGCAGTAAAATGGATCGTGCATGCAGATGCCTGAACAGCAGCATGGCAGAAATATAACACCTTAATTTCAAACCATACTTAGTGTCATACATCTATATTACATAGTATCATAAAATAAATTCAGAGTTTGTTTGGGTTGATAAAATGTTTTCCTCTTCATAGGTGCACTTACTTATTGCCAGGCTTTTCTCAGCTGTGGAAATGCCTGCTTTGGTTTTGCATCTTGAAAATAAAACAGGAACTGAATGAAGTAAAAAACTGCAGGGAACTATTAAAAATAAATGCTGCAAAAATGCGAAATGTTGATTAAAGATCAAGTAGTAGGCAAATTAATTATCTAGGAGCTGTGCAATCATTTCTAAACTTCATCCATTAAAAAAAAACCTAAGTAAAGAAGATTCTAAACTTTAATTGATTTTACTTACAAAATTTTAATAAACACAGACAATAACAAGGAAATAGATTTTAAGATTTCCAACAGAAGTTTTGCATTAGTTTCCAATATTAGACTAATTCTAAGGAAAATATGGCAGTTCTAATCAATTTTGCTCTCTCAAAATTAGAAGACAATCAAATCTAATTAGTAAAAAGGTGACTACAAATGTGAAAGAGACATGAATGATACTTAGGATATGTAACAGCATTGGTTGCAACACTGGAAGTGCCAATCAGAACAGTACTCTCATTCAAAAACCAGGTAGTGTCATAAAGGGAAAATTACTGGACTAAAAAGCAGTACAGACAAGAATGTCCTAAGGACTACTGGAATAAAATACTTAACTTTATAAATTGACTTAGAGAGAAATAATCTAAATTAATTTTATTTATTTTCATCCTTATTTTTCTGAGCAGATAAGAATGCATTTCAAAAAGGGAAACCACTCAACATATATTTTAATAAATGTAAACTTTATCCTTATGTGATGAGAAATTGTTAATCCACTGTCCATCAAAATTCTAACTGTTGCTTAGCAATTCTAATTCTTAGTAAGAATTCCATTTGCTACTTGCTGTGTATGGATTTCGTCTTTTCATGGGATACAGGTCAAGTAATTCAAGTCATTGATTGCTCCTGTATAGCACTGAAAGAAGTAAAATATTTTTGAAAGCTGATCCTAAATTTCAAATAGTACTGCTATTTGATGTAATTTGGATTACACTCTTACCTCCCTGGGGAAGATCAAAACTTGTGAGAGATCTGCAATCTTTCTAACCAGAGATGATTTCACACAGTTTTAAAGCAAAAGCTTAGTAAGATCTTGCAACTATTAAGCCATTGTTTGGCACTGAATAAAAAGATCTAACATGAGCTACTCCTTTCAATCCAAAACTGCAAAGTTGCTGTCAAGTTTGCTTTTGCCACTCTTTTACTTTTGCCAGATATAATATCCTTTCATGTTGGTATTTTTCAGGAATAATGTCTCTAGTTTGGTCAATGAATTACTTTGTCCAAACTATTCTGTATCAGTTAATGAATGAATAAACCCTGCAATACACCCCCTGCCTCATCTCATGCTGAGGCCAGAAGAAATCATTGCTATTATTAGTAGCAGTGCTAATTTCTATTTTAATCTGTTATATTTGCAGTTTTTTTTCAGTTCAAATAAGATTTATTGTTCATCTACATTAGTAGATTAGTAGTTGTCAGTACCATTTATCAGGAATTATTCACTAAAAGAGATTAATCCTTACCGTCCAAGAAAATTCCTAGTCTAAAATGATATAGTGTTTCACAACCATTGAATGGCAAGATGAGCAAGACTATTGAACAGGAGAGAATGAAAATGCTGATAAAACTTCACTACAGGTAGAAATCCATTAGAATTCTTAGTGTTGCAGTTATGTAGCCTTATGATTGCATTGAGTTTATATGGCAAGATTTTGGTAGCAGGGGGTCTACAGGAGTGGCTTCTGTGAGAAGATGCTAGAAGCTTCCCCTGTGTCTGATAGAGCCAACGCCAGCTGGCTCCAGGACAGACCCACTGCTGGCCAAGGCTGCGCCAGTCAGCGATGGTGGTAGCACCTCTGGGATAACATATTTAAGAAGGGGAAAAAAACCCTGCATCAGAACAGCAGCACTCAGAAGTGAGGAGTGAGAATATGTGAGAGCAACAACTTTGCAGACACCAAGGTCAGTGAAGAAAGAAGAGGAGGTGCCCCAGGTGCCAGAGCAGAGATTCCCCTGCAGTCTGTGGTGAAGACCATGGTGAGGCAGGCTGCACACCTGCAGCCCATGGCGGTTGATGGTGGAGCAGATATCCACCTGCAGCCATGGAAGATCCCACACCAGAGCAGGTGGATGCCCCTAAAGAAGGCTGTGATGCTGTAGAGAGCCTGCACTGGAACAGGCTCCTGCCAGGACCTGTGAATCCATGGAAAGGAGCCCACACTGGAGCAGTTTTTCTGACAGGACTTGTGGCCCTGTGGGGGACCCACATGGGAGTAGTCTGTTCCTGAAGGACTACACCCTGTGGAAAGGACCCACACTGGAGTATTTTGTGAAGAACTGCAACCCGTGGGAAGGACTCACATTGGAAAAGTTCATGGAGGACTGTCTTCTCAGGGGAGGGACCCCACGATGGAGCAGGGGAAGAGTGTGAGGAGGAAGGATTGGCAGACACAACATGTGATGAACTGACCACAACCCCCATTCCCTGTCCCCCTGTTGCATTCTGGGGGAGGAGGCAGAGAATTCAGGAGTGAAGTTGAGCCTGGGAAGAAGGGAGGGGTGGGGGGAAGGTACTTTAAGATTTGGTTTTATTTCTTATTGTCCTATTCTGATTTGATTGGCAATAAATTAAGTTAATTTTCCCCAGGTTGTGTCTGTTTTGCCCATGATGAAAACTGGTGGGTGATCTCTCTCTGTCTTTATCTTGACCCACAAACCTTTTGTTATGTTTTTCTCTCCTGTGTCCAGCTGAGGAGGGGAGTAATAGAATAGCTTTGGTGGGCACCTGGCGTCCTACCAGGGTCAGCCAACCACAATGACACATTCTCCTGAATGAATCATTGGCATGGATGCACTGGTATATTTTAAGTAGTCAACAGCATTTCCTCCTGAGCAACCACCCCCAATTCTGAAAAAGATAACATTACATCGAGTTGCAGGAAAAATTATTGCTGACAGTTAATCAGAATATAATAGCACTTAAGAGATTAGCTATGCACATCTGTCTTACCAACAAGAGAAAATAAGTTACTCTTCCTCATGCATGGTACCTTCTGATAGGCAACAGGTACTCGCTACTGAAAGTAGTAAATCTATGATGACTGCATATAAGGTCCAGTGGCTGTGGTCCAGTGTCCTTCCCTTTTAAGAATGGACACTCTATAGTTCAAATCAATTGAAGTATCACTTAAATGTTTTCCACTGTTCTTTCATCAAAACAGTATTTTCAAGGCATCACAGAGGGATGTTTGACCGGCTGAAAGAGACATATTATTGCAAAGATCCTGGTTCAAATGCTGGTCCTACTGAAATCAGTGAGAATTTTGCCACTCGTGCCAGTGTGACTATTATTTCAGCATAGTCCAGGATGTCAGGCTTCAGAAAAATGCAAGTTAGTATAGCAAAGTTATAAAAACAGACTGTAAAAGAAATGGTAAGTCACACTTAACTACCTGTAATGCACTGAATGTGACACTATAATGATAGCACTTTGCTATCTGTTCTGCGTTGTGACTATCACAGACAAGGAAAAAGCTAAATATTCATTGCACTTACCATCAGGGACCGAGGACTTTAACATGTATTTGATTTTCCCTCACGTCATGCCATTCTTATTCCCGCATTTTTTTAGCCAGTACCATGTTTGTAATTGCAAAATGAAATTGGTAGTGCCTTAATTTTAAATTAGGACTTTATGCACTTAAGAGGTGGGACAGGTATTTTCAGGATGGTTCCTGTGTAGATTAGTAGTTGTTTAGGCGAAGAAAGAGGCCAACCTCAAATTCACTTCTAATGAGCCATGTGTTAATGTCAGGGTCTCTGCTGTCCACTCAAATGCCATAGAACACATCTGACTTTGTAATGAGCCAAACAGTTGTCTCTTCATAATCTCAGTTAGCCTTCTGTTAGGTATCTGTTTCCAAATTTTACACTATAGTGGAGGTTGTGTGCTTTCATGGCTAAAATCCAGTTGAAGATGTACTTGTTCTAAAATCCCTCACATTTTGTCAAAATTATTGGCAAGCAGCTGCCTTCATATCCTTTGCAGTGAAAACGTTTGACCTTACAGAGTCCAAATGGCTTATTGCCTAGTTTTGATCTACTTTGTACACTAATGGGGAAGAGATCAAAACCAGATGACAGACATCAAGGCAAACGGCCAGTGGCAGAATGGTTGGCCTGTAGGCAGAAAACTGAAATAAACCTGCCAAGTATTATTTATCTCAAGGGAAAACAACCTCAAACTGACCGCTTTTATGATTAACTCCTAAATGGTTACTGAGAAGCACCAACAAAGTTTATTTTGAAATTTGACAGCTTTAACCTTTTTTCCTCTTCTAAAATGGATTTTCTTGCATTGGTTTTAGAAAGCAATGCAGAAGAACCATTGTTTGATAGCTACACATAAAGGCAAACAGATCTTGAGAAAATACAAATATGGCAGTATGAAGGACATGGTAATAAAAATAAGTAACTTTCCCATATTTTTCTTAGAGCAAGGACAGTGTTAAACAATTTCAGTTTCATGGCACTTTAATCAAATTGGTTGGTAGTGTGTCTACTGAATTATTCTCTCTAATATAACCTCAAGCAAAAGGATTTAACTACAGACATGGCAAAAGGGAAAGCATTAAAAAACAAACTTAATAAAGCTTGTTTTTCTTAATGAAAATAAATTAAATTAGACTGTTTCTTCTTTATGATTGTTTATCACTTCTACTGGCAAGCAAATTTTACAGTCAGAATAACAAATAATAGAAGGGCTATACAAAATTAACAGCTTAGTAAACAAACATTATTGTCATAATTAAAAGTCACAATTCATTCTCCATAAATTACACTTTTTAAGTATTAGAGCTTGTATTTCTTAACTCTTAAATGTCCCTTAAACATGTTCACCTTTAAATGCTGAATACTAGAGCACAGCAGACTGCAGTAAAAGAAACCTTGACAAACCATTACTGTATTGTATTGTTCTCTTACTAACAGAAACAAGAAATAATACAATGCACACAAAACACAACCACAGTACATTGACCCACATATCAAAAAAAAAAAAAAAAAAAAAAAGGATGTATCAGCCACTTAGGTGGGATTAAACCAAATGTCCTATTTTTTCCAACTTTTTGCCCATATTTAGGTATACAAATCTGCAGTCACATATTAACTAATTTTAATGCATCACCACAGGCAAATCTGTAGCTGGCAGTCACCAAAATCCTTGGGTCATTTAAGGATCCTCAGGGTAAAGTGAAGAGAATTATTTCACATGGATCCAGAGATCTCAGCTCCTAGCTAGAATTAAAGGTCCACGAGTCTTTAAAATGCTGTCCCTAATCAAAGACCACCAGCCCCAAAACTGCTCTCAGACCTTTATTTTTGTGAAGACTGACCCTTGGCGATCCAGCTGTGTGTTTTACTGACTGAAACAAAAACTAATTATCAGCAAACATTAACATCTAATATCAATACTTGTTAACTGGTAGACTCTGTAAAAGCAGCTTGCAGAGATGGAATGGTGTGGAAACAGCAGTCTTTACAACGTGCTTTGGATATCCAATTCTATGCAGAAGCACTACTAGAATTCCTGATATTGCACAGTTTTAATTACATTTAAAACATTGCCATGGGATTTCACAATAATCCCCTGCATAAGCTACTGATAATTTCGGTTTCATACTGTCCTCAAAGTGTGATAATGTTGTGGTGGAATTGTTTTGTGTTACAGATAATTTGTTAAGTGGCAAAAGAAGATTATCACAATAAAAATGACACATAATAAGTATTAACTCTTCCTTCTCCATTTTTGTTGCTATATTTTAATTTTTAGGTATTGAGGTGACAATTTATGCAGCATTGTTTTCTTCTTTATGTTCACACAGGAGAAACTAGGTCAATTTCCAAAAACTTTGTGACTGTTAGATGACTTTCAGTCTCCTTCTTCCATATTTTCTTCCCTTTTCAGTACATTTGGAAAAAATAAAATATGTAATTTAGGAATATCTGAGCTTGTTCTGAATGAGAATAGTGGTACAGTAGTCACAGTGAAGTGGTACACCAACATTGTCAGCTCATACTGAGACTTTCATCAAAACTATATCGAATTAATTCAGGTATTCTTTAATGACCCTGCATTGTGCCATGTAGACTAGCTCTTGAAGAAAGATTGAAAATCTATTCGAAGGCCTACTGACAAAATAGTAACTAAGCTAAGATAAAATTCTGGGAGGAAAAGTGACTTGTATTAATTCCTTTGATGTACTTCTGAATTTAGCTTTACTGTGGTAGTTAAAGGGGAAATATTATACTTGCCAATTATAGGATGCACAAACCTTTTGGCCAGAAAACATGGACCACAAACCATGCCATTCACCCTTCAGATGGTAAACGGACCTGGATAGGACCAGATTTGTTTCTCATATAAAACTTTCACAGAGATGTACAGTTTTGTTTGATTAAGACAATTGTGACTAGTTGGTCAGAAATAACTTTCACCTCCTCAAATAAATGTTCAAAGCTTTTCATTTTGACACCTTTAAGAACAATGTTTCTGTTTTTAAATAGTACTTTGAAAATTGCTACATAGTTTACTTATGAACCATTGGAAATTCTAAAAAAAAAAAAAAAAAAATTATTCTGGTATCCATAAGGCTATCTTTTCTTTTATTATATTATATTTTATTTATTTATATATTATAAAACTTTATAAAATAAAAAGTTATATGCACATTTTTAATCCAAACTTGACATAAGACCACCATGTACATTATGCTGCTCCATCCTCTAGCTTGTGTGAAGAGACTTAGTTACTGTCTGACATTGAGCTCCTGATTGTATCTGACCTTGCAGACCATAAAATACTTACCACTAATATTTTGGAATATAGTAAGTGTCTTCCCTGCTGTCTAACTGAGACAGCTTTGACTCCCGTGTCCAGCATATGACATGTTACAGCTTTTCATGAAAGAAGTGCAAGCGTATCCATTTTTCAAGGTGACCTTAATTTTGCTTTGAAAATGACAAAATAATAATAACCAAAAGTAAAATCTCTGTGGAAAAGCAGCATCCACTTCTAAGAAATTTCATTACAACCTACTAAATGGCAGCTGTTTCTGCAACATATGTAGGGAATGCCTCACTGTTTAAACTTGCGACACACACAAAACAAATCCAAGCAGATACACACTCCATAGGAAAAAAAATTGTAGGCAACAAGTTTCTACAAAGGAAAGCTCGTGGACATATTTTATTTCTGCCTCAAAGTCAAAGTTTTTCTGAATACATTTTGCTATTACTTTACATTGCCATTTTAACAATGTCTTTCAATACACCAGTTATACTCATTCTTCTGATATGTAATAATGTGAAAACAGAGGTAGAAGGTAGGTTTAAAACACGAACAATTAATCAAAAATATAAAATATTCTATTCAGGTTTGCTAACTAGACTGGATGCATACTTGATTTTCTATCAAAATGATATTGTTTTTCTTTGCAAAAGAAAGAACATTTGTGGGTGGATAATTTTATTTGATTAAAATAAAGCATTCCACTTTTGTCAAAATTTCATTTAACATAAATTTAAATAAGAAACAAAGTTTCATCCGAATGGAAAACATAACATTCAGTTCTGAAAAGATCGTATTAAATATTTTGCTCTTATAAAATACCTATAAATTTATATAAAATGTATTGAGATTAACAGATTCTCAGTACAAGCATTTCCCAATGAAAACTATTTCTTCGGAGGAATTGCTGATCAGTTCTGTGTTTAATTGTTGTTCACTTTTGCAGTAGTTTGTTTATGGTTGTAAATCTTAGGGTACTCTGAAGCAATTATGGTAATCTGCTTTAAATAACGTTGTAAGTATTTTTTCATTGAAAAATGAGCCTTCTTCAACTACCTAGCTAATATTAAGTCAAGCTATTTTTCATGGTACATGAACAAATTTAGGTTCTTGGGTAACAATCATGTCACATTAGGAATTCTAAATTACATGGCATTTTACAATTCCAGACTACATTCTGCTGACCGATTTTTTTGTTTGCTTGTTTTCCCCAAATCTTAAAAAAGACTATTTTATGGAAAAAAAAATATTATTTCCAGTTCACTGTTCTTATTTGGAAAAGAAACAACTTGGAAGTATGACAATTTTCTTGAGAGGAAAGCCAGTTTATTCATCGTTCTAAATCTTCCTACAGAGTTCATTTGAAGAGAAGAAGCTGTGTTAACAACTGAAAACTTTATCCTCTTCTAGTAAAGTAGAGGCATTGTTATGGGCTGCTGTGTGTGAAACGAGGTATTGCATTGCAATCTGGTTTGTCATCTTGTTTCAGTACTCTATATAAATAAAGCATGTATATATTGACCTGTGTTGCTAGTAGGACAAGGGAAGTGATTGTTCCTCTCTGCATCAGCGAGACTGCATCTGGAGCACTGTGTCCAGTTCTGGGGTCCCCGGTATGAGAGCGATACGGAGCTACTCTCTAGAGTCCAGCAAAGAGCCACAAAGATGATTAAGGGACTGGAGCGCCTGTCATATAAAGAGAGGCTGAGAGAGCTAGCACTGTTCAGCATGCAGAAGAGAAGGCTCGGAGGCAGATCTTACCAATGTGTACAAATACCTTATGTGAAGGCATTAAGACACAGGAGCCAGATTCTTCTCAATAGTGCCCATTGACAGGGCAAGAGGAAACAGACGCAAATGAAAATATAGGAAATTCTATCTGAACACAAGAAAACACATTTTTACTACGAGTGTGGTCAAACACCGGAAGAGGTTGCTTAAAGAGGTTGTGGGGTCTCCATCTACGGGGCTCCATTTGGATCAGATGGATCAGATAGATCAGAACTCAATCTAGACATGGTACTCGACAGCCTGCTCCAGCTGATCCTGCTTGAGCAGAGAGGTTGGATTGAATGATCTCAAGAGGTCCCTTCCAATCTCAACAATTCTTTGATTTCCAGAATACCCTTATCTCTTTTCCTGAGAGAAACAGATTAGAAAGGAATATTCTCAAAAGGGAGGTATCACAGCTGTCAAAAGATACAACAGCAACAGTAACAGGAGGGGTTTATTTTTATTTATAAGGCATGTACAACACAAAGGATGATGAAAAATTCATACAGCCCAAAGTCCTTCTTCTTCACAATGCAGGGAATTAGAAGATAACTTATAGTACAAGCACTTATAGTGTACATCTACAAATCTGAGTAAATTCAAGCACTAGAGACTGGAAACTGATTTTCTAAGCTTCTTAAAATTATCTGAATTTTTAAGACACTTAAGAATGTACCACTGCATGAATTTTCAACACAAAAATTCTATTCTTCTGGATAATCCATTTGCAACATGAAAATTCTATTCTTCTGGGCTTTGCTAGGCTGGATAGTCTCTCATTGTTTTAAAATGGCAGCTCAGTGAGAAGCAAGATATACAGTAATGATAAATAAAGTTGTTCAGATTGAATGCTGATTTCAAGACAGAAACTCTGAATCTGGCTCAGGAGGAACATAGAAAAATGTGAAATGCAGCCTAGAATAAAAATATATACTATTTTCTTATCAATTGTAAAAAAATTTATCCTTTCAGTGATATCTCTGTCACTCCACAGGCTTCAATAGTGTGTCACAGATGAAAGCACCTCAGTGACCAGAATTCAGCCAGTATGCCAGTATGCAAATCCTACAACAGAAGGTTGTGGGACTGAGCAATACCATGACTGATTAAAGAAAGTGTAACTTCCATTTACTTGTTAGAGAATGGTAAACTTTTAAAATGTTAAAACCTGGTATACTTAATCAGTGTTGGCTTGGGTTTTTTAATTATGTATTGTAAGTATTACCCTATTTTTGAATGAGAATTTTTCCTGTTCATTTAAGCCTTCAACACATGTCACCATTTCCTCTTAAGTCAAGTTTCTAAATAAACAATTTTGCTGGAACATCTGTTATTGCATTAACCAGAATACCAAAAAGCACCAAAATCCCAAAACAAATATTTTGAAAAATGCATTATACTCTCATATTTGTACTAAATCTATCATCTTTCAATAGAACATTAAAAAAATATTCATTATTCCATTTAATTCCAATTTTAGGAATGGAAAAAAGTGTGTTATCTGACTAGGTAATAAGAAAACATAAATTACACAGTTTCTTCATAGCAGCTTTCACAAGATGCTTCTATCATCATTGTTTCATTTCCTGAAACACTCGTTTTGAGTTTTATGGTCTTTGATATTCTACTGCTGTTGAAAGATGTGATTTTCCCTCCAAATCTTTTCTGTTTGACGTGTAAGCTGAATCAGAAGATACACATTCCTCCCTCCTCGGTCATAAAAAGTTGGCCGAATTCTATGATACATTAAACTGAGGGGAAATGTTAAAACGTCAAAGAAGATTACAGATTTTTTAATGGACAAGCTGGATTCTGTAAAGAAGATACTAATGCCATCAATTCAGTTAGACAGCGCAGTCCCAGGACCTTGAAATTTCTCCTGGCCAGCAAAAATGAATGTTTTTCTTTACATTTCATTTTTAATTAGTGGATAATTGTCACTGACACACGGATTTACTTTGATTCCAGGAACAGGTAAGAGAAAGTCCAAAGGGAACAGTTATAAGAGTGTATTTTCCAGAGACTGGGCATGTTCCTCAATCTGTATGCGGACAATAATGCACTAACAGTTCCTAGTACTTTGAACATACTGGCAAGATACTTTTAAGCAGTATGATAATCCGTAAAAACAATACATAAAGTGTCATTACTTAAAAAAGTACTATAATATTTTGCATAATGTTCAAGAAATGTTCCTGAAATATTTTCATTTTCTTCAACAACTAGAAATCTGGTTTCGATTTTTCTTACCGTCTCTTCTATGTCTTCTCATTTCTAAGCATTGGCGTATTACAGTACATTATTATAGTACAGAAGGCAAGACTTCTCTAATACAGAAAAAAATCATGTATAATTTAATGCTACTTAAATAAATGTTTTCATGCAATTTCCTAGGAAATCTTTTTCTACTGAAAAATGGAAATAATTAGACTTCTTGTTTGTCCTCATCAGCGGGGGAGACACCAAATTTCTGTGTAGCTGTAGACTCTCTATGAAAAGAATAGACATTTATAAAAAGAACAGGAAAGTAGAGCTGAGCATGTTTTACAAACTTGGACTTTTTTGACCATAAAAAAACTGGGATACTCAGAAAGACAGCTCAATGCTTGCCAGACATGAGAGCAAGAGCTTCCCTAAGAATGGACGTACAGTCCCTATCTTGAAATGATAAGAATAAAGCCGAAAGAGAGTTGCACATGGCAGAGAGTTCTGAAGATTTAATTTCCTGTGTTATTCCCATTGGATGGAGTAAAGGAGGAGAGAAACATGGAAAAGCTTGGAGTAGGAATGGAGGTGATAGGTGCTGTTGCTGGAAAAGATTGTCTCAGAAATAGATCCTGCTCTACTCTTAGCGACCAGTCTCTTTCCAGAACTCTACCACAAGGTTTACTTTGCACCATCCCTAGCAGTTTGATGGTCTCTGTGACCTTTTTTTTTGGTCTATATCTACATCCTTCCTTGCTCAGTTCCTATGAAACTCTATGAGAAAATTAAAAAGCGATTCAAATTTAACCTCATTTTCTCATACACTGTACATGCTACTCATTTGCAAGGTGCACAAAAGACAGAGGGCAAAAGACCAAGCTGAAACTTTTAAGCAAAGGAATTCAGTAATGAGTAACAGTCAGCTTGTGACCTGACCTGAACTGCCTCGCTGGAAAGGTTAGATCATCT
This sequence comes from Pluvialis apricaria, assembly GCA_017639485.1. Lineage (NCBI taxonomy): Eukaryota > Metazoa > Chordata > Aves > Charadriiformes > Charadriidae > Pluvialis > Pluvialis apricaria. Next base: position 33,184,563 of record CM030012.1, on the reverse strand, counting down.
GAATACTACACATACAAGAAGTAGCCTATATTGTTCGGCCCCATGTACTCCAGGGCTGCCTGCACAAGACAGTATGTAGACACATCCTTGTCATCTTTAACCTAGTACAGTCAGCTTGTAATATCTCCAAAGCTAATTACATGAAAACCTATTTTCAAGAGCATTTTTTTGTCCTTTTCTTTTTTTGACTTGGTTGTAGATGCCAAAACAGATTTCAAAGCAGATGCCAAATCTGTGAGGCTTGAAGAGTATATATAAGCCTAAAAATTGGAGGTTATTCTGTGGCCTTTTGGTGTAAAAACAGGTGAAACAGAGGATGCCACCCAGACGGTTATAGGTCTGTCATTTCTAAAATGATCCAGTAAAGACTGACAGTGCTTCTAAGTGCATTCACCCCTGAACTATGATATCTGAGAATGATTAGAGAATCTAGCTCTATACCTCACTCCTTTATATCTGACAGTGAATGCCCTTGCTTCTTAATACTATACATCTCCTTTGGGATGGTGAAGGAGTCTTGCCATCTTCAAGATTATGCTAGCATAGCAACAAGCTTGGAGAACTGTTTTTAGGGATAGTAAATAGATATTCTCCTGTTCCTAGGACTTTGACATTGCTTCAAAAAAAAGCTGTCCATAGAATGAGAAACAATTAACATTAATAATTTCTATCTGGAGTCATCAACTTACATTTTTTGCTTTGCATACTGATGAATATAAAAAAAGCTCAGTATATTGTAACTTGTCTTTCAGAACCTGAATAATTTTTGGTTCTAGGAATTGTTCTAAATCACGTGTTATGCAGCCTTTTCTCTTTGAGATTTTCATGTTCAAAGTACCCATTCTAAGACTGTTAGCTGCATCATCTTAAATTATTCACTCTTGTAGTTCATCTTTTGTATATGTCTTAATATTGCATCAATACTCCTGTTTCTGAATTTAATTCCTGTACTTAAACACATGAGTAAATCTAAGCATCTGAAAAGACATATTTAAATAAAGGAAATTACTAACACTGACAGCTACACTTGCTGAGCTAAACAAAGCATTAAAATATATAAAGTATTATATATATGTAAGGACACTAAAAGACCCTCTGTCTATTGTATATGTTTTATGTAATAACTTAAAGGTATCTTCTTTTCCTTGTGTATTTGTTCTAGTTTCATTTCTGAGTTCTTTTTATATTGTTATGAAGAAAATTTCTAATCAAAACTTGTGAATGTACCTCAGAGTTCTGGGCTTTTCATTTTTTTAGAGATTTTGTTCATGTGGTATCCATCTTAATTTTCAGATAAAATCTTGAATAAATGAGAAAAGCTTTTAAAATATGTATTGATGTAAATATAACTCATATAACAATCAGAATACAGTAAGAAGACAGCCTGATGTGAAAATAGGACTGTACAGCAGGAAATTTGTGGTACAAACATATATTTGCATCTGGTAACTACTTTAAAAGGGATTTGAGAAAATACTAGGCATGCCATTAAAATGTACTAGGTGAGCCATTTATACCAGCACATGGTTTATTGTCATTAGAAATCCATTGCAAAAAATATGTTTCCTGCTGATCACACCAGCAAATGCTTGTGCTATTTATAAGGGTTCCAAGGAAAACTGGATTCCACTGCAGTATATTACATCCCAAAATTTAAATAAAGGTGATGACAACTAAACCTTTTCAAAAGCCCCTACCTCCCAGAGTTGCATACTAAGAACTTAACTTGTCTCCTTTGTCAAACATCTGTGTGACCTACTTTCTTATTACTAACTACATCTTATTCTGTTACTGGGGATTGGTAGTTATACAGCACAGGAACACTCTGCTCTATTTAAGACAAAAACCTACTGTTGAATTCAATGTCACAGCAGAGTTTTATAGCAGTGAGAAATTGCCTTGATAAATGGCCCTGACATTAGTGTTTTCATGACTCTACCTTCAATGTCATCGCATCACAGTGCAGAGTGCTAAAGTAAGGCCACTGCTACCTTCCAACAACATATTAAGTTGAAGCTCACTCTATCTCTGGATCCCATAGGCACAATAAATGGAGAAAATAACACATTTACAAACTGATAAAACCCAGCAAAGCTAATAAAATCAGACACTTTATAGCTTGGCTAATAGTGTCCTTTGAAGGGCATCAAACAACACATCATGTACTGCTCTGAGGGAAATCAAATTAGGTACAGCAATGGTCCCTCTGAACTATGCATTTGAAGAGGTAGGAGATACTAAAGCTAATCAACTCATAATGATAGAAATTTCACAATTAATGCCCTGGTTTTTTTAAGGTGGATGTATGCTGTTTTGGTAGAAGCAGCGATCACCTATCAAATTGTTCCGATTTCAATAAGGAAGTTCTTTCAAAAGTTTAGAAATATTTCAGCTATTACACTCTCTTTCCTAACATTGTGTTTGATAGTCTGTTGCAAGGACATCATTGTATGTCACCTTAGCAAAGAGGACTTTTTTTGTTATTGCCAGACAACTGCAACAATAGCTACATTATTCATTTGTTCTAGCTCAAAAAATTAATGCAAATCCTTATTTTTTCATAACACAATCTATGCAGCCATAAAAAAAATGGATTGCCTTTACGCTCATGTTGCAGTTTAAAATAATACTTCAGTTCCACTTTTCTTTTAATCTGCCACAGCTGGATTTCACAGTCTTGATCTTAAGTACCAAGCATCAGATCTTGTCTGTGTTGAGGCTTAGCTACTGGTTCTAGCTCTGTTGATCTCTGACCACTTCCCTCATCTTAACAATGTCTAGTCTGCAAGAGGTTCAAAACCAAACGTGTGAAGTAGTTTTGGAAACTGGTGCAGGGTGCCTTAAAAGGCAATAACACTCATTTGTGCTCTGATTCTGTCAGATCTGACAAGCTAATCAAGGTTAAGCCTGGATAGTAATAATGGAGGAGATTTCCAAGGACGAGCTAGATTAAGAAGGAAAGGTAGTACTCTTTCATTTTTGTCATTATCTCAAAGATTATGAAGAGAATGTCAGTCTGCTTTAGAGCAGAGAGACAGGTTGTTTGGGTTTTTTTAATTTGCAGAAGGCTAAAAACTGAGACCTGTATACCTGTTTGCTATCATTGCTAAAAAATACCACAGTATATCAAATCTTTAAAACATATAATATGTGTTCTTGACCCAAGGAACTTGCAATATAAAGGCACAGCGGGTGTTTCTGTAGAGCACAGTAAATGGTTTTCAAAAAGCAAAACCACAAAATGGTGTTTGTGAACAATATAACTGAAAATCATAAAGGGTAGGTGGTACCTCACATGCAGAACCCATCACCTTTTCTAGGATTCTGGGCTGATATGTTGTTGCCATATTCAAGCAATGTCTGCAGATCTATCATCTTCTACAGTTTAATCTCATTTCATGAGAAATAATGGTCACTGTTATGAACCCAGGAGCAATTGCTAAAAATTTCCCTGTTATTCCACCACATACACAATAAAAATGCTTTATAGGGAGACCAAACAAATAACTTTCTGGTTTTAGATATTAAGCTGCTTATAAGTAATTGGGTATTAATATTGCCAGGTATAGTCCTAACTCCTGAGTAGCTGTAGTGCAACTGCTGTTTGTTGTCATTTACAATTACATTCCATCTTTGAAATCGCTGCATATCTCAGGCATGTGAACTGATCTTTAGTTATAGGAAATTTGATACATTTATAAGAAAGCTAATATGTATATAAGCTGGCAGAATCAAAGATCTTTGAAGAACATGGTACCAGACTCTATGCATGGTAGAAGGTTGCTCATGTAATTTCCTGCCATGCCAAGGAAGTTTTAGGTATTGGATAGAACTGACCAAATGACAATATTGGTGGTCATTAGTAGGTTGAATCAGTGACCAGTCAGAAAAAATCTTGCCATAACGTTAAAAAACTATCTTTAGTAGTTGTGAAGAGACTTATCTGAATTTTCATATTTCAATACGATTGTGCTTTCATATATTCAATAGATATATTGGAATATTTAAACAAACATTTCTCAATTGGTAGGACCTGTTCTGAGAATCAAAACAGCCCTATTACAATGCTTTTTTAAAGAAAGGGAAGGGAAGGGAAGGGAAGGGAAGGGAAAGGGAAAGGGAAAGGGAAAGGGAAAGGGAAAGGGAAAGGGAAAGGGAAAGGGAAAGGGAAAGGTATGAAAAACTGTTTTTTAATTTTCTTGAAATTGTCTTTTCACCTTTTTTCACCTTTTGAAGTCTTATGAAGTCTTCCTATATATGGGGCACTGGCACATCTACCATAAGTAAGCAGTTGGATTTGTCACATGAATTAAATGGTTCTGGCATGTTTTCAAGAGATCATAGCATGTCTTGTTTTACCAGATTGCTGCATGATCTATGGTTGCATATTTTCTAGGTCAATGTAGTTCTTACACAGCTGATCAAAGACTGACTGACATGCCTTGGAAGATAAGAATAAGCATTTCAGGAAGTGTTATTTATCCCATCTAAGCATATGTCTGTTACAGTTTCAGTCATTCTAATTAAACGTTCATGTATGCTGTATTAATGCCTGATACTGATCTAATGTAATCAGTCATTCATATTCACAGTGGTTGATATGTCCTTTAATTAAGGACAGAAACTAGGTTTGTGCAATATAGAAGCTAAGAATTGAAATTTCTGTTCTGTACTGAGGCAATTGACCATTTAAAAATTTTGTGAATTTGACTCTAAATACAACTGTGTTTCCTGAAAATATAGGGTATAACAAAGGGCCAGGAAAGCTAGACCTAATCTCAATTCAGCAAGAAGGGAAACCTCTTAAGGAATAGGTTATTAAAGCAAAAATTAACATATTAACATCAACTTCCTTTTCCCAACTTGTGAAATGATGATGATAAACATATTATCTCATAAGTTTCTGCTGTGGCTCTTTGTTAAGTTACAGTATACCTTAATATTTGGGCAAAGTAATAATATATAAGAACATACGCTACCTTCCTCTGTCCTTTCTGTAATAGCTATTCCCTTCTCTTCTTCCACTCATTTTTTAACCTCCTTTTTGTTCTGTGGGCATTACCTACCTTTCTGAGATGATCTAAATGACACAGATGTTTTTTAAATAGATGTGTTAGATAAATAGACAAATAATAAATGCATGATACATGACTAAATATCCATAGATATAATCAATAATAAAGTCCAAATGATAGCTAGCTGAATAATTGCTTCTAACTTTTATTTAACTATTTTTCACAAGCAAAGACTTGAATAGCTGAAGTTATTAACACAACGTCAAAAACTTTTATGCCACCAGAGGTCCAACAATATGATGACTAATTAAATACTAAGCATATAGGACACGTCTTTTCAAAAGTACCCAGCAGTGCTTTCTACGGTTAAGATGAAATAAATTCATTTTCCATTAATCCTTATTTTTGCATAACCTCTTTTGAACAGTATATTCAAGATTTTACCTCCCAGAATGTTTCATGTACCGTGTGGGGACAATCAATGCAAGAAGACCACAAAACCCTAAAACAAAACTTAATCTTTCAGGACAGTGGAGAGAGATTAATTTCCTAGAATCTTATGCAAATTCTTCTTTTCTATGGTGTTCTGTCTTCTTTCAGGTTGCGTGCTTGCTAAATCTATTCTAACAATAACTAGGTTTGTACCTTTTGTGCAGCACTTGTGACTTGCTACAGACAGGTTATTATCTATAGTTTCTGCTATTGAGAATGGCTTTTTTATCAAGTTAATGTGTCTTCTTGGGCCTCATGGTTCTTTAAGTATTCCAATATTATAACTTCACTGGCACTTTTAATTTGTTCTGACTGTTTCTTTGGATATTTCTGCAACAAAAGAAAGGAGGGGGAGGAGGTGCTTCAGGCACCAGAACAGAGATTCCCCTGCAGCCTGTGGAGAAGACCACGGTGAGGCAGATTTTCTGCCTACAGCAGGGCCATTTCTCTTTCTTTTTTCTCACTCCTCTCTCTCACAGCCACTACAAAGTGCTTTTTACCCCTTCTCAAATACATTTTCACAGAGGTACCATTAGATTCATTGACAACCTCAGCTTTGGCCAGTGGTGAGTCCAATTTGGAGTCAGGTGGAACTCACTTTGTCCAAGACAGTCTGTCTTTTCACAGACGCCACCCCTGCAGCCCTCCCTTCTACTAAAACCTTGCCATGTAATAACAATAGAACCAGTTTCCAAGAAAAGAAAGGAAGCCAACAAATTTCTTTTGCCAAGAAGAAGACATTCCTGAAGTTCATCTTAATAAAATACCTTTACTTGAATTAATTTGTCAAGCAAATACTAATTTCTTCTTCAGCCTGAGGTTTTAATTTCTGAGCACAATACAAATCCAGCTCTTGTTGGGTCACAAAATGCAATCTAATATTCCAGTGAATGGGGTAAAGGAAAAATGGGAATCAAGGCTTTTATGCTATTCTCCTCTAGTTAGGCAGTTATTCAGAGTACGGTAATGCTTTATAAGTGAGTGGCCTTTGATATACTAGGAGCAAAGTATTGGAAGGGATGAAATTCCTCTCCTGAAGTTAATTTATAGTTTTTATTACCACTGGCTTCGAGAACAACCCTCCGCCTTCCAGCAAACCTATTTACGCTTTCTTTTCTGCTTTCAAACTGGGATGTCATGAACATTTTCCTTGAGATCAGTGCTTTATTCTCCTTGCATACTTTTAGATTGCTCAGATTTCTTTTAGCTTTCCTACCGTCACACTTCCAACTTATAACTCACAGGTCTGACTTATGTTCCTGTTTCGTTCTCAGCTCTGAATGTGACAAGGTCTTGATGTACATGTAAATGGCACTTAAGTGCATACCAAAATCTCTGCAATAAGTCAAATTAACCTGTTATAAAAACTGATCTCTGCCACAGATCCAGATTTGAGTTCCTCATATATACTTCTAGTTTAATAAAGACTTTTTTTTTTTTTTTTGCTGCTATTTCTCCACCTCTCTTTCTCTCTTCACCCTCCTACATTGAAGTTTGTCTTGATCTACTAGTAGTTCTTAAATATGCCCAGTTATTGCTGGGCAGTTTCTAATCATCTAACCTCTGGCAGCGTCTCAAAAGGTTTTGGGATTATATTTGTACAAAAGTTTTGATGTTACCAGTGGGGATCTAAAGAGCTCTGTTTTTCAAATAATGCCCATATCTGTTCCTGGTTTCCTCTAGAAAATGACAGTGAGGCATCACTTGCAATTCTCTATGTTGGATGTAATCTGCAATATAACTAATGCATCTTCATTAGAGTGACAGCTCTCATCAGATATTTTGTGTGCTAGAATCTAGCAGCAAGTGAAGCAGAGATGAGGCTTGGAGCGTGTCCATGTCCCAAATCTGTGAGGAGAACATATATTCCACTACTTGTTCAGCTGGCAACAGCCGATGTGAAGTCATTTGAGCATTCATTTAAAAGTATAAGGTTATGCTAAATGAAACAGTACCTTGTTGAGTTCTTAAGGAATTTATTTTAAAATTATTGTGGGCTCTTGAGGACAACTATCTGGTTCATAAAACTAGCATCATCTATTTGTCGGCTGTCTCGTTTTCTCTAGGATCAATAACTGAAATATATCTTACAACAAGGATTTAGGACCCAGTCCTCAAGGATCCTTAGATACCTCACTCAGTTCCAATACTACAAAGTACTCTTGGCTTTAGGGTTAAGTGAGGCATGAGTGGTATATTGGCCTTATCTTTTTTTTTTGGCAGACTCAAAGAAAAAAGCCAGAACCAGATATGTGAAAAGTGATGTACTCCTTAGCTTCTAGTCTCTCCCATATAGCAAATTAATAGAACGGAGACAGTTTGGAGAAATTTCCTATTTTTCCTATTTCCTCATTTTTCCTATGAGGATAGGCTGAGAGAGTTGGGGTTGTTCAGCCTGGAGCAGAGAAAGCTCCGGGGAGACCTTATTGGGGCCTACAGGAAAGATGGGGAAGGACTTCTTACTAGGGCATGTAGTGATAGGACAAGGGGGAATGGCTTTAGACTGGAAGAGGGTAGGTTTAGGTTAAATATTAGGAAGAAATTGTTCACTTTGAGGGTGGTGAGTCACTGGAACAGGTTGCCCAGAGAGGTTGTTGAAGCCCTGTCCCTGGAGGTGTTCAAGGCCAGGCTGGACGTGGCCTTGGGCAACCTGGTCTAGTGGGAGGTGTCCCTGCCCATGGCAGGGGGGTTGGAACTCGATGATCTTTAAGGTCCCTTCCAACCTAAACCATTCTATGATTCTATGAAATTTACACTGCCTCTGACTACATTCTGTTTGATCATTAAAGTTTTATTTACTGAATAGGAAGCAAAACTGACTTGAACTTTTAAATCCTAGAAGGCATGCATTATTAACCAACAGGAAATAAATTGTAATGCCCCTATTTTCATTTCCTTAAATTCTAGTCTGCATTTTGTGACCATGTGTAAAAATAAAATAAACCATGTGCAATTTTCATTCTATGTGAATGAAAGTATATATCAGGCATACCTGCTGGCTTATCCTTCAATGCTATGTGATGTTCAGCAGCAGGACATGTTCTTGCAAAAAGCAAAAAAAAGCATTAAAGGCTAGCCAAGGTGCCCTCAGGTTGACTTGCAGTCTGAATGTTCATACTGCTAAACAGTGTGATAAAGTTTATGTTCCATCAATGTGTGAATGTGCTCTTTGGAAGTGTTTTTGTTTCATGCCTGAACAACCAGCAATGAAGAGAGGAGGTACAGCATGTGAAGCAGATCCCATCCAGATGCACCCTGATGTCCTTTCTCTGCCCTGCGTCAAATAATGGATGGGATTGTTACTGATGATCATCAACTTGAGTTTTGTGTTCAGTGAAAATGAAATTAAAACACCAGACAGATTTAACTCTCCCTTCTCTTATTATAGAGACTTTTTTCTTCTTTCTTTTTTTTTTTTAAGAAGAAGGAAATAGTAGGCAGACATGCTAGAGGCAGAACTTCACTGTCAAGCAGCACCATAAAACATGACATAAAACATAAAGTGACTGAGCATGAACTTTGCTTAGTGAAAACTCACAGATTATTTGAATATTGGATGCTAGCTGCCATGCCTACCACAGCAGTTTTAAAACTATCTGGATATGATTTCAGTGTTTATATAGTAAGTTCAAATGTGTGACAATGTGGTACGTTAAAACCTTAACCTCTTGGATCAGTACATGCTTCCAGCAAGTTCAAAAGCAGCAGGTATTAACTAATCAGAGGAACTAAAATTGGTCGAATTCCCCTCCCATTACTTCACAATAGGTCCATGGTCACAAGTCTTCACTGGATGCAGTTAAAGGCAAAGAAGGTGCCTGTCCAAATAGCTTGTAAGGTAATTGCTTGTAGATGCTCAATGCAAATATCTGATGTTTTCTTTGGTATTTGTGTTCCACATTCACATTACAGAGCACAGAACATTGCTTACTCTCTCCCTGCCTCCCTCCAAAAATGGATAAATCATTTAGCTTTTTTTGAAAGCAACACAGTGTGGTCTCCATCAAACCATAAGAGCTGATCATGACATTGGGGTATTCTGTTGTTAGAAAAGGATTTCTGACTGAGATGCATGTGATAACAAAGTGGTTCTGAAATAATTTCTCTGCTTTTTCTATGGGAAAAGCTATGGCCAGGATTTCCTTCTGGCTATCCCTCCCTGTTCTTAACTCTAAGCACAGAACAGAGGAAAGAGTCATGCAGGGAATGTTGCTGGCTTAAATGAACTTTTTTGTCCTTTTTCTCAAAATGTCTCTCCTGGAATGTAATTTGGGAGAGCTTCTTGATTTTGGAGGATTTGAGCTTAATGATTATGGTAAATAAATGTATTAGCCCTTTTTTTCTCACTTTTCACTTTAATTAACCATTTGGCTGTATTTATGACAAAGAAATTTTATGGAGAGATTTGTGAGTTAGTCCAGAAAAGGCAATATTCATGTCATTCCTCCTAGCTGACTACTTATTTTTGATATAAACCTTTTTCAGGAGCTGACCTGTTTTAGTAAACATTTTGATTGGTTTTTTTCATGGTGATTTTTATGAAGCCTAGGAGTAGAAGTCCTGGAGATTTTGTTACATTTCAAACTTTGTTTGTAGGCTAGAAGTCTTAGAGTAGTTCAGGTAGTTCGGGTAAGTAAGTGAGCGTTTGGGAGTTTAACCAAATGAAACCTGTGTTCTAAGCCTTCAGAGATTACAAAGGATTGATTTCAGCCTTGCTTGCCAGGAAAAACTGATTATAAATTGACAAAAATTGAATCCACCCTGAAAAATTACTCCCACTATTTACACGTCTAAGTGTTACTTAAGTCATCCAGTTGGAGATTTATGGACTACAGATAGAAAAAATTTGAAGTTTTTGAAGGCTAATAGAAAGCTAATACCTGACCAAACCTCGTGAACATATGGGAATGTAAATGTAAGTAATATAAACTAGAAGGTTCAATTGAGTCTTGAACACAGATCAAATATAAAAGGGGTGAAGCAAATGAACTAAAAACAGAGTGATAAGAGTTATTAAAGGACCCAAGAATCCCTCATCTGCATTTGCACAGATCACAGATGCCTTGACTGGTTACATGGGAGCTGAAGAAAGTAATTATATTCAAGTACAGAGGAACTCCAGGTAAAGTCCTCAAGGGTATTTTCCAAGATCCAATTCAGAAAACAGTTAAGCTAACAGCTTCATATATGTAGTATAACCACATATAAATGTTTAGAATTGAGGGGCTATGCTTTAAAAACAAAACCCTTGATTCTTGAAATGTACATATAACAGAAACAGAAAGAATGGAATCATAACTGGATGATACAAGAGAATATATTGTTATGAACTCTGAACTCATGACTGTAATGGCTAGGCTGGGGACTCACGCATAACAAGTAAATAAAATTCCAGTTGTTAAGCATGGAGTTGGACTGTAGTACTACACTCATTTCATTTGTAAACATTTCTGTCAGTCTTGTAGTTAGAAGCCTGAAGTACAATTGAATAAAACTTTACCTCATGTTATGATTAAGCCTGACAGATACTTCAGGTAGAATATGAATCAGGGTGAAAAATTGCAATGCTCGTTATGCTTGAAGATTGCAAATCCACATACAGCAACATGAGAAACAAGAATGCTCAGAAATGCTTAGTGGACTCAAGAACTGCAGACTGTTTCCTAACAAGATACAACAAGTTTCTGAGAAGAAATTGTATCTGATGGCACAAGCCAGTGCTCATTCTGAAAATTTCAAAAATCTAAAAGGCCCTTCTCCAGCTGTAGTCAAGTCTTCAGGTATCACAATACAGAAAGTAACAGTGACAGATAAGCAGAATCTTGCATAGGTTTTGGTTTGGTTTGGTTTCTGAACTGTGGAGCATTTACACCTTCAAGTACTCACTGAACATCAATAATTATTATTAAATTGGAATGTGATCAAAAATTTATACTATGAATTTAGGACTTATTGTAAATGGTACTATAAAAAACAGTCAAATATATTTATTTTATTATAAATCATAATAGCGGGGAGGTATAGATTGAAGAAATTGGGAAGGAAGAGAGAGAGAAAAAGGTCAACATACAAACTGTGAAGTTAACCACTTGCATAGTTATGTTGATTCCAATCAGTGTTTTGTTTTTCAGTTAAAATCATTAAGTAAACCTTGTTATTCTTTGCAAATATCCAACTGAGTTTCCTCAGTGGAAAGATTTTTTGCAGGTGTCACAATCTAGGTGCTGATCCTAAGAAAGCTGGTTTGAAGAAAGTTTATGCCCTGAATAATTAGAAATAATAGTAAAGGAGAAAATATAGCTAGCAGCTTTGCATACACAAGTAAGAAAAGATTCTGGGGATTAGGGAAGTGTAACAGGTGACACACTGCATCCTCTTGGTCTGCTGATTTTCTTTTTCATTCAACCATAGTATCTTAAAAAATCATCCAGCTTTAACTAGAGTCACATGTAGATTCCTTTTCTCTAACAACCATCATACATATTCGTAAGAACCGATTGCTCTGAGGAGCATGGTTTCTGCTAGAACCCAATGGCTCTGCACTTTTCACTCTCACAAGTACAGTATCACATACCCTTAATTGGTATAATGACATTGTGCTGTTTTATTCATCTCATGCTACCATGAATGTTGGCTTATTGCCTAGTTCAAATAATCTGAGCTTGTCAAAAGAATGAGGTAAAAGTGGCTTTCTGGAACAGTAATTTGTTAAGTGCCTATCTGGCAGATTCTAGTTCCTGAAGTCATGTACTACACAGGGGATACAGTATAGCTTTCTAACTTTTTGTTCCAGTTCTGTAAATGCACTGGGACTGGATTAGAACAGTCATTAGCACAAATTCTCCTTGAAAAAGTAAGAGGGTTTTCACCTAGGAAATTACGTGGAATGGCAATGTAAAACAGCATTTTTTTAGAAAGCTGACTTTTTAAGGATTTTTTGTTGTTGTTGTTAAGAGTCGGTCTTCAAGTCCATTTGAACCTGTTCTGGGGGAATCAGTGCTGTTCAATTCCTAATTGTGCCAATCCTATAGCCCTGTTACTTTCTTATATTGATGGAATAATTTTCTACACATCCCTAAGAGATTGTTTTTATCCATGTAAAATAAGAATTTAGTTTTAATATGACCTCAGAAGCAGAGCTAGGTAATAACAGATCATCTGCTTCACAGCTTCCACTACAAGACTTTCTCAGAAAGCTGCTTGTATTTTCAGAGTGGTTTTTCTGAAAGTTTCAGCAGAACTACTCCAACCAGTTCTGAAAATAAACTAGTGAAAAATTTTCTTTTTCCAATCTCCCATCAAAAGTGAATGCTAAAATAGTTTAAACAAGAAGCTGTAGCAGCCCTACAGTTTAGAATAGGAATTTGAAATGTATCAAAACACACACCCTCACTGGCAGGGTTATGATGTATACTTTTTCTAATGACTCAAGACATCACTAAGATGGAAGTCTTTAAAGACCCCCATTTGTATATGCCTTGTAAAAACTTATTAGAGCTTAGCAGGTAAATTCATTCAAGACTTCATTTCTACTGAGCATGCTCTGGTGTTAGAGCACTTCTTGGTGTTCTTAGTTCTGTTACATCAGGAAGAACAGAGGATAACGCTGTCTGACTTGAAATGACAAGGTTTGGATGGACAGCTAAGACTAGTGGAGAGTGTAAGTTTAAAAAGACATGTATGAAAAGTGAAAATAAGTGCTGTTTTGTAGTTTGGAGAAACTAACCTGCAGAAAAAAACCCTGTGACAACTCTGATGACTGATGTCACTGGAAAAGCCTAACACTTCCCCACTTCATTCAATTCTGGAACAACCTTAGCAAAACTAGCTATTTACAGCTGTCCACACAAGTGAGCAAACCTCACCAACCTACAATTGTAAAATGAACATTTTAAAATTATATCCTTTAATTATATTTAACTTATGCCTTTAACCAATTCTTTATTTTAATCTTTACATAAAGAACTTATATAAGATGTGAGAAATACACTCCTCGTGATAAATCTTACATAATATGTGAAAAATTTGGTAAAAATCTTCCTCTAATTAGTATACTTCTCTCTATAACAAATCTTTACCAGCTCACGCCTTTCTCCTGCACCATTGACTTTAGATACATTGTTTTTACAGAAAAGATCACTAACGATAACAAAATAGACACCATTCCTCACATTTGCCCGAAAAAATTTTTGACTTTTTAATAGATCACCTTTTCATGCTATGCTGAATACAGAGAAACACTACACTTTTTGGCATCAAATCTTTCATTCCTTGTCCTCTCCTGAGCTTCAACTGCAGAGTCAATGACCCCACATTGTACAGCAAACGAGAGGGAAAACAAAAGCCTCTGATGCTATTCACCATGTCGACAGACAATACTTACTTCAGCTTACTTCAGCTAATGAAATGAGGGTCATTTAGTTTGGGTGCTGTTTGTTCCTCACTTTGATTTGCATAATTTTCAAATATTGCCATTTTTTCCTGTTTGTTGGGTTTGTCCATTTTGGCTTCACTTATTCTCCACTCAATTTTCTGTTGTTGTAGGTGTAACAAAGATATGAAATATCCCCTGATATTTCCTCTTCAAATTTCCTTATGGCAGTATTGCTCAAGGAGCTCATTTAACTTCATGGAGAGGGGATTTGGATTGGGAGCTGTGCAACTGGGATTTTTCATCTGACTAATAGTTTGGTAAATCATCACATCTTTGCTAGGAAACTAGTAATACTGCCTTGTCTACCCAGTTTTAGGTTTTTTTGGTAGAATATTCCATAGTATCTCATATAGTCTTGCATAAATTCCATGAGTTAGACAGGAAAAGAGATTGTCCACACTCAAGTTAGATACATAAAGTAAAATGATATGAATAATCTTTTATTTCTGTGAGAGTCATCAGGAAAAAATAAAAAATAGCCCACAGAAGTTCCCTTTCAGGTTAGTCAAAGGTGAGAAAAATAATTCAGATGACATCGTAGATGACCAAAAATCTCTTTTCATTCCAATTTGTGCATATACTAACATTTTAAATATTTTTGCAGAAGAACAAAGAAAACTGTTAAATGATAAAGGGCTTCACATCATGATTTCAACATTTTCATTAAAATCCTTTTCATTTTCATTAAAATTAGTGACATAAACAAAACATGCGTGAGAAAGTTCTGATTCTTGATATCAAAAAACAAATTTGGAAACTGGCAAAAGACACCATGACAAGTGATTGCGATTAGCTTGATGGAGGTGAATACACAGGAACAGAAAAGAACTTTGCTGGTAGTTATTTGGACATAGTCCTGTCATGAAAAATATTAGAAAATTATTTTTCATAAGCTGCAATATTTCTATTGTATAGTGTTTGGATTAACACTATGTACACAAGAAGAAAAAGTAGAAAACGGGGACTCACAAATTTACCTTAAAATGTGTTTCATTCCGAACTCTTACTCTATGTTTGAGATACATTTAAACTTTTATATTCTTGTACAAGAAGCAAATTAATTGTAAGTAACATGATTTTATTTTTTTTTCCCTCATAACAAACTTCTCATTCTCAAATTCAACTAAAGATGTTTCACATATATTCTAGTTCAGTAACCTTGTTTTTCTGTTGGACTGGTCCTCTGCAATTTGAAAGACAGTGGCAGTCCAGGGGCATAATATAAAAATGGATTTCATATGGTTTGTGTTTCTTTTCAGCTTTTATTATTTTATTGCAAACGTTATGTTGTTCTAAGACAAAGGAGAATAAGATTTTGTTCTATTCATTCTTTGCAGTCCTACCTTTCTTGGGACTTCTTTGAAATAATGGTATTTAAAATTAAATTCAGGGCTGCTCTAATTTCCTAAAGCAAAAGCCTTTAAGATTTGGCAGATACATTTTAAAAAGCCCCTTGGGAACAGAGAGATTAAAAAAAAAAATCTACCATCAACCTATTTTTTCTGTCTGAAGCAGTATGGTGTCTAACTTCTACTGCATATGTAAAAACTTGTAAAATAATCTATGAATTTTTAAAGGGGTCAGTTACACAATAAGAAGTGTGTTCTCCCATGAGCACAACATTCCTAATAGCCTTCTGAAAACAGGCCTCAGAACAGGCAAAATATAACTTTCTTTTGGAAGTTTCATTTTCACCGCTATAGCCTAGATATGTGTTGAAAGAGTAGAGGAAAATTTAGGCAGTAATAATAAAATGGAAGCAAAGAACAGCCTCGACTGATAACAGAAATTTGAATATTAAATACGGCTTTAGGTTTTCATAAAATATAAAAATATCTAGAAAGTTATTACTAAAAGTTCTAAGAAGAGTGTCTGCTGTAAAGAAAGGCCAGGTGCCGAGAGCAATTTCATCCTCCTTAATCCAGATTTATTCCCTGTGAGCACCGTGTGAGCCCCAGTTGAATTCATTTAAGCACCACTGATGACACTAACAATAGCAGAGTCAGAAGTGTCTCCTCCAACTATGTTGATGTGCGCACAAACATGTCAATAGCTCTTACTTTACAACCTCATTTTTCCACCTGCTATGACATCAAACCGATAACCTTAACTAAGCCACAGCATTACTGAAGACCTTGCTCTCTGCTGAAATTCCTCCGCAGCTTCCCCACCTTCTCGCAGCACATTTTTACCATCTAAACTAAGGCTTACCGCCCAGGTCCCACATCACAGTTTCCTTCCACTTCCATGTATTCAGTTATGTCTCCTCAAGCTACAGCTCTAAGGCTTCAGCTACACGTTCTTTCCTACTGCAACGCCAGTTCCCTTAGACGAGAACCCAGTTATGTTCATAGAATCATAGAATCATAGAATGGTTTAGGTTGGAAGGGACCTTGAAGATCATCGAGTTCCAACCCCCCTGCCATAGGCAGGGACACCTCCCACTAGACCAGGTTGCCCAAGGCCACGTCCAGCCTGGCTTTGAACACCTCCAGGGACGGGGCTTCAACAACCTCTCTGGGCAACCTGTTCCAGTGCCTCACCACCCTCACAGTGAAAAACTTCTTCCTAATGTCTAATCTAAACCTGCCCTCTTCCAGCTTAAAGCCGTTCCCCCTCGTCCTATCACTACATGCCCTAGTAAAAAGTCCTTCCCCAGCTCTCCTGTAGGCCCCCTTTAGGTACTGGAAGGCCGCAATAAGATCTCCCCGGAGCCTTCTCTTCTCCAGGCTGAACAGCCCCAACTCTCTCAGCCTCTCCTCATAGGAGAGGTGCTCCAGCCCTCGGATCATCCTCGTGGCTCTCCTCTGGACGCGCTCCAGCAGGTCCATGTCCTTCTTATGTTGGGGACTCCAGAGCTGGATGCAGTACTCCAGGTGGGGTCTCACGAGAGCGGAGTAGAGGGGCAGAATCACCTCCCTTGACCTGCTGGCCACACTTCTTTTGATGCAGCCCAGGATACGGTTGGCCTTCTGGGCTGCGATCGCACACTGCTTGCTCATGTCGAGCTTCTCGTCAATCATCACCCCCAGGTCCTTCTCCACAGGGCTGCTCTCCAGCCATTCTCTGCCGAGCCTGTATTTGTGCTTGGGATTGCCCCGACCCAGATGTAGGACCTTGCACTTGGCCTTGTTGAACTGCATGAGGTTGGCTTGGGCCCACCTCTCCAGCCTGTCCAGGTCCCTCTGGATGGCATCCCTCCCCTCCAGCGTGTCTGTTCCACTCATTTGTAGATAAGCGGTCTCAATAATCTTATCTTCCGTCTTCTGCTCCATGGTTATGCAGAGCCTTGGTAGTACTCAGCCTTTTCTGTAGATTGTTTTAGAATCACTTAATTGGGACCTTCACAACTATTTTGTTGGATCAGCATGTATTAAAGTACATTTTGCTTTTAGGAATTTATCCAATTCATGCATGAGATAAGTCTTCAGTTTAATTTTGCTCAGTTTGATTGATTTACGCCGTGGGTACAATTCTAAGTCACAAAGCTAGTTTAAGAGATTTCCAGTCTCTCTGTTTCGTATCTGCTTGGCTCTCCTCTCCCACAGCGATTGACTCTACTGTTAGTTCTGTTGATACCACTGTTTGAGATGACACATTATCAATTAGATTAGTGAAATCATCCAGATGAAAGAAAAAATCAAGCAAAGGAATCATGTACAAAAATGTAAATCTTTTTCCATAAACCAACATTTCCTCCCAATAATCTTTTTGCCCTGCTCTTCTTTAGATTGCCTCAAGCCAACATAGTTTATTCTGCTATCAAGGTACCTGAAGGCTGATGTAGTTATTTAAATTGTGAAAGGGCAGAAAGGTCAATTTTAAAGAGCCTATCTGGTTTATGCCAGGCTAGTTGTTCAGATCATAGCTGGCTGACTGCTACATTATGCAGCTAGGCAGTATTATAGTTCTTCACTGGTATCTTTGATTTCTAATAGGGGTACCATAACTGCAAAACTGCTGCAAAACGGATGGAGAATTATGTACAACAATGGACATAAAAATACATAGTCTCTTTAATTCCTACTAGGCTACTGCAAAAGAAAATTTATATCTTAGTGATAGGTGTAAGGAGAACTGATATCTGTGCTGTTTGCTAACTTATATTCTTTTCACCTTGAACCATTTCGTGTATAGTTATAAGGTTAAAAGAATGGGTTTACATCTCTTAAAGCATTTCTTCAAGCATTTTATTTCACCCACTAACCTGTTAAGGCCATTTTTTCTTGTTTATTATGTAGAATGTGGAAACTTTCTACTCTGTAGGCCTACATAGTCCTAAAGTATCTCCTCTGTGAAAAAAAATTGAGTGGGTCCTAAAGTAGTTTCATAAAAGATGTTGCACAAACAGTTGTTCCCTATTTAAAATGAGCTGTTAAAATGATTCCCTACAAATGCCATGTTTTCTCTGGTGCTTTCACAGCTTCATTTTGCTCTAGACAGATAAATCTGGTCAAGTAGAAGCCCAGAAAGGTTTATGACAGTGTAATTTTCTGTCTGCAAAGCAGTCTTAGAGTGATCACAGTGACAAACTGTGATCATGGTAGTTTGGATGTCAATCAAGCACCCAACCATTCCACAGTTCATGCACCAAAGATTGCTTTTCTCACCTGAGGCTAAAAGAGAATCACAGAGTTCGGTAACTCTTGAGATCCACTTTCATAACCTCCTCATAGGAAGTCTTGTGATATTTCCCTGCTTTGGGAAAGTGCAGAGCAGTTTCATATCACAAAAATTAGGCTTCTTTAGTCCGATTTGTTTTCTGCAACTAAACCAGATGATGTGTTTCAGAAGCACACATAATCCACTCGGTAATGTTTATTTAGTCCATGGGATGATACTATAGATAGCCTATAGTAAATTTTTCATACCAGATATATTGTGTGCTGAATCTTCCATCCCAACTGTTTTGTTCTACCATTCCACTGCTATTGCATCATACTGCTTGCTAATGTATATCTAGCCTTAAAAGTACACAGGAGAATTAACAGTGGGACATTTCTGGGTTATGAGAGGAGGGAAAAGACCAGAATCCTTTTCTTAGTTATAGTCCCAAGGGAATGTTTTTATGGTCTATGATTATTGTGTGAAAACACAGTTTAACACAACTTTTAAAGTTTAATTAATTTTAAAACTTTATTAAATGATTTCTAGGGTATTTTATAAGTACTTTAATTCTAGGTGCCCCATATAACTACGGCAGGCAGAGTGGAACTGAGTGATAATTATTCAAGTTCTAAGGTGCAGATAGATGGTTTTTTTAATCTCTAGTCTTTACGTGAGTGCATTTATTGGCGTTTCAACTGCTTTGTTTGCACTTGCTCATTTGCAAGTTTATGTACACAGTGATTATGTGATGTATACATTGCAAATGCTGAATTTCAATTTAGTTGATGGATTGTTTTCACGTTATTATAATAGCTCTGTTTCTCCAATTGCTACAGCTAGATTTCAGATAAATGTTCTATACACCATGCCAATATAGTTAGCTAAACTGGTCTCCTGTTATTTGAAATAAGACTATGGTAACTTGTTTCAGGCAATATGAAATTGCTTTAGGCAATGTCAAGTAGTTCAGGCCAGGCTGAGCTTTCCTGGTTTTGTGTTTTTTTCCCCCAGTTTATCTGACAATTATCCAGGCATTCTTAGATTAAACATTTATTAATTTATTTCACTTACATATCCTTTCATTTAATCCAGAACAGACAAGGTATTCAGAGCTGTGTTATTTCCAAACACAGTATTTCAGCAGAGTTCCAGCAAATGCCCTTTTTGAGCAGAATATATATCTGTACATAGACATATGTACATATGCAAATATACACATAGCTTTCCCTTTGGAAAAGCCTCACCTGAGTACTTTCATCAGGAAAACATAGCTGTTTGGATGGGACAGATGATACTAAGTCTACACTGAAGATGCACTGATCTGGGAAGATGCACATAAGGACTGTATAGGCAAATACACTCAGCAGATTTGGAAAGAATGAGAGCCTCTATCTAGCACTAAACAAACAGAAGTACCAATCCCATGAATTATATATATGACAATAAAAGACCAAAGGTTTCATGTGAACTTTGCAAGTGCTAAAATGCCTATCCCAACGAGCAAGGCAAGAAATGTATGACTGACCTGGTTCATTAATTCTTATTGGATATTAAATGTTTGGGTCAGGTTTTAGTGATCAGTAGTTTAGTGGCTTACAGTGAAAAATAGGTTTAGACATGCCACTACTGCTCCCCATGTGTTGGAAGAAAAGAGTGTCAAAATGATGAAGTGCCCACTACAAAGGTTTTTGGAATTTCAGCAATATACAGTACTGCTCAATTAGAGCACGGCACCAGTAAAACTTGGGTTGTCACCCACTGACATTTTGTTCAACATAAAACTGAAAGCAAGAGTGTCTGCCCTCTTAGATGCTGATGCATCAATGATTTATAGTAGTATAAGAAGACAAATACAGTGTGAGAATATAGAAATACATATGTTCTCAAGAACTCCATCATCTTCAGAAGAAGCTGGGTATTCTTAAAATTAACATTATTCTATGGAGATTAATTTCAATAAACTCCTTCTGTAGTCAGTGTATATCCTTCTCAAGGGAATAATTCTGAACACATAGGTTGGATGTTTTTGTGCAGTATTTTAACAGAATTGTCTTTTAGAACTTTTTTCTTTCTTTTTATCAGGAAACAAAGGAAGACCATTATCTGTAAGCTGGAATATTTTGCATTTCTGTGGTAGGAAACTGCAGCTGTAATATAAGATTACATATAGATACATACTTGAAAGGAACAAGCACTGATTGAGTGGTGACACAGTGAAATGTCCAGAGCACTCAGAGAGCAGGTTATTGGAACCCTTGCACAGAAAGAATTTGAGTACTTTTTCTTTGCAAAGGTTTCTCAAAAATTTAAGTAGTAAAAATTAGCATGTAGACCAGGAACATTCACTCCTATTCTTTAGAGATCTTAATCTTTGCAAATATATGAAGAAATACAAGTTTAACAGACATAATTGTCTCAGTAGTTTTCAGCAACACCATGACTGAATATTGACAAAAAAAGCTGGAAGAAGGATCTACTAAATCCTTCTCTGGATCCTTCATGAAAACAGGCAAAACAGCAAAGCATCTAGTTTTACTCTCATTCTGTTAACTATCTTCATAATGCTACAGTAACAGTAAAAACCCAAGCATAGCAACTTTAGTACTTCCAGATTCCCAGTCTGTTCTGCTTGTAAAAAATCCTGCATTTTATTGAAAGGTTAATACTTGTAAGACATAGACTTGTTTGACTGCTTCAATTCAAGAAACTTGCTCAGCTATACCCTGAAAATTTCAGGAATTTAAACCAAAATAATTCTTTCTGATGTCTGGCTTGATGCAACTTCCTTCTCTCATGATGACTGGCATAGAATGATTCAAGTCTGCAGACAAGTCAATGACCTACCTGTCACTCTCACAGGGTGTGTTTGTTTATAGAATGTATTAAAAATTTCTTCCTTTGCATAATTCTGTAACTATGGAAGTTAGTTGCTTTATCACACGAGTCACTATATTATAAAAGTACTATATAATAAAATTGTTATATAGAAAACTGCTGAGACAAAAATTACGCAGAGCTACTCAGGAAATTCTGCTGATCTGTCTACTAAATTCTGCTAATCTCATTTGTTAGATTTAGTACTGTCATGGATACCTTGAATTTTGCGACTTCTTATTGTATGGCTTTCAAGCACTAGCTCAGTTATTTTCACTAATTTAACCAGGAATGCATTTATTACAAGCTATTCTACCTTTTCAACCTATTGATGTACTTCAGATTGAAAAAAAATGATTTTTACAGGAGACAGCCCCTTGATACTTTATTAATTCATAAATTCATCTGAAATGATAGATCTTCCACTTGCTGTACACAGAAAAAAAACCTCATTTTCATGACATTGAATGATATAATTTTTCTATTTATTCAGGTAGCTTGACTATTGACAACAAAGATTAGTTATAATGGAAATAAGGAAAAAAAAGTCCTAAGTACCGTTACATTAATAACAGGATATCTTGATTATGAACATCCTGTTTATTGAAATCGAAGCTAACTGTTCATCAAGTTTGGATAAGAATAATATAAAGTTAACTATGAAAAGAAAAAATAAAGTTGATTTTAATTGTAAAGAAGTTACTTCCAAATACCATGTTTATAATACTGAAACTTGGAAAAAGACTGCACAGAACTTGTTAATGAAAAGTATTCTTGGGCTAAGCTCACTTCTTTATTTGATGAAAATGAGCCCATCTGGTGTACTTCACTGTGCCCATGAGAAGCAGAGAGCTTATCACCTCTCACTTTCATAATGGATTAGGTGTTAAATGAGTATCAAAGAACTTGGAGATTTCTCGATTTATATGCAACACTGAAAACTCAGTATTTCATGGGTAATGCTTCTTCTACAAGAGTTCTAATTTCATGAGCAACAGATCGAGTGGGGGGCTGTCAGTAACAGGCTAACTTGTTTGAATATTGGAAATTGTGATTAACGACATTTCAGAAAAGAGTGTAGAACAAATTTAGATGTCATTCCACAGAATGCTGCATCTTATAAGGACAATTTTGGTTTTTTTTCTGAGAACAGCAAGTTGAGCTTATTTCAAGAGTTAGCTGTTGGTGAAAAAAACCTTATTTTATAGGTAGAACACATTGCTATCCCTGTGGATCTGAGAGAGATGTTGCCTTCTAAGAGTAAGTAGTTTTCAGTAGGTGGAAAAGGAGCAACCACGGGGTAGAAAGTGGCACTTAATCTGAAACAACAAGTTAATTGTAGGAAAAACTGTGGCAGAGAAATATCCTCTCATGCCCACGGTAAGACTTTCAGTTCATGTCCATTATATAGGTATGAGATTGAGGAGGGGTTTATGTGGACAGCAAATTAAAACTATTTCACACCTGAATCCAGGCATCAGATTGTGATATTTCCTTATTCTGAACCTATCTTGGGATTCCGCCTATTTTAAGATTTATGATCTATTACAAAGTTTCCATACAGTTACACTAATCATTCTCAAGTGTGACGGTAAAGGACCATTTTATGGATATTTTAAAGGCATCTAAAAAAGAAGGACAATAATACTCAACTGAAAATTTGAGGGCTGCACTTTCTGAAGTTCTTACACAGAATAACACCTTAATCTGTAAATAGTGTCCTTTTCTTACAATTAAATC
Source organism: Pluvialis apricaria (assembly GCA_017639485.1). Classification (NCBI taxonomy): domain Eukaryota; kingdom Metazoa; phylum Chordata; class Aves; order Charadriiformes; family Charadriidae; genus Pluvialis; species Pluvialis apricaria. The sequence continues at coordinate 33,161,400 of CM030012.1, read as the reverse complement.
ATTAAAAAGTAGATAATGAGCGACATCACTTTGTTTTATATGAAATACAGAAAAATACAGAGCCTAGGTAATAGAGTTTAATCTCGTACCATATTTTTCGTAGGATTACCCTCTTAGCCTGATTTTAAAAAATGCTGGAAACCTTAGTTAATTAGGAGAGCACAGCAAACTTCAGAATATATTTGCGCTAAAAGAAAGAAAAGGTTCACAATAAAGTAAATGCTTTGGTTTTAGTTCTTGATGTCCCTTTCCATTCCACTTCAGTATCCATGATATTATACTTAAAATCTTATGTGCAATTTAATATAATGATAATAATATCTGGGGCAACAAACCTTACTTTCAGTGTTTTAACAGTACTTCCCCTTTTCTTTCCTTCTTTTTTTCTCTTTCAGTTATATTGTAGAGGACCAAATATTCACTGCCCTTCATTTATGTGCACAGAACTTTACTCATACAGTAAGTGAGCAGTTTCAATATTTGAAAGAAGACACACAGAACTCTTGCATTGTGAAATACCAGGTTTTGGACAATGAATTTTTATTCAGGGTCCAGAATCTTTTGACTCTCTGGAAAGTGCTACTACTTAAAATCTATTATTTTTGTTTCTGCAAAAAGTTGCAACTTTTTTATAAATTTACCCCATCTACCTTATTTAAATAAAATACTGTGATCATTTACCTTTCTCTTTTATGATAATAGAGCTACTTCCTAATTCTTCCTTAAAGGATTTTAATATTTTAAGAAAAAGCAAAAGACTATTACAAGGCTCACATACATTAAAGCATTTTCTGAGAATCTGAGCAATATTAAATAAGTGTAAGATATTCCACCATAGGTCATGTACAAAGCTGTATTTATCTGTAGTTAGCTGATTTTATAGTTATTTTTAAATATAATTTATGTGCAGTAGATTTTATTTAATAAGGTTTGTCTTAAAGTTAGAGAGGTCATTAAATTTTCATACAAAATATTATTCTGTAAAAAATACACGTGGAAAAACCTCTTACTTAACAGAGTTTACTGACGAATAGTTCTATCGATAATTGGCAATTACTGTTTTTTCTTACTAACAGACTACTATGACAACACAATAAACACTAACCTCAAAAAGAAATTCAAAATTTGCAAGATTAAAAAGTAAGAGTATCTCACAATAAGTATATTAACCCAAAACTAAGTAATGTTTCTTACCTTGACCTACAGATATTATTCTTTTTCAGTTTAGCCATGATACGAAAAATATTTGGTTTGTCCAGATTAAATCTAGAATAATCTCTATTTTGCAGCCTAAGTAAATCCAGTCTATGAAATCTTTCTTAATCTGCATTTTGTCCTGCAGCAATCTTTTTGCTATCCATAATTTTTTCCATCAGTGACTTTCTACTTACTTCCAGACAACTGATGGAAATCTGAAAGAGTACTGAGGGACTAGTGAGCATCTCCTTCCTGGAAACCTTCCTTTCCCGTTGATGACATCGAACTGAAAACAACCTCTCTGAGATCTGTCAGACAGATTTACTATGCCCTACATGCCCTTTAACTTTGCCGGATATTATTTTTATGCTATGTGCCAAGAAGCTCTTGAAACTGGTTACAATTATGTAAAGTCTTTGTATAATCATACCTTTTAACCATCAAACAATTAAAACAATTTCTTGAAAGCTTGTTAAGCAGCATCTTCAAATTACTGTTGGTTACCTTCTAAATCCCTTCTCTGCTCATTCTTATTTTGCCTAAGACTGCTGCGAGGATTATGTGACATATCCTACCCATTCTCATTTTTGACACAAAATTATGCCTCTTCCTGGCTGCGAAAATTTCCAAAGCATTCTAAAACTCATAAGAAATCAAGAAATATTTGGCATAGTTGGAAGCATCTCAGTAAGAAATGCCCTTCTGGAAGAGGGATAGTGGATAAAAGCTGGAAAAGCTTCCCTTGCACACAAGTTTGGAGGTCAATAGCACAGAGATTACCCCAGATGACCTCAGCAGTGAGTTGGAAACAAGAGAAGGAATTACCATGATATTTGACCCACACTGACACCTAAAAGTAGGGGATAGGTAGGTGTAGAATGCAGTAGGGTTTGCAAAGTGTACAGTTGTTGTTAACTGTGTCCAGACGTTGTGGGACATCTTAAAGAGAGACCAAAAGGCCAAAAGGATAAATGTGAACAGCAAATGCAAAAGTATATAAAGATATAAAGGTGCTGGAGGGCAAAGTCCAAATTGCATCAGGGGAAAGGGGCAGGGAGAGGTTCTGCCCAGGAGGTCTGCAGCCTTTGGCTGGCTGCCAGACACCAACCAAGCTGCTCTTTCACTCCCCCTCCTCAACAGGACAAGGGGAGAAAGACAGAAAAGCTCATCCATCAAGATAAAGACAGGGAGACCACTTACCAGTTAGCATCATAGGCAAAACAGACTGGACTTGGGGAAAATTAGTTTATTGCCAACTAAGAACACAATAGGCTGGTGAGAAATTAAAACAAAAAAATAAAATCACCTTTCCCACACCCCACCCCTCTTCTCAGGCTCAACTTCACCCCTTCATTCCCAAGCCTTCTACCTCCTTCCACCCCAAGCAGCACAGGGTGGGTAGGGAATGGGGGGTTATCACCAGTTCATAACAGTTTGTCTCTGCCACGCCTTCCTCCTTACAATTTTTTCTTGCTCCAATTCTTTCGCAAACTGCTCCAGCATGAGACCTCTCCACAGGCTACAGTCCTCTTGTAGTTTCTGCCAGAAAACATGAACATGTGTGGGCTCCCCTCCACAGGCTGCTGTCCCTGCCAGAAGACAGCTCCAGTGTGGGCTTGCCAGGGACTGCAGCTTCCTTCAGGGCATATACACCTGCTCCGATGTGGGGTATTCCATGGGCTGCAGTGTGACTATATGCTCTCCATGGTAGGCAGGGACAACTCCTGCTTCACCACGGTCTTCTCCACAGGCTGCAGGAGAATCTCTGCTCCAGTGCCCGAAGCATTACCTCCCACACTTTCATTGAGCTTTATGTCTGCAGGGCTTTTTCTCTCACATTTTTCTCACCGCTTTCTCTCACAACTTCTGCACAACATTTTCTACCTTCTTTTTAATATGTTATCACAGAAGCACCACCAGTGTCCCTGATGGGCTCAGCTTTGGACGGTGAGGGGTCCATTTTGGAGCCAGACGGAACTAGGGGGCAGACCCTGGTGTCTTCTCACAGAGGCCAGCCCTGCAGCCCCCCGCTACCAAAACCTTGCCAAACCTTACAAAACTTTGTAAACCCAGTACAGCTGGAGATACTTGGAACTCTTCTAATGAAGAAAGGACTGATGGGTCTGACAATAGGAATAGGAAATTCCCCTTCGTCTGACCTCTTGTGATTTACAAGTCAAAAAGGTCCTTGAGTGCCCTGCAGCATATGGTCTCTGTGGGATTATACGCAGACAAAGCTCCAAAATTTCTACGATTTATATTGACAAAACACTTGGAAATGTCTGTGGCAAAGGCTGCTCTGTGTCTGTGTGGGAATACAATACATCCACGCCCTCATAAGTTACCCTGTACTTTTGAAAACCGCTTTGATAACACAACAATTCAAAGGGATACAGGGGAATGTAATTCTTCCCTTGTGTGACTGGCTTCATGCAGCTGGAAGACTGCAATATTCCTCCAGCTTGTAAATTATTCCACTACATCATTCACTCTGTTTTACAGATACGAAGCGGGTGCTATCCTGTATCCTCTTACCACTGCTATTCTCTGCTGAACGCCTTATTGAAGTTCACCCGCAATAGTAAGTCTCAGTGTAAGAAATAACAATTTGGTAACTGAGCCACCTGGTGAAGCCTCCATGGTCAGTGCCTGAATGAGCAAGGAGCAAGGGATGAGACGAGATGAGACAGCTGACCAGGGTGCAAAGAAATAACATCACTTTGTATCAACAAGTGCCAAGTGCTGGGCATATGGACTCTATATCAAGTTTCTGTGATTCTGTGATTCCATAGTAAAAGAAAGTAACTCACCAGAATTAATCAAGCATGCACAGGTCTTATGTATACACTTACTAGAAAATTTGCATTTTCATTTCCTCAGACTAGCAGACTCACTTAAAAAAAAAAAAGAAAAATCCATAACATGTAATTCAGGTAGGGCCACTGAAGAGCACAGGGCCAGGCGCCATGGCACCTTGCTCAAGGGAAATGGTCCCTGCAAGAGCAGAGGGCCGAGACCCACGGGGCTGTGTTCTGGGGAGAGGTGCACTCAGAGAGTAACAGGTCCAGCCCTGTGATAGTCAAAGCAGGGTAACGAGGTTGTGCCAGACCAGAGGGAGAAGCCCCATGGTGCTCTTCTAAGAACAAAGAGAGGAAACAGTGGGTATAGGACCAGGAAAAGACACCACAGGTGAGGATAGCAATGCCACCCGCAATGTTAGTAACACTGAGACTTTTTCTGTAGCTTTCATGCCTTTATTTTCTCTGTCTGATCATTAGATCTAGACTACTAAGGAGAGCCTTCTGATGTTCTTGGGGGCTGGCACATACCCCACATGATGGCCTGGCCCTGGTTTCAGCAGCTCCTGGGATGTTCTTCTAGGGT